>CP125974.1:37758566-38224402 GCA_030063025.1 Avena longiglumis
GCCATATTGAAAGTCCTGCGTGTCCGCTCTTCAATCGACGTGATGCACGTGACGAAGAATCTGTGAACCTTCTAGGATTCCTAGGCGTGTATGGGAAGACAAAAGATACACCAAGCAACGGGAGGACCAACAAATTATGAAAGACCAAAAGAACATGCATACACATAACAAGACGAATAAAGGGCGTCACTTGAGTCGTGCCAGCTATGCTCTTACCAAAGCAGAGAAGGAAATCTTTTTTGAAGTCCTTTACAGTATCAAGGTGCCGTCGGGCTTCTCATCTAATATAAAGGGGATAATAAATATGGCAGAGAAAAGGTTCAAAAACCTGAAGTCTCATGACTGTCACGTGATTATGACGCAGTTGCTTCCGATTGCATTGAGGGGGCTTCTACCGGAAAATGTTCGAGTACCCATTGTGAAGCTGTGTTCATTCCTCAATGCAATATCTCAGAAGGTAATCAATCCAGATATTTGTAGGGGTTCGTAGCATGGAAAACAAAAAATTTCTATCGCATACAAACAAACAAGCCAAGATCTATCTACTAGTTTGTAGCAACGAGTCGATAGAGGAACTCACCCTCGAAGATTCCAAAGCGGTTAACGAGAGCAGATTCTCGTGGGTGATGTAGTCGTACACTTGCCGATCTCAAGATCGCGTAGACGATCCTTCGGCGCCTAAGGCTCCGCAGCCTCCTATAATCGGTCACACGTTCGTAATCGACGAAGACCTTCCTCTCCTTGTTCCAAAGAAAATGGAGGTTGTAGCACTCTCGCGATTCCGCAAAGACAACGGGCGTGGTACCGAAGTAGAGGGAGATCTCGCAGGCTTCGCCTTGCCGGAGCGAGTATGGTGGACTATGAGAGAGCCTTGGTGATCTAGGGTTTAGACACACCAATTAGAAGGCTAAACCGGCTAGGGGCAATTAGAAGCTCTAACTCCAAGCTTGGGAGAAATCCTAAGCTGTGGCTAGGGTTTAGGTTTAGAGGAGGCAACTTGTGTGCTAGGAGGAGCCCCGCCTCCTTATATAGGTGGAGGGGTGGCCAAGGGAGGGAGGAGGAGTCCCTCCCAACTCGGCTTGGTCTTGCGCGGCTTGGGGAGGAGGACTCCCTCCCCAACTCGGTTTCACCTTCTCCTCCTCTTTTCCACTTTCCAAATTTAGCCGTTTGACTTTTCAATTTAGCTATTTGACTTTTCAAAACTAGGATTCGATTAATCCTTTATTTGGAACAGCGATGACACTTAGTACATGATGCAATCATTCCAACTTGCAATGACACATTCATGTACCCCTTCCCCTCCGGAGTGTCGGACATTCCGGAACCTTCTAGAACATTCCCGATGAACACGGAATCATTCCCCAACTCAAACGGACTTTCCTTATATGAATCTTATTCTCCGACCATTCCGGATCTCCTCGTGATATCCCGGATCCCATCCGAGACTCCGAACAACATTCGGTCTCTTACTCATCATTCCATAACTACTCAACAACATCGAATCCTTAAGTGTGTCTCCCTACGGTTCGTGAATTATGCGGACATGATCGAGACACTTCTCCGAACAATAACCAATAGAGGAATCTGGAAATTCATATGGCTCCCACATATTTCTACGATTACTTTGCGATCGAACGAACCACTTACATACGATACCAATTTCCCTTTGTCTCACGATAGTTTACTTATCCGAGGTATTGATCGTCGGTATCTCTGCATACCTAGTTCAACCTCGTTACCGATAAGTACTCTTTTCTCGTTCCCGTGATATGTGATACCTTATGAGCCAGTCACATGCTTGCAAGCTAATTGGATGACATTTCACCGAGAGGGCCCAGAGTATATCTATCCATCATATGGATGGACAAATCCCACTCTTGATCCATGTGCCTCAACCAATACTTTCTGAACACTCAATGCCACCTTTATAGCCACCCTGTTACGGTGTGGTGTTTGATGTCATCAAAGCATCCTTCCGGTGAAGGTGATAAGCATGATCTCATGGTCGAAGGAATTAGGTTACTATGTATCAGAAAGCATATAGCAATTAAACTATTAAAATGACTTGATCTTTATGCTACGCTTATCTATAGGAGTATGTCCATCACATAATTCTCCTAATGATATGACCCTGTTGTTAATAACATCCCTATGTTCATGATCAGGAAACCATGATCATATATTAACCAACAAGCTAGTTTAACAAGAGGCTTTACTAGGGACTCTTTTATGTTTACAAATCACACAAGTATTAATGTTTCCTGTTAATACAATTATAGCATGGTATGTAAACATTTATCATAAGTATGAAGATATGATAATAACCTACTTTATTATTGCCTCTTGGGCATATCTCCAACAGTCTCCCACTTGCACTAGAGTCAATAATCTAGTTTCAAACCTTTGTGTATTCAACACCTATGGCTTTACGGTGTTGCAAGTACAGGTGTGCTAGTGGTCAACTGATCTCCGGATCTGACACTTCTAGATCCGTGTGTAATTGCATGTCTTTGCGCCTCTACGCATCACTCAATTTCTAATGAGATGGCTCTGTATAAATTTGGTCCTTTGGTGATACCTTTAGTTCTTTAGGGTTAAAACATGTTGATAATATTGTCGCACAATATATCTTCATAGTATTATCCCGCTGTGAACTACACCTAGTTTGATAACAAACTACTTGACACAAATGCCCTCTTTAGCTGCTATAGTAGCAGTCATATACTTAGCCTTTTGTTGTAGTATCTGTCACAATGTCTTAACTTTGGAACTCATCCAAATCCATTATGGAACTTACTTTCCATTATATTGTGTCACCCTTAGTTTAGATTGAGATAAACTTAATTTGTATTTTGTGACAAAACTAGTATCAATGTAGTACTTTTACAATGAACTAACCATCTATTTGTCACTTCTACAAATAATATACTCTTAGATCTTACAAAAGATCATAAGAATATCCTTACTATTTTCCAATAATCTTATTATGAATCATTCTGGTATATGCTCATAGCATAGGACATATCTGGATTTTTACATATCACAGTATGATTGATATAAATATTCTTTGTGATTTCATACATCAAGTATCAATATATACTTGAATCTTTGTTTCACTTACCCTGTGTCAATACACTTGAATATATCATCAATATTGAACTCATTCAATCCTTTCTGTGCGACAAGAACCTTTATTGTAGTTTCTATATTGAACTCATTCAATACATCATCTATGTACTTTCGGCACAACCATATTAGCGTTTATTGATGCCAAATATTTGGGTTTTGCCTAAGCCTTTCATCGAGATGAAATTCTTAATATGTGTTAATAAAAGATACATCTTTTCTAATCAACAATATGTCCTCCACATAATGTATTAGAAATATGTCTTAGCGCTCCCACTTAATTTCTTGCAAATGCAAGCATCTTCATTGTCTCTGATGAAATTAAACTCTTTTAACAGTTTCATCATAGTGAAGATTCCAACTCCGCTATGCTTATTTCAACCATTGAAGTTTGCATATGTTTTTAGCATCCTTTGAATTAACAAAACCCCTTTGGACCGTGTCATGCACATGTCCTAGGTGACCCTTCTATTAGAAGAACTTGTTTTTGTTTATCCAACACATAACAAAATTATATGTAGTGGTTGCTACATTAATCCGTCTAGACTAAATATCGCTATGAAAGATCAAATCTTGTCATAGTCAACCCTTGAACATTGTTGTGAACTCTTTTCCCAACATGTTGACCATTTCATAGATGCGAAACATCCATGTCTATTTCTTTATAGATTCAAACACAACTGTAAGGTCTTACACCTTTCTCGAGGGTCCTTTAAGTTCAAAACTTGATTTCTCGTGTATGGAACTATCACGGATTTTATGGCTTCAAGTCATTTGACGGAGTCAGGGATCATCATCGCTTCTTTGCATGTAGTCGGATCATTATTGTCAAATAATGATTTAACTCTCAAATCTTGGTATTCGATTGTTCATCCGACCTACTTGTTTCAATAGGAACTTGGATCTCCGTGACCACAACCTTTGAGGTACGTGAGCCATGAGCATTGTTGCTACCTCCTAACACTTTTGACACGCAACTTTGCACATATAGCTAAGGTTCTTTTAACCTTATCAAAGTTCTATTGTCCTCCCACTTATCTTTTCACGAAAAATTCCTTCTCAAAGAAACTTGACGTTCTAAGCGACAAACACTTTTGTCTCGGTGTTATGGAGGAAGTTATTCAAATAACATACAAAGACAGTTCATCCGACTTTGGTTGCAAACATCTTTCTTATGCACAACATACCAATGTTTAAGAAGGGACTACTTGGTTTTATCCCAAACCATAACATATGGTGTCATTTCAACGGATCATGATGGAGCTCTTTTCAGTGGAAAACGGTAATCTCTAAAGCTTTTAATCTTTAAAATATAATGACAGTTTTATGAATTATACCTTTGATCTTACCATGTCAAACAAGGTTTAATTACATATCTCGAACGCTTCATACTCTTATGGTGTTTCGGGAAATGCAAATCCACAGAACGATTCCTTAAATCTTAGGTATTATGCTAAACTTGTAACTCAAATATCTTCCTTTATGATCTTATCATAAACTATTCATATTCTTGTTACAATGATTTTGCACTTCATCTTGAAAGTCTTTGAACTTTTCAAATGTTTCATACTTTATCCTTATTAAGTAAATATTCATATATTCACTCAAATTTTCGGAGAAAGCATATGAAGTTGAAATCCATCGCTCTTGACTACACATAATGGACTTCATACAACAATATGTATAAGTTCCAATAAGCTAGTCATTCGTTCCCTTTTGGCCTATGAACGAAGTTTTAATTATCTCTAGGAAAGTTTCATAAGCGTCATTTGATCAAAAATCAAAAGACTCCAAAATTCCATCCACATGGAGTTTCTTCATGTTTTCTTTCCAATATAATTTAAACGGAGATGTCACTTCATAAGTGATCTTTCAATCAATTTGTCTTTCGACATTTTTAGCACTAGTTTTATGGATGTGATTTCTCCAACGAGATTTGTGAATCATCCATCTTTTATGGATTACGGAAATTATTTGAACAACCCTTTTGTTCTCATAATACTGATAAAACAAATCGAAGGCAAGCTTTGATGTTTAACGAGCAACACAATAACCCTTTATTTGTTCTCGATAAACATCATCACATATTCTTTGCTAGTTACTTAGGCCATTGTAGTTCATGAATTGTGTTGTTTCGTATGACGATTCATACCAACAAATTCAGTATCAAATACTTAGGAACCACATTGTTTAATAAGCAAAGAATATAGCCATAACACGTATATCATCTATATACTCAATTTGAACAATTCTAGTCTTTTCTTCGCCATATATTTATGAGATTCTCTTCAAGATTTCCTTCATTTGAAAGAATCTATCAACATCAATAGTGGAGTCATACATATGACACATAGTCCAAAGCGTATAGTTAAAAACCAATGTCTTTGGACTTGCACTTTGAAGTAGATCACCATTATCAAGTGTTTGGTGTTCTTTCAAATTCCTTTCTTTAGTAATCTCTTGGTGTAGTAAACATTTTACCTACATCAAATATTCACCCTCATCATGGATTTATCCATGATCAAGCTACTTTTAGCTTGTAACGGTGAATCGCGAGTATAATGTTGCTCTCCAAAACCTTTTGGAGGATTAGGACAACTAGTGTCTCCAACCTTTTGCAAATTCTCATCAAATATGAGAACATGACTTTTGCCATATTATACTCTATCATGTTGCAACCAAAACTTCGTTTAAGATATCACAATATCTTCCACACATCATGGTTTCTAAAACAACTCTTTCAGATCCTAGATAACCTTGATATTAAGACAATCCTTTGAATATCAAGAATCATGGAGACAAACATGATACTCATATACTAACACTTGGAATTGTCACTCTTGTTTTAATACTAATTATTAAACTTCATGGAGTAACGAACTTCTTTGAAAGTTTGCAATAGGACTTTTAAACTTTAGATTAACACTTCAAAACAATACGATACCAGTTCGTAAAGTAACTAACCAGAATTATATAGTTCTATCATATCAATTATAACTAAGCGTAAGGTGGTAAACGGATGCCAATGACTACACCAACTATGCAAATTCACTTTGATTTAATTTATGATAAATTGAGTTCTAATTAATAATTAAATTAATCTAGGTGAACTCCCACTCAAAACAACATCCCTCACATTGTTTTAGTGATCACACGAACCAAATCCACCACATCAAAACCGATCATCACGAGAGTTGATGCAACTTCAATGGCGAACAATCAACATGTTCATCATATCTACTATATGACTCATGTTTTACCTTTCGGTGATCCGTGTTCCTGAGACCATGTTTGTACATGCTAGGCTCGTCAAGATCAAACCTTAGTTTCTGCATGAGCAAATCTGGCTTGCTCACGTTGTATACACTTGCAGAATCTAGCACACCCGATCATCACGTGGTGTTTCGAAACAACAAGCTTTAGCAACGGTGCTAACTAAGGGTGAACACTTTATGATTTGAAATTCATGTGCATGAGGGATCATCTTATAATTCTACCGTCGTCTACTAAGCAATACAAGATGCATAAAGGATTAACATCACATGCAATTCATAATATGTGATATGATATGGCCTTTCTTCTTTGTGCTTCCGATCTCCATCTTCTAGCACGAACATGATCTCCATCATCACCGGCATTACATCAAGGTCAATGATGCTTCTCCATGGTTGTCTTCCACCGGCTTCAACTATTACAACTACTTTGAATAGACACGCGGTCTTAATGAATTTAAAGACAACCATATGGCTCACGCTGTTTAACTTACAATAAGGAACATTGCATACATCATATATAATCACAATCATGGCCATATCACATCATCGCACACCTGCAAAAAAAGTTAGACGCCTCTACTTTTGCATATTTTACGTGGTTTGGGGCTTTCAATAAGTGTCGTTCTAACTTACGAACAAGAACCACAACATTGATACTAGTATTGTTAATCACCCGTTGTAAATTGGATCTTAACTATGCTAGGAGAAACAGGCACCCAAAAGCCACTTATGCAATACAAGTTGCATGTCAAGCGTGGAGCAAGTCTCATGAACGATGTCATGTAAGGTTAGCCCGGCCGCTTCATCCCAACATACCGCAAGATGCAAAGTACACAAGAAGCAATCGACAATAAAAGCATCAACGCCCACAATGACCATTGTGTTCTACTGCAATGATCTACATATAGACACGGCTCGATAATCGTAGGGGTTCAGAGCATGGAAAACAAAAAATTTCTATCGCATACAAACAAACAAGCCAAGATCTATCTACTAGATTGTAGCAACGAGTCGATAGAGTAACTCACCCTCGAAGATTCCAAAGCGGTTAACGAGCAGATTCTGGGTGATGTAGTCAGACACTTGCCGATCTCAAGATCGCGAGACGATCCTTCCGGCTGCGTGGCAAGCGCTCCCAGTCGGTCACACGTTGACTGACGAAGACCTTCCTCTCCCTTGTTCCAGAAAATGGAGGTTGTAGCACTCCTCGCGATTACGGGCAAGACAACGTGCACCGAAGTAGAGGGAGATCTCGCAGGCTTCGCCTTAAGCCGGAGCGAGTATGGTGGACTATGAGAGAGCCTTGGTGATCTAGGGTTTAGACACACCAATTAGAAGGGGCTAAACCGTGGCTAGCAATTAGAAGCTCTAACTCGGCTTGGGAGAAATCCCTAGGCTGTGGCTAGGGTTTAGGTTTAGGAGGCAACTTGTGTGTGCTAGGAGGAGCCCTGCCTCCTTATATAGGTGGAGGGCGGCCCAGGGAGGGAGTGGAGTCCTCCCAACTCGGCTTGGGTGGTGTCTTGGCTTGGGAGGAGGACTCCTCTCCTAACTCGCTTTCACCTCCTCCTCCTCTTTTCCACTTTCCAAATTTAGCCGTTTGACTTTTCAATTTAGCTATTTGACTTTTCAAAACTAGGATAAGATTAATACTTTATTTGGAACAGCGATGACACTTAGTACATGATGCAATCATTCCAACTTGCAATGACACATTCATGTACCCTTCCTCCGGAGTGCCGGATATTCCGAACCTTCTAGAACATTCCGATGAAAACACCTAATCATTCCCCAACTCAAACGGACTTTACTTATATGAATCTTATTCTCCGGACCATTCCGGATCTCCTCGTGATATCCCGGATCCCATCCGAGACTCCGAACAACATTCGTTCTCTTACTCATCATTCCATAACTACTCAACAACATCGAATCCTTAAGTGTGTCTCCCTACGATTCGTGAATTATGCGACATGATCGAGACACTTCTCCGAACAATAACCAATAGAGGAATCTGAAATTCATATGGCTCTACATATTTCTACGATTACTTTGATCGAATGAACCACTTACATACGATACCAATTTCCCTTTGTCTCACGATAGTTTACTTATCCGAGGTTTTGATCGTGGATCTCTCGCATACCTAGTTCAACCTCGTTCCGATAAGTACTCTTTTCTCGTTCCGTGATATGTGATACCTTGTGAGCTACCACATGCTTGCAAGCTAATTGGATGACATTTCACCGAGAGGGCCCAGAGTATATCTATCCGTCATATGGATGGACAAATCCCACTCTTGATCCATGTGTCTCAACCAATACTTTCCGAACACTCAATTCCACCTTTATAGCCACCCTGTTACGGTGTGGTGTTTGATGTCATCAAAGCATCCTTCCGGTGAAGGTGATAAGCATGATCTCATGGTCAAAGGAATTAGGTTACTATGTATCAGAAAGCATATAGCAATTGAACTATTAAAATGACTTGATCTTTATGCTACGCTTATCTATAGGAGTATGTCCATCACATCATTCTCCTAATGATATGACCCTGTTGTTAATAACATCTCTATGTTCATGATCAGGAAACCATGATCATATATTAACCAACAAGCTAGTTTAACAAGAGGCTTTACTAGGGACTCTTTTATGTTTACAAATCACACAAGTATTAATGTTTCCTATTAATACAATTATAGCATGGTATGTAAACATTTATCATAAGTATGAATATATGATAATAACCTACTTTATTATTGCCTCTTGGGCATATCTCCAACAATATTCTGCCAAGGTTACAGAAGGATGTGGTACAATGTCTTGTTAGTTTTGAATTGGTGTTCCCACCATCCTTCTTCAATATTATGACGCATCTCCTGGTTCATCTAGTGGAAGAGATTGCCATTCTCGGTCCGGTATTTCTGCACAATATGTTCCCCTTTGAGAGGTTCATGGGAGTCTTAAAGAAATATGTTCATAACTGCTAGACTGTAAGGAAGCATCTCCAAGGGATATGGAAGAGGAGGTCATTGAGTTTTGTGTTGACTTTATTCGACCTTAAGCCGATTGGTGTTTACGACTCATGGCATGAGGGAAGACTAAGGAAAAGGCACTGGGAAAGAAAGCAATGATATGTAGGACGGATTCTTTCACTAAAGCACACTACAGCTTCTACATAATTCCACCTTGGCAGCTCCAGATATCGAGGAACACAAGAATATTGTACGCTCCAAAACCCGGGAAGCTGAATCATGGATTAGATGAACACATGAAGTCTTTTGATTGGATGCGACACATCTCTTGAATGACACCACTGTTGGAGATCAGCTATACTTGTTGGCCGCGTCACCATCTTCTACTGTATTGAATTTCCAAGGGTACGAAATAAATGGGAATACATTCTACACGATCGCCCAAGATAAAAAGAGCACCAACCAAAATAGTGGTGTCCGCTTTGATGCAATAGACGAGAATGGACAAAGGACACATATTATGGTTACATAGAGGAGATGTGGGAACTATACTATGGAGTCTCTTTAAGGTCCCTTTGTTTCACGCAAATGGGTCAACCTGAATGGGGAAGGGTAAAGATAGACCCGGTTATGCGGAATGACAACAAGTGGATCTCGGCAATCTTGGTTATAGAGATGAACCATTCGTCTAGCCAATGATGTGTCTCGGGTTTTCTATGTGAAGGACATGTCCTCGGCATCAAAAAAGAAAAATATGCAAACAAATACATCATATGATGAGCCAAAGCGTCACATAGTTCTTCAGGAAAAGAAACATCGTGGGAATCGAGGACAAGAGGACATGTCAAGATTATAATAAGTTTGATGAAATTCCGCCCTTCATAGTGAAATGACCCAAGCATTCCGTTAAGTAAAGAAGATGCTCCATGGTTACGTCTGAAGCGATCATAAGGAAGGACATATGCCAAGAAGTTCATGCTCATATTATGTAACTCTAGTTCATGTCTTTCGGTTTGTGGCTTCGAAGGATATCTTTCACGGTTTGTGGCCTTTAGTCCCGGTTTTGTAGTCTCGCTTTTAATATTAATAAATGTCTTGAGTGTTAGTCCGCTTTGTGGCTGGACCAGACTATGAAGAAGTTGTCCCGATTCGTACTTACCATTAAGATCTTATCTCCAAACGCAGCTAATCACATATTAGGAGTGCCTCTATGACCAGATTTCTTGGAGATGCCGAGGATCGATCCGCAGATCTCCCCGAACCGGTCGAGTGGTATCCTCGCTCAAAACCATCTTGCACTTGTAACTTCTCTAACTAGATCAATACGCCTCGAGCTAACTAATTTCACATATTAGCGAGTGCCTCTATGACCGTTTCTCGAGATACCGGAGGATCCAGGCTCACGCAGATCTCCTCAAACTGGCTGCAGTGGTGTCCTCGCTCGAAAACCATCTTGGAGATACCTCAAATGGCCGAGGATCGGACTGCAAGGATGCCTATTTATAGTACAAGCAGCTCAGCATAGTGTCGACACTTACGAAATAATGTCGACACTCACCCCTATCATTAGTGTTGACTCGTGTTTTTTCCCGGTTGGTGTCTCCAACCGACTACAGTTGATCTTTAGTCGATTGGTGACACCATCCGACAAGGTACACGCCGCACAACATAATGTCGACATAATGTTGTGCCCATATTATGCATGTGTCCCACGACATAATGTCCGGTTGGTGACACCAACCTTTTGTCGCATAAAAGCCCTTTTCCATTTTCCGAGCGCAAGAAACGGGTCGTTTTGTGAAGTAACCACCAAATGCCATTTCAGAATGCTACCGTCCCATTTTCCTAAAATACTAGACCACCTTACATGGACTATCTCCCAACAGGGACATCTCAAACCTTTTCGTCCATCCGGGTAAAGGACAAATGTCCGCCAAATCGGAGAAGTGGGTCGGTTTGTACTACAGTACATGATCTATCGCCTGTGATTTTTGTAAAAATCATTTTTAGACTCGCAATATGTGGTTTCTTTAGAGATCCAATGCAAGTTCTAACGATGCTCGTCCCCTATCTTCATGCACACCGGTTCGACCATAGTTAGAAATTCAGATAATTCAAAACGGGCATAATAAATTCAAAAAAATCCGAACAATGAAAATCCTTCGCGTGGTGTCATATTATGTTACATAGTTGAAAGTAAAAATACCAGACTTGGTATATTGACCATGTTTCGAAAAAACCTTCACAAAATGACCTATCATGTTCGAGGTTTCATGGCTTTCGGTCCAAATGACCGATGTTATGTGCTGAATCACGGCATAGTTTGTGATGTTGTGCCCATATTGTGCATGTGTGTGTACATTGGTATGGAGAACAATGTTGCAGGAGGAAGTTTTCCTTTTTGTCGCACGGAAAAGCCCTTTTCCATTTTCCGAGCGCAAAAAACGGGTCGTTTTGTGAAGTAACCACCAAAATGCCGTTTCAGAATGCTACCGTCCCATTTTCCTAAAATACTAGACCACCTTACATGGACTATCTCCCAACAAGGATATCTCAAACCTTTTCGTCCATCCCGGGTAAAAAGGACAAATGTCTGCCGAATCGGTAGGAAGTGGGTCCGGTTTGTACTACAGGTACATGATCTATCGCCCGTGATTTTTTTGTAAAAAACATTTTTAGACTCGCAATATGTGGTTTCTTTAGAGATCCAATGCAAGTTCTAACGATGCTCGTCCCCTATCTTCATGCACACCGGTTCGACCATAGTTAGAAATTGATAATTCAAAACGGCATAATAAATTCAAAAAATCCGAACAATGGAAATCCTTGGCGTGGTGTCATATTATGTTACATAGTTGAAAGGAAAATACAGACTTGGTATATTGATCATGTTTCAAAAACCTTCACAAAATGACCTATCATGTTCGAGGTTTCATGGCTTTCGTCCAAATGACCGATGTTATGTCTTGAATCACGGCATAGTTTGTGATGTTGTGCCCATATTATGCATGTTTGTGGACATTGGTATGGAGAACAATGTTGCAGGAAGTTTTCCTTTGTCGCACGGAAAAGCCCTTTTCCATTTTCCGAGCGCAAAAAACGGGTCGTTTTGTGAAGTAACCACCAAAATGCCGTTTCAGAATGCTACCGTCCCATTTTCCTAAAATACTAGACCACCTTACATGGACTATATCCCAACAGGGACATATCAAACCTTTTCGTCCATCCCGGGTAAAAAGGACAAATGTCTGCCGAATCGTGAGGAAGTGGGTCGGTTTGTACCTGAAATAATGTTGACACTCACCCCTATCATTAGTGTCGATTCGTGTTTGTCGGTTGGTGTCTCCAACCGGGACTAAAGGTTCATCTTTAGTCCCGGTTGGTGACACCATCCGGGACAAGGTACACGCCGCACGACATAATGTCGACACGCCATTTGTCTTCCCGCCAGTTCTTCCCTCCAGTTCTTCCCACCAGTTCTTCACTATATATATGTAGGGTTGGCCTGCATTGTCATTGCACATCTCTAGACTCATATCTGCAACCTTATCACTCTTTCCCATGGCTTCCACCGTAGCACTAACTCCCAGGGAGGTGGAGGCGCTTTGCGCCTCGAACTACCCCTGCCCGCCGGGCTACTGTGTCCCCGTCGGCTGGATGCTGAGCGCCGGAGGCGTGCCAGTTCCTCCTGTCCCTCTAGGTGTGGCGCGTGGGATGGCCATCACGAACCACTACTACTTCGAGCTCACGCCGGAGCAGTGGAGAAATCCCAGATGGCATCCCGACTATTTCCTGACTTGGGAAGCCTTCTTCGTGGATCGGCGTGAGAGGGCACTCGCCAGCACGAGGAGGAGGCCCACCTCCCGAACTTCAACGAGGCCGGCCGTCGGTGGTGGCGCGTCAGACTCTCCAGAGCGTCATGGCTCACGACATGGTCCGACTCTAGCCTCGCTCAATTACCTCAAGTCCACCCACTCGTACTCAACCTTCAAGGTTCAACTACGGCGACCCGACGATTTATAGCGGCAACGACATGGCGATGACAACTAGAGTGGCGAGTATTACGTGTGGCGGAGAATGGTGAATTATTCCAACATTGCAAAACAAGTTCCCGATCAGGGCTTAATGCCATGTATCTTAATTTTCTTCTATGTAACTTTGTGTTAGTTGCGTTATGTACTTTAATTCCGTTCTATCCTAATGAAATTTTCTTTTCGCCGTCCTTTTTTTTACCATTAAAAAGTAAAATGGTTTTGAATTACTTATTCAAATCCAAACATTTTTATGTTTAAAGTTTTTCTAAATTCCAAATTGATATTAAAAAATATAAGTTAATTCATTTTAAATTGTAAATGGTTCATATTTTAAATGGTTATATTAATTATTTTTAAAAGTAAAATGGTTTTGAATTATTTATTCAAATCCAAACACTTTTTATGTTTAAAGTTTTTCTAAATTCCAAATTAATATTCAAAAATATAAGTTAATTCATTTTAAATGGTTACATTAATTATTTTTTAAAAATAGAAAATGGTTTTGGATTATTTATTCAAATCCATACACTTTTTATGTTTAAAGTTTTTCTAAATTCCAAATTGATATTAAAAAAATATAAGTTAATTCATTTTTAATTGTAAATGGTTCATATTTTAAATTGTTACATTAATTATTTTTTAAAACAGAAAATGGTTTTGAATTATTTATTCAAATCCAAACACTTTTTATGTTTAAAGTTTTTCTAAATTCCAAATTAATATTCCAAAATATAAGTTAATTCATTTTAAATGGTTACATTAATTATTTTTTAAAAATACAAAATGGTTTTGGATTATTTATTCAAATCCATACACTTTTTATGTTTAAAGTTTTTCTAAATTCCAAATTGATATTAAAAAAATATAAGTTAATTCATTTTTAATTGTAAATGGTTCATATTTTAAATGGTTACATTAATTATTTTTTAAAACAGAAAATGGTTTTGAATTATTTATTCAAATTCAAACACCTTTTATGTTTAAAGTTTTTCTAAATTCCAAATTAATTATCATTTAAAAAACAATACAAATTTAAACCCCAAAATAAAAAATAAGGCGGGAACAGAGAGAAAATACCTGAAAAAATTGAAAGCAGAATATGTCGGTTGGAGCCACCAACCGACTAAAGACCTCGGCCAACCCTTGGTCGCTGAAAATATTAGTATACGTCCGTTGGTGGCTCCAATCGACGTATGCCCTTTAGTCCTTGCTGAGCCAACAACCGGACTAAAGTCCTTCGTTTATAACTGACGCGTCTCCTTTCTTCTTCCCCATCTCACTTCTCTGCTTCTCACCGACGCGCGCACAGGAACCGCCCCCGACGCCGGCAGTTGCTCGAGCCACCCGCTGCCTTCCCGCCACCATCGCCGCCTCCGCCCACGCCTCCGGCCATTTTCTCGCGTGACCTCAATCGCCGATTGAAGCTCCGTCCCGCATCTCCGTCGATTCCGGCATCTCCCGAGCTCGTCCGGCCTCGCCACCACCTGCTGTGTTCTGGTGAGCGCTGATCCTCACGGTGTTCTTATTTTCTCCTCTCTCCTCATTACTCTCCCGCATGTGCCCGACGACGCCGCGCCGAGCTCGACGGAGGCGACGCCCGGTGACCAACAAGGAGCGGCGCCACCACTTTTCTCCTCGCGATCGCTTTCTAACGCGCCATCCGCGTCAGCGCGTCGCTATCGCTGCTGCCGCCATGTTCGGGAGCTCGCCGCTGACGTGGCCGACGCCACTCGTGCTCACAGTGGCGGTGATGTGGCCTAGGGCCCATCGGCCCCTCGATAGGCTCCTACGTGGTATAAAAATGATCTATACGCGTGGAGGCTGAGTTGGCACTGGGCCCTTCATCTCACCGGGGCTAGGCGTGTGTAAAAACTATTTGCCTTTTTTTAATTTTAGAAAATGATTTAATATTGTAAAATCAATAACTTAATGTTTATAAGTCAGAAAAATACAAATAATATATCAAATTGTTCAGAAAAATGAAACCTATATATTTAACCTATAATCATGCATTGTTCAACAACTTAAATGACAAGTATAATTAGAAGAACAAATGCACCCCTCTCATATGTTCCGGAGTTTCCCCGAGTTAGGGTTTTCACCCCTCGGAACCCCGATTAAATCGTCGAGCATGTCTTAGGGTTACATTCCAATGCAAATTAACTTGTCATATCATCATACTTGCTTGAGCATTGCATCGATGCCATGTGTTGATTTTTTCCCTTTCTTTTCGGTGTTTCGATTATTAGGTTTATTATTAGTTAGGTATTATTAGGTTTATTAATTAGTTTGGTATTTTTGGTCTTATACCACTGTCGTCACTATGGGTAGCCCTGCACCGATTCACATTGTCAAACTTAAAAGCCCTATCTTAGATAAGGAATCATTAATACCCCTTAGGTGCATGTGGGTTCGATGATGTGCCAATCTACTACGTTTCCTTTTTTGTAGCTAGGTTTAGGGTTTAGGTTTCTCTTCATTTTATTATTGTCTATGTATATATTAGGGTTTCTCCGAATTAGGGTTTATATCTCTCAACACCGTACCTAACTTTCTCCTTTAGCTGCTTTGACTTATTCGTTTTTCCACCTATGCAGAAAATATGGACCCACACGTCAGAGACGAAGAAAAGGAAGAGTTGATCCAAGGTGTGATCCGTGGGGAAGAAAATTTAGACGTATCAACGTTTCTGAACAACTCCGGTGAGGGTGATCCTCTTTTTACCGGAATAGACGACTTGTTTGAGGTTGAAGGTGTTGCCTTCCGCGAGGGAGAAGGCGATGCCTTGTGTAATCGAGAAGACGACTGCTCCGGCGAAGTGCATGTAATATAATAAATTCATCAATTAATCATCTACTATCTATATAGAAATAGTAACGACGATCTTTCTTCTTTTAGCCCTCCGGATCGAAGGAATCTAATGAAAAGAGCAGACGAGTCCCAACCAAAAAGTTGCAAGACCATGAGAGGTTCAGGATCGAAGATGTCGCTGAAGACGGCAAGCCGATGGCTCCCGAAGTTGTCGCAAACAAATTTGTGGCACAATGCGGAGTAATCGTTAGGGACTTAATCCCGATCACCATTAGAAATTGGAATAGGCCTGCTAATGCGGATGAAGAGGGAACATGTTTATTTGTCCCTAACCACGCCAAAGATTTACTGTGGAAGAGGCTCATGGTTAATTTCAAACTACCGAAGATAGAGCTGGATCCAAATGCGGAGGATCCATTGAGGACGCCTTACAACATGGGAGAGCCATGGAGGCTAAGGTCGTGGAGGATTTGAAGAATATGGCCCAGTGTTTCACCAACTGGAAGAAAAGATTGCAACTTGACTATGTCGTGAAAGAGAAGACTCCCGATTTCAAGAATATTCAGTTTGAGAAGATAAAACCATTTTGGGCTGAGTTTGTGGAATACAAGACATCAGAAAAAGCTAAGAAAATGTCTGCAACGAATAAGCTGAATGCTGCTAACAAGAAGTATCACCATACTATGGGGCAAGGTGGCTATACAGATGGCATTCCTAAGTGGGAGAAACTTGAGAATGAACTGCGTGAAAAAAAAGATCACCCTGCAGATGTATTTATTGCAGAACGTGCAAGGAAATGGTTTTACGGGCATGGGGCACGTTGGACTCCTAAGGAGGTGTATATATAACATACGACATAAAGAAGACCCTTGCCAATCGAGAGGATCAAAAGCAAGAAGGCTGTTAAAGATGGGGACTTCATTCGATAGAGAGAATGATGAGCTCACACTCGCCTTGGAAATAAGGAACATGATGGACGAACACGAGGCACAAGAGGCTCCCAACCATGGAGGACTGGTTTCGGAAGAGAGGAAGAAATATCCCGATAGAAGCCGCCGAGGAGAAAGGACAGGAGGAAGCAAGCGGATAGTCGAAGAGCGAATGC
This sequence comes from Avena longiglumis, assembly GCA_030063025.1. Taxonomy (NCBI): domain Eukaryota; kingdom Viridiplantae; phylum Streptophyta; class Magnoliopsida; order Poales; family Poaceae; genus Avena; species Avena longiglumis. Next base: position 37,775,889 of record CP125974.1, read on the forward strand.
GTTTAATTGAAGAACGATTAAAGCAACAACAAGATGAAATTAACGCACTTAAAGAGCAAAGTACTACCGCCCATCTCAAGAAGACACTACATTCGATGCTACCGCCTATCGAATAATCAAAAAAAGGTGGCTTCCACCGAGGTCCCGGTGATGACAATGGCGATGACGATGATGCACCGACGATGGCTCATGTTGGCTACCGTGGATGATATAAGAGAGGACACACCGCGAGCTACATGTCAAAGTTGTGAACATATCAATGAAGGTGGCGTCGGCTATGCCTTACCAATTGGACCCACACCAACTAACCACCGTTGTTCGGTTCCGGAGGGCTACGCTGTTGTCGGTGGATGAAATCATGCCCACCTTTGAGGTTTTGGATCTTCACTACCCGCAGTGAAGGGGATGTGATCTGCATCGAGACGCAAAAACGCCACCATTCTATGGTCAAGGAATGTATCGCTTCAAATCACACGCCAAGGCCATGTTCGCCGCCTCACCCGTCTCAGCGAGGTCGTTGCCGCGGCAGCCGCTCGTTGCCTCACCCGGCCGTCGCCACCAATCTCGGTGCAGCCATCGCCGCGGGAGCCATCGCCGCGCCTCGGGATAAAAGCGTAAGCGCCATCTTGTCGTAAGCGATCGTCAAAAGTAAACAAGAGCCTCTTCCAAAAGTACCAAAGGTTCCTTCCAAGAGAGCTTATGATCATCAAGAGGAGATCTGCGATCGTTGATGCGAAACGACAACGTTTTTAAGCCGAGGCGGCCGAAAGAGCCAGAGTTCCCAAAGACCAAAGAACAAAAAGCCAAAGTGTTGAAAATGCTAAAGACTCTTCATCAACCCGAGCCAAAGTCATCGACTATGAGCGTTCTATTCTCAAGTCACATGCGCACAAAAGCCTCAAGAGCAAAGATCGATGCAAGCGAAATCTGTTGCCCGGCTCGGAGAACAAGCAAAGCAGACTGCGCCTCTCAAGGTGATTTCTCAAACCAATGGGGTCGAGCAAATATGGGGCCAAAGAGCAAGATGATCCAAAGGTAGTTACTGTCACGGAGAAGCCGCTGCTCAAGGTATGAGTATTTCCAAGACTTATCCCGATTAGAGTTCTTCCCGTGAGTGAAGTAGCATACAAATGCCAAGACAAAAACCTCTCGTCAAACTCGAGGAGGTAAACAATCTTTCAACAAAATGCGAAGATTGCATAATCGGTAAATGCATGCCACAAGGGCCGGGCTAATCGGATAGTGCCGAGGGTTACAAAAAGTATCATGGGAAAGAAAAGGATGACATGATATCCATTGAATTTGATGAACTATTTCAATTATTCAATCAAGACGCCTTGGACAAATCGATCATCAGTGCCTATTGTCTGTAAGTACTAATTCTGTAATTAATTTAGTCTCCAGCTATATTATTTTGTTTATTGCATGTATATAATCATACTGTAATATGCAGAATGAAGATTCTCGAATGCAGCAGAGGACAAATCTATGACATTGGCTTCATTGACCCATATTGGGTTCATGAAGCTAATCTCAAAATAAGCCCCTAGGATACGGAGGATAATATAGTACACGCGTTAAGGTTTCAAGAAACCAAAAGGGAAATACTATTTCCTTACAACTTCGAGTGAGTGTTATTGTTTCTATTTCGCTTACACGATGTTAAGTATATAATTGATTAGTTATGCATTTGCAGCTTCCACTATATTCTGTTAATCATTCAACTTGACAAAGGGCGTGTACTAGTCATGGACTCGAAACATAAACCCCTTGAGACGTGGAAGGACATGCAGATACTTCCAAATGTAATTCTAATTATTACGACACTATATCGCAACGCTCATGAATTTTATGATATCAAGTACTTAATAACTTATTTTATTCGTTTTCACGCCGGCAGCGCTTGGAAACGGTTCACCAACAAGGCTAGGGTGTTTGGAAAGAGGAGCTTACATTTCAACCACTAAATGTAAGCACCACTAGGTATATCCGCATCTCTTTGATTCTAGTTTTGATACGTTATTATCATGCTTGATTATTATTTTGAATTACGTTCTCGTAAAGTGCCCGACGCAGGACCGGTAACAATCTATGTGGATACTATGTTTGCGAGTTCATCCGCAAACGTATGAGAAGGGCAGAAATTTAGAGCAACTCCACGTACGTAAACAATTTCTATAGTTTTTAATTACAATCAAATTGTGTTTAGTTTCATTCATATAGGCGGACTCCTTTTTTAAATCAGATCGAACGTCTATGGGACGGTCTTCTGTCAAAGGATCGCGTACGAGCAATTCAGGAGGAATTGGCGGGATTCTTGGATGCAAAAGTCCTAGACCCAAAAGGGGAATACTATTCGGCTGTGTATAGACAATAGGGATTGTAAAAATAGCAACTTTGAAGGAATTTGCCGGTAGCATCGAATAGCAACTTTTGTATGTAGTGCATGAACTCGATCCTTGTATTCAATGTAACATTGTCATGATATTCATGATGTAATATAAGGTTCCTTCATTGATAAGTGCAAATCACTAAATAAACAATAAAACAACCTAAATGAATTCTCTACCGCGGCAGAGAAATGGGCCAAATCTCTGCCGCGGCAACAAAGTGTGCCAAAATGAATTCTCTGCCGAGACAGAGAAATGAGCCAAATCGCTGCCGCGACAGAAGGTTATTAGTCCCGGTTCGTGCCCCCTCGCCCTCTGCCGCTGCCACGTGTGCCCCCTTTTGTCCCGATTGGTGGCGCAACCGGGACTAAAGCCCCGTACTAACTGGGACCTGTAGGCCCGTTTCCACCCGCAGTTTCTCGCCGCTCCCCTGTGGTCACCAATCAAGAAACGGACGCCAGAAAGCCCTCTTCCATCCCGCCAATCTGCCATGGATGTACATGTACTTGTAAGATTGATGTGCCAGATCTATCCTGCTGCATGGGCCGTCGCCGACGCTACGGCTTCTCGACGCGTGACGTGGAAAGATGGATCCGCTTTGGGGGCTGGTCTGCAATCCTCACATAGACGACCGTCGTAGCCGTGCTGAGGCCGCCTTCCCCGAGGTTCCCCGTGTAGTACGAGGTATGTGGTGGTTGGGAAAGGAGGCTATGGGGGTTTGACGAACTCGCGGCCGCCTACCGGTCCGGTCGGCACCATCCCCTTCTCCCCTGGCCCCATCGCGGCGCCCGATCCTATCTTCACCGGTGCCGCCGCAGTGCCCCTGCTCGAGGACGAGTACGAACGCCGCGCCCGCATGGATGGGGCAGATCGACTCAGTGATGCGCATCCACGACGTAGGTCGAAGTCAGCGAGGCCGTCGGAGGAGGTGTCCGTGCGCTCTTGGTTGATGTGCATAGCGAGGAGCGCATCGTCGACTTCCCGTGGCCGCAGCCTGGCTGCAGCTCGAGTACCGCAGCTACCGTTCCCCTATTCTCTACGGTGCGTGCGTGTCCTACTCGAATTCCACACCAGAGCGAGTCATGATTTGATTTGCCATATAATCCATGAGTATAAATTAAGACCCAGCTAATCCAATGCCCCCACGATCGAGGTCCAAGCGTCGGAGCCGAACGGCCCCTGGGCGCATTCGTCGGCCTGCTCCTGATCGTTCCCCGCCGCTGCAGAATCACAGACCTCGGACGACATGATCATAGAGATCCAAGTTAAACGTTGAGGGCGATCTTAATTTGCTGCCGCAACATGAGTCCTACACCATGCACGACCAATGCTGGAACGCCTGGCGAGATCGTAGGACCTATGGTAACAGTCCTTGCTTGGAGAGCTAGCGCCCAGTAGGACTGAGTCCACACCTGCCTCCGCCGGGTCGATCTAGGGCCAGCCTCGCCTTCTTTCTCTCAGTTTTCCACCATGTGAGGGTTGCGCCCATGGCGACGGTGCCAGAGCTCAAGTCGCTCATGCTGTCATGCTGGAGCAGAGATGGCCTTTGACGCCAAGATGGCACAGTGCTTCAGTTTGGATTATGAATTTCGAAGTTGATCTACAGTGATTTATGTTTCTGAATTTCAGAAAATTCTCTCTTCAATAATGTCTATCCAGTATGAGAAAATAATACAAAATTAAATGCCAATTTTGTTAGGCTCTGGAAGATGGTTCATTTGTATTGTGCTATTGAATCGGGTAAATCAGACATGCTACTGAATCGGTAAACTGATCAGGGTGTTTTGTGATTGCTCAATGCTCAATGCTCAAACTCATAACCTCTACAATTTTTAATCCTTTTAGGCTCATCCATGGTTATCGAAAATCCATTGGCATGTTTACAGCTCAAATAATTACAATGAAATATATCAATTGCTTTTGATATTCGGAAGGGTGGCAATTTGATTATCCGAAAACATATCATTGCGAAATTGCATAATACGTAATCCAGGAAAACTCCTTCTCATATAACTATTTTGGTGTCCTGATAGAGATCCAAATAAACACCTTGTAGGTAATAAAGTCACTGTATGATTAGCTTCAATGCCTTAATATGTTCATAGTGTTTCTATTTAATTTTATGTACCTTTCAGTCGGCTATATGAAAATGTCTGAATATGTTCACGGTGTTTATGTTTAATTGCTAGGATTTACTTTTCATGCCTCCAGACATGGGAAACACAATTTTCCTCTCTAGATGCAACTACATGAGCTTAACCCTACACAATGGGTTTGTAAAATATGTCAATCAATTTATTGTTTTTTCTATATTTTTTATTCTGTAGCAACGCACGAGCATTCAGCTAGTAATGAAATAATTAAGGATAGTTTGCTTCGAGCTTTGATGAAGGAGCTTTGGACATTGGACACAAGGTGGTTCATATGTGGCCCAAGCCAAATATGGGGTCATTGATGATTTCTCTCTGGGCATGCGACAACTTTCATGTTAAGAACCTCACCAAAAGGTTACATAAAAGCAAGACCCCATCTCTCTTCTTCAAATTCGACATCCGCAAATCTTTTGACTCTGTCCAATGGGAATACATTATTGACCTTTTACAAAAAAAAGGGGGTTCCCCGATGGATTCCGGGATTGGATTGTCGCCTTGTTCGCTACTTCATCGCCGCGCATCCTTCTCAATGGTGTGGTCGGATTGCCCATCAAGCATGGGGGTGGCCTCCGACAAGGAGACCCCCTCCCGCCGCTCCTTTTTGCTCATGCGATAGACCCGCTCACTTAGATTCTAGACATCGCCAATTCTCATGGCTACTTCACAAGATTAGGGGCCATGGAATAATTTTGAGGACATCTCTCTATGCGGATGATATGAAATTTTTTGTGACACCATACAAACAAGATATTCAAAACTTGCATTCATCCTCGATGGTTTTGGGTAATTCACCGAACTATGCACAAACTTCCAAAAGAGCTCTATGGTTCGCATTTGTTGCGAGCAACTTAATCTCGATGATATTCTTAGAGACCTCCTGATCATGAGAGCTAGATTCCCCCTCGGGTATCATGGATTACCTCTCTCCATATGGCTGCTCACTAAAGCAGACGTTCAACACCTTGAAGACAAAGTTACCGCGAAAATTCCAACTTGGAAAGGAAAATTATTTGTGATGTCTGGTAGAGCCACCCTCATCAAATCAGTCCTCGCCTCCCAATCCATCTACCACTTAACGCCACTCAATATCCCTACCGTCACCTTTCATAAAATCAAGAAAAGCGAGAGGGTCGGATGGCCGATGCAAAGTGAATTGGAAAACGATGTGTAAGGCCAAAAAGTCATGGAGGCCTTGGCGTCCTCAATGTCGAGTTCTTGCAAGAGGCATGCGTTTGAGATGGCCATGGATTGAATGGACGGACCCAAATAAGAGTTGGATTGGATTAGGAAACCCTTGCAATGAGACAGACACAAATCTATTCTACACCGCAATCTCTTGGTCTCTCACCGAAAATGGGCAATAATACTCGGCAAAATCCGCTTATTTTTTTCGAACTGAAATTTTTGGAGCAACTACTTCACCAACTAGCTCTTCAGTTTGGTAAAGTTGGACATGGGTGGTCAAATTGTGATGTATGACCCTATGAAAGAGAGCCCCAGAGTCGGTGGAGCATCTCTTGATGCATTTTAGATTCACCACTCGGCTATAGGGTCTCATAAAGATTTGGTTGGGGCTTCACTTCATCCATCCAACATCTTTGACAAATCAACCTATCTCCTCATGGTAGCCAAACATAACTAATCACCCTCCTCGTCTCTTGAGATATTTGGGATGAGCGTAACACGAGAGTTTTCCGAAACAAGAACGCCACACCCTCCATCATCTTCGAAAGATTAAGTGCGAGGCAAAACTTTGGGTTTTTGCGGGTGCAAAGCGCGTAAGTAATATTATATCGGGAGAATAGAACCTCTTTGTGATTTGGAACCTTTTTCTTTCGCTTTGTTCTTGTTGTTGCACTCCTTATTTTAATTAATAGATTGGGGCAAAGATTTTGCCCCCTGTTTCAAAAAATAATTATGGATAGTTTTGTCTAAGAGCTTGGTCAAACTTTACGTGCTTTGGATTTTAAGAAAAATTATATGCCTTGTGGTAGGAATCAACACCAATTTGGGTAGCATCATTCCTTTCATGCAAAATCAATCTATAGTTAAAGAAATCTTCCTATGAAATTTCTATAATCCAAAGAGGTTGATAATCGTCGTCCAAGGATCTCATATCTATTTGTGACAACGTGGTAGCTGACTTGAAAGAAAAAAAAAACACCAAATCACAAAAATCAAATTGAAAGTATTATCACTTAGTTTAACTATGAATTAGTGTCATTTGTTCATAAGTTTAATACCTTTTTGTGTTTTAATGATTGGTTTGCATTTATACTACTAAACATCGTGAACAACCTTAATACTTTTTGTAAACGAAAATCCTTCAAATCAAAGTCATATATCTAGGAATTCTAACATTATATGTGCTGGGATTTTTACATAGATAAATGATTATAATTGAACTTTAATAATGTTTCTAAATTACATTTAATTTAATATAAATTGGAACAGCCATTTATAAGAAAATTAAAAAATCTTTTTTGTAGAATAATGTATATTGTAATCCAAAAGTTGATGGCACAAGTATCAATAAGCTTCAAGTTTCCTGGTGGAAATATGTCCATGCAAAAAAATTTGCAATTAATGTGGAGGAATAGGCTAAATAAGCTAAAATAAAAATATTTTTAAATTGGCGCTCAAGTCAGTTCCATATGTTTACAAGTGGATATAATTAGTCTAACGAGGAGGAATAATCTAAAAATAAGGAACAATCCACGGTAGGATAAAATATGAGGAGTGAGTGTGAAATGACAACTTATATAGAACGCTCGACGTGCTTTTCCTTCCCCTGGGTTAGCCTAGCCATTTTTCAATAAAAATTCGGGTGGGGAACTCGTTCTCCCCCGGTGACCATTCGATGAAAAAAATGTCAAACTGATCATGGTATTATATGACCATTCATGGTATTATAACTTAGAATCAAAATCATATTTCTAAGTTTATTAGATATTATGAAAAAGCCATGTGTATAAAGGACGGATTGCGACACATATATGAATGTTGGCGGAACAATGCATTATTAACTATGGTGTATACTTTGTAACTTGCATACATTTCTTGCACTATGTTACGGTCACTAACAATAGGTTGGTGTACATTAACTTAACTCATTATTATTTCCTAAAACTAGAAAATTATCACATTTCCTTACCAATTTCCACATGTATATGTGTTTATATAGCTTTTAAATAATTGTTTTTGTAACACTTTTTTAAAACTTATGGATATGATATACTCCCTTTGTTCCAAGATATAAGATGTTTTAGCCTTTTTCTTCTTCTAAAAAAGCATTGTACCTAGATGCATTTTACTGTGTACATGCAGCAAAATAAGTGAACCTACATATTGAAAGGCATGTATCTTAGAAAAACTAAAATATTTTATATTTTGGAATGGAGGAAGTATATAACTAGGAGCAAAACATTCCGGTTTGAGCCTTTTAAAAGCTTTTTTTTGTTTTGACCAAGTGTCAAAGAGTAGAATGTGGAAATTAACTCTCATGGAAAACATTGTACTCCCTCAGACTATATTAGTTGACTTGAATTTGGCTAGATTCGGATGTATCTCGCACTAAAACATGTCTAGATACATCCGAATCCAGACAAATCCAATTCAACTAATATAGGTCGGAGGAAGTACTATCTTTTATGCATTGATGAAGTGATCAGGAACCACCAGAGAATCCAGCAGCAAAGATAAGGAGCAGGACTACACGTCGTTCTCACGCTTCCTCACGTACAGGAGTGAAATGGACGGGTGTCCTCCTCTGTCTGCAACTGAGCCTTCGCCCTTCAGCCTCTCATCTACTAGCTTCAATTTCACCGTCCATTCCATTCTTCATATATAGAGTAGATAGATCTGCGCCACAGCATGCCTGCAAGCCGTTTTCGGTTCCGCCCGTGTACTGCTACTGCTACACTCCATCCCGCAAGCATCCGCTTGCTTGGCTCCCCTGCTGCGCTCCCCAGGGTCACCAACTGAAGAAACAGACGCCCAGAAAAGCCCTCTTCCATCCTGCCAATCTGCCATGGATGTACGTACATGTACGCGCAGTAAGATTGATGTGCCAGGATCTACCCCAGGGCTGCGTCTGCATGGGCCGTCGTCTGACGCGGCTGACTTGCTGACGCGTGACGTGTGGAAAAGATGGATCCGCCTGGGGGCTGGGGCTGGTCTGCAATATGCCGATGGGCAGGACAGGATCACAGGAGTAGGGCCTGCTCCTTTTTCTTGAGCCCCGGCCGGCCAGTGGCTGCAATGAGCAGCGCCGACTTTTAGGGAGATCCACTCATCAGAATGGATGATGGTCGATCGAGGGCATGGAGCATCCAGAGAGCAAGAAATGAATAAATAAATAAAGCGTTAACAATAGTGGGTGTTCTTCCTTCGTCCGTCAGGAGTTGCAAGTGGCATCTCAGCCTCTTCAGTCTGATCAGGCCTGAATCGCGCGTGCACTGATGCACACCTGTTCGGGGAAGGCAACAAGCGCAATGGTACAAACGTTTCGCCATCGGAATCGCAGGTCCGTGGCTTGATCCCATGCCCTGGGCTGCATCTCGCAGCGTGCGCGGCAGCGTGATCCACGGTAAGATCAGCACACGCACGCACACATGCGTGTTCTGCGGATAGCTGGGAATGGGGAGAGGCGAGGCGAGCCGAGGCGTCCTCCGCGACTGCGATCGGTGCAGATGACGAAGGGAGGCGCTAGCTAGCTAGCTGCTACATGAGGGAATTGTTGCAGACAGAGCAGGGCGTGGATGCCATTCCGTTGCCGCGACCATTGGCGGCATGGCGTGGTGGAATGGAAATGGATGGATGGTGCTGCCGAGAATTCAACATCATGTTTCTCTGAATAGTGAAATGTGGAAAAGCAAGAAGACATTTTTTTGAGAAAAAAAGATACTATGTGTAATATAATGTGAGACCGTCATCTCTGTCTTTTTTTTTAGCCGAACACCGAAGCTTTATTATTCCAAATTTAAAGAGTTTTTTACAGGAATATTTAAACCAGGGAGTAAGAATACAGAACCACACATGCCTACCGTCATCTTTCGCTGGTGTCACACGCTTGACAAAATCGGGCGATTCTATCCTGCATGCTATATACTCTCTCAGTCCTAAAGCTTACGACTTTTTTTTTAAAAAATAACCTACGTAAAATTTGACCAAGTTTTTAGAGAAAAATATCACTTCCTCCGTTCTAAAAATAGATGGTTCAGATTTGTCAAAATTTAGATGATATAGGTTCATTCAAATTTTGACGAATCTAAGACATTTATTTTAGGATGAAGGGAGTAATATTTATAATATAAAATTTATACCCTTTGATACATCATGATATTTTCACATGATACCTGTATAATATTATAGTTCTTAATAATTTTTTCTAAAAAAATTATCAAATATTTTATAGCTTGATTTTTTTAAAAATAATATAAGCGTTAAACTTTGGAACGGAGGCAGTAGCATACATGCTATCTACCAATTCAATTCATGGTAGAATTCTATTTCTCTAAATTTGACACGAAGCGGGCCAGCCAGCCCGTTTGCTCCTTTGGTGGAATGGGCTGGATCAGGCATTCAGGCCTTTAGTAATACCCCCTTCTCGAATTTACTGGGCAACCCATTTCTCGAATGGGCTGGATGATGCTAAATATTTGCTTCCAAGTGGATTTTAAATATTCTGTACAACCTTTTTTGTTGCGAAATTAAATTAGGAGAAATGAACACCTTAATAACAGGGAAATGTTTCTTCCAACGGAGATATAGAGGGATGCTGTGATGCGAAAGTTAGAACAAGACATACTAGATGACTTAGGAAATCCTAATGCAACTTGTAGTTTTGGGAAGGATCGTTATATTTGTTTCTGAATAGTCTTTTGGTTGGTGTGTGTTTTGATCGGCTCAATTATATATATTGTATTTAGTTAATTAATTTTATTTTGGTAGAGAAAACACATTTACCTCATCGATGTGATACTACATTGGGAAAACTACCATTGATACTTAAAAAGACATACCAAACAAGTACATTTTGTTAGAAACATCTAGTATAAAGTAGACAACACACACACATAATCGAAAAGCAATGCATACGTCAAAGTAGTGACCGGGTTTCAAAGTAAACGCAAACCTCTTGTCATCAATCAAAAGGTCGTTTTCCACTCGAAGAATAAATGCATTTTTTAAGAAATACATAGCAGCAAACCTAGAGTTTGGTCTAAGTATGGAGTGATGATATAACTTTCTTTTATTACAAAAGGTTGAGAGCACAACTAATTCTACCGGACATTCAATCAATGATTGATCCTATATTTTATTTTTCTCCGAGGTTTAAGTCGAAGGGATCTGCTCAACGAAGAACTAAGCAGCGAAAGAAACATGAGTGAGTGTGAGATACAAGGCAAACCAAGGTTAATAAGCCCTTTTTGCGAATACCAAAAGGCATATATATATTATATTAACCGAGTTCCGGCCCTATAAGAAATTCATGATAAAAACAACAAACAAACCCAATAAAATTTTGCCATCTTATTTGGCATGCACAAGCTCAGATGGCATGCCATGATCCTAACTTGACGCTGAGCACCTGTTCCATATCGCAAGATGCCAATGTTTCGATGATCGAAAGCACATATCGTAGGCCTCGATCGAGAAGAAGGCAAAGATCGGACGAGGGAACCCAACCCACATGAAAGAGTTGTCATGATATCTTAGGAGACCACCAATACCAGCCTGGTTGACGACTCTCCCGTACAACCAATAAATTGGATGTGGAAAAACTATCCCCTCACAAGCCACGTAGCAACAACGACGGAATCATCACCATGCAATAGGTTTAGGTGCGAAGGTACTTATTCTACTGAGAAAGTGAGAAGTATCCCGTGCCAGTGCGACTGATTAACGCTTGAATAATCACTAGCCTACATATACTTCGCATACAAGCGTCGAATGGAGATATGGATAAAGACAACACGGTTCCATTAAAAAGAGCGCGTTCTCTCTCTCTATGGGACACTGCTAGGTGGGACCCGGAGCGATCCGGATGGCGTAAAGATCCGTCCCCGCCAAATTTTCGACCGGTTTGCGCAAAACAGACCACGCCTCACTGTGTGGTCTATTTGTGGATGTGCGTTCGACTGTGGTCACGGTCCGAAAGGACACGATCAGACACACGGAGTCCGTTTGCGGAAAACCGTTGGAGTTGGCCTTAGATGAAATACCCAACTGTATTTGAATATCCAGATGTCCATGGTTGTATCGCGCTGGGTGTCAAGTTTTTTTTTTGCGCTGGATGGATTTTACCCAAAATGTAAATACACAAATAAACATCGAGAAATTCGGAATAAAATGATTGCACTGATCTACATATATGATGACAGGTCAACATCTGTACTCTACTCCCTCCAACGATAGGTGGACGGTGCCATGTCACTGTCCGGGTATTTAGCATTGCCAATTAGGACCAGCCGAGACATTTCCATTAGTGTCCATCTCTAGTCCAACACTCCACGCTTTGCAGCCGATCGAGATTAACGCACGTTACCTACCCCATCGCCATTAACAGCCGAGATTAACGCAAGATGGCGGTCGCCCTCCTCTGCCGGCATCGGATAACGCACGTGTCAGCGCTACGCGTGACACGTATGTTTACCAGTACTAATAAAGCGTTATCCGCATAGTGGGCCCGACTTCTGCGCGCCTTGACTGATCTGTGGGGCCGTCATCTTGGGCCAAGTGTCCTTCTACACGTCTTCCACACCCAGCAGCAACAGGCGTCACCGGCCCGTCTCCCCTTCTTCCCCCGCACCGCGCCGCAAGCGCCGCACACCGGCTTCGAATTCGGAGGAAGGGGGCCAGTGTGCGCGAGAAGCATCGAGACGAGGCGGCAATGATGGGGGTCTCGCTCCGGGTCCTCCTGCTCCTCGCCGTAGTCCTCGCGCCGCCGGGGACGAGGTGGCCGGGCGCCTCGCGTGCGGCGGCGGCGTCGCGGCGCGTCGCGCCGCTCCCCACCGCCGCGCTGCGCCGCCTCTACGACACCTCCGACTACGGAAGGCTGCAGCTCAACAACGGCCTCGCCCTCACGCCCCAGATGGGGTAACTTCTCTGTTCTCTCGCCCTCTCCCCCGCTCACCGTCGCTCCACAGCAGTCTCTTCCTCTTCGGCTGCTGCTGCTGCTTTGGCTCAAGCTTGCTTTCTCTGCTGGGGTTGTGATATCGAAATCTGAGTGACTAATCGCTGGGTCGGCACGGCGTGCAGGTGGAACAGCTGGAATTTCTTCGCCTGCGACATCAACGAGACGGTCATCCGCGAGACAGGTTCGGCCGCGTAAATAAATCCTTGTTAAATCTGCGACTCACCATCGCAATTTCCGATCTGGTTCAACCTTGTGTCTATATCGGCATTAAATGGTCCCTTTTTGGGCACACTTTTACTTCACCCACGCAATCTCAAACACATATGGATAGAACTGTCAAATATTGTCACACAGCAAGCGCATCGATCTCGTGTTTGTAGGATTTTCTGGCAATAAATTCCTCAGGCATGCAATTTATGGTTTCTTCGCCCTTTTTTGAAACAGCTGATGCTTTGGTCTCGACGGGGCTGGCAGATTTGGGATACGACTATGTGAACATCGGTATGTCACTTAGCTTGACACCGGTATATATTGTTGGGATAAATGAAGTTTTCTGTGTGTTGTCTCAAGCTATGTTTGTCTTTCCTTTTCAGACGACTGTTGGTCCTATGTGAAGCGAGGAAATAAGGCAATATGTTTATTCTGCTACTTTATACCATGATTATCAAAGCGGGAAATTGTCCTTTTACGTTCTGATACTTGTCCCATATTCTGTTTGGAAGTATGATGCTAAAGCTTGAATAAAAGTGATCAAAATATTTTTTTTGGTTTTTTTCTGTGTGCATCCATAGAAATCTAAGATTTTTTTTGTGTTGATGATTACTGGACAGTGGACACTCATTGCACGTGGTCTGAAACTCTAAAGACCTTCAGCAGTAGTCCAATGTATAATCATGTTTTGCAAATCGTATTTACCAGAATGGTGTTCTATACTTGGTTCATCTTTCCAACATTTTGAAACTCCAGTCTAGTTCTTCTTCTGTTTCCAATAACTCTGTTTTTTTCTAGAACCCTTTTTCTGCGAAGTTGATTATTTTCGTGTGCTCTAGGGATCCATACAATTATTATATTGTGATTTTTGGGTTAAATAAATAAATACATTCTTTCCATTGTGCTACCTGAGGCGTTATGGTGGATAAATTTTGTTGTTTTTTCTCCAGTAAACCTATTTATGGCATTGCACTATCTCATTTATATGCTTATAAAAAAGTGCACAGCATGAGTACATGTGTACATTTTTAAACTTATCATTTGCTGGAACATACAGGATCAATTGCTACCTGATCCAAAGACTTTCCCTTCTGGAATCAAATCGCTTGCAGACTATGTGCATAGTAAAGGTCTAAAACTTGGTATCTATTCTGATGCTGGGTAAGTCAGTAATTCAGTTATAAATGATTTAAATTTCTACTCCCTCTGTCCCTAAATAGGTGGCATATAAACTTAGTCAAAACGTCAATGCTTTCTAACTTTGACTGAATGTAAATATATTAAATAAAATAATAACAACTATAATATTGAATATTATGAAAATATATCTTATGATGAGTATTGATATTGATTTGTTGTTACATATCTTCATACTTTTGTATATATTGTCAAAATTTGAAAACGTTGACTTTTGTTTGAGTTTATACGCCACCTCCTTTGGGATGGAGGGAGTAGCTTTATGGTTCTTGATGTATCAAAAATCTAAGAATTTAAAGCTTTCAGGGCATTTACTTGTCAAGTTCGACCAGGATCACTCCGTCATGAAACGATGATGCTGCCCTTTTGCTTCATGGGTATGAGCTAGAGTCAGCCATGACTATTGATGCATAAAAGAGTTGCTGTACAACCTTGCGATGAAACATTCTTCTCAGTGTTTCTATCACGCCTGTAGATAATTTCACTAACATAATCTGGATTTTTTTGTCCAGGGTGTTGACTATCTAAAGTACGACAACTGTTACAATTTGGGAATAAAACCAAAGGAAAGGTTAGGTCACATGACTTTCCTTTGTCTCGGCCACATGCTTACAGAACTGTTACCTCAATGTTTAGTGCTATTTTGTTTTCCAATGATGTTATATCTCAGGTATCCTCCGATGCGTGATGCTCTAAATTCAACTGGCCGGAAGATATTCTACTCTCTATGTGAATGGTATGCCATTCAATTCTTTGGAAATAAATAGCAGTTCTACGTTGTGCTCAGTATCCAAACTTGTTGAATTTAAATATGTGTTGTCTCTAGGGGCGAGGATGATCCAGCTCTATGGGCTGGAAAAGTTGGAAACAGTTGGCGTACAACAGGTGATATAGAGGATACATGGAAGAGGTGATACATGCTCTTCCGTAAAACAGAACATATACCAGTGTGCTGACATGCTGTGGAATTAACTTGTCTGTTTTATGTTAAAACAAGCATGACTGACATTGCTGATAAGAATAACAAGTGGGCATCATATGCTGGACCAGGCGGATGGAATGGTAACTATGTTAGAGAGGAGTATAGGCTTTCCTCATGCTGTAAGAGCCTCTAAAATAAATGATTACACTGTTACTCAACCAACTCATTTTTGCCAGACCCAGACATGCTGGAAGTTGGAAATGGTGGCATGACCTTATCAGAGTACCGTGCGCATTTCAGCATTTGGGCACTCATGAAGGTAAGAACTTGTTGAGCGTATCTGTAATCACTGAAATGATGCCAATGGCTTATGACCTCATTGCATCCATTCCCACTTACCTATAGTGCTTTCGGACAAACAAGCAAGCTAAAGAGTTATGTAGAAATAAAGGTTAATTTTCTTAAATATTTTGTCACATGTGGGTTTTGGTTACCTGGTGGTATTTCTAGTTACTGCCCAGTAACCGCTTTTCCCAGCACCACCCAGTAAAGGGGCTGATGACCCAAAAAACACTGAGATACTTTGAACAGTTTGAATATAAACTTTCAATGTATTGATAAATTGTTAATATCTCAATTCTCAATTGATCTCGTCACATGGTGTAGTGGTATTTTTGCATGCTATGAACTGAGACGGCATTGTATTGGTGTAATGATCTTACACTATTTTGAACTGAATATAATAGTGTAAATTCAAAATTTTGTTGGAAACCACCTCCAGTCTGGTATATTCCATAACGGTGGTAAATAAGCCAAAACCTAGTGGCTCATAGCCTTCAAATCTATGATAGCGCCACAGAGGAATGTGTAGAATGAGCATAATTTGTTCGATATCAGCAGGGAAGCACAAATTTGTGTAGCATTAATAATTTGGCTGCATAGTTTCTAAACAAGTTAGTACTCATTACAGTAGTGTTGAATTCTACGATCGTCTCATGAAATCCTACACAAGAAATTATACAATCTGTTTGTCCTTGCACAATGCATGTAAAACAAAGGTGATCAACGATGCACATTATCTGCTGTTTTCATTTGTTGCGCTGACTAGCAAATGCCCTTCTTGGTCATGTTTCAGGCACCCCTTTTAATTGGATGCGATGTCAGAAATATGACTTCAGAAACAATGGAAATATTGAGCAACAAAGAAGTAATTCAAGTAAACCAAGGTATTGCTCAGAATCTTGTCTTTGTTCTCATGTTGAAACTTGAAAACAGTTTTTTCTACTGTCATTTACACATGACAATGAAAGTGACCTTTCTTGGTGGTGCAAAACTTCCATGCACTGTTGTCATCTTTAGCTGGTCTTTCGAAGTCATTTTGAGCTAACTCATGTAGGCATCTTCACATAAGTTGTTTGAACCACCGATAGATTGAAAGAACTTTAGTCAGTTTTCTGTTATGGTTTGTGTTTTTTTTGACCCGTGAGCATTGAACTGGCCAGTCACCATTTCTCTATTCCTCTTGGAGATGTTATGTTGTCCTGAACCAACATCATGCCAACATTTGTTTTTTTTTCGGGGGGATGTCAACATCTGTTTCCCAAGTAGCTGATCATGTTTCTTCTACTTAAGATTTCTGACATATTGTTCGATTCACATAGTAGAACCATTTATCTATATGCTTTTGTTACGCAATCAATTGAGTTAAGCATGTTTTTTCCACAGATTCTCTTGGAGTTCAAGGAAGAAAAGTTTTAAGTCAAGGAAAAGGTGGATGCCGTGAGGTGATTTAGCTGCTCGAGATGGAATAACTATACTATAAATAAATTCACATGTTCATAACGCTCCATGCATCAGTGCATCCCTGTGCCATTTCATAATATGTCAAATTTTTGCAGGTCTGGGCTGGACCCCTCTCTGGCAAGCGGTTGGCTGTTACTTTATGGAATCGTTGTTCAGAGTCAGTTAATATCACGATGACATTGCCAGATGTAGGCCTTGATGGCTCATCTGCTTATTCTGTTAGAGACCTGTGGAAGGTGAGTTCTATAGTTTTCATTACTTTTTCTCGTTAACAATTTCTGTATTCTGTGTTGACCACCTGCTGAATTGCATTTTCTCCAGCATGAAACACTATCGGGGAACGCTGTAGGAACTTTCGGAGCCCAAGTCGATGTGCACGACTGCAAGATGTACATTTTTACTCCTGCCGTCAGCATATCTTCAATTTGACGAGAAAGGTCAAATCTATGCGGTGTATCAGCATGTTTTGAGAATAAACTCGTTCGATCATCCACACGGTAATACTACGGTGTAAATATCACAGCATGTTCTCGAAATAAACTCGATCAATTATATATTCAGCATGGTGTGGAAAATGTTAGCAATGAGTACCATCTCTCTTCGGGAAATTAAGTTCATGCGAGACTATGTCCAGTAACTAATTATGGGTTTAATACTACTATTACTGAAGGGAAACAGAAAGCATCAGCTATTACTTGGTCAAGTTTAAATATATCTGATTTAGGATAAAGCTATTACTTGGTCAAGTTTGGCAGAGAAATTTGACAAAATACACACTAGTACTTTTCTTTGCCAAAATGACACAGCCTTGCGTCACTAACATGTGGTCCAGACTTTTCACAATCTTAGACGTGTTGTCTAAAGCTGTCATTAACAAAGTGCAAACAAAACTGTCATATTTGATCAAAGGTGTCGGTAATAATTGTATTCCACAAAACTCATCACAATTTCAAACGCAACATGAACCACCAGGACTCAAGATTTAATAGTATTGAATGATGATGATTAAACAACAGGAGAGAAGAAGAAAAATAGTATAAGTACATAACTTTCAGTTTTCAGTTATCATGATGTTCTATCCGAACGGTTTTCCCAAATCTGCCACAGGGCTAGCCAGCTGGTACGCCCGGAAGCCAGCAGCAGCAGCAGTGTCCGGCTGCAGGTTCCTCCTTTGGAAGGCATCTGCTCGCCATCTCTCGACCTTGTCGAGGAGGTGATCCGGCAAGAACTGGCTCCCGTCGTCAATGTGCATCTCCTCAAGAACCATGGCGTTCTCCACGATGAACTTGGCGAGCTGTACCTGGAAGCAATTGACCTCTTTGGCCGTGAACTGCATCGTCACCTTTCTCAGGCTTTTCTGCAGGCATCTGAAAGCGCCGCTCTTGGTGGTAAAGACGTCGGGCAGCTCCGAGACGCCGTCGAGCTGAATGGCGGCGCGCTGCACGGAGGACTTGGACACGAGCCTCTCGAACCGTTCTACGGACTCTTCGAAGGGGCCTCCTCCGACCGGATCCGGGTAGCAGTAGTTCCTGTGCATGGCCAGCCTGAGCCGGAGCTCGGACATGGCCGGGCAGGAGCGGAGCAGCGTTGCCGTTGCCACGGCCGTGTTGGTGTTCCTGTAGTCGTACTGGTACGCCGCGTCTATTTCTAGAAGCTCGAGGCTGGGGAAGGTGGGCAGCAGGACAACAGCTCCGGGCTGCTGGTTGTTTTGTTCGTCGAAAAGGAGGTCCTCGATGTACCGAAGGCGCAGCTTCAGCGCCCTCGTGCTGGTGAAGGCTGCGAGCATGCTTGAGGGCGGCTCGTACTTCATGTCCCAGTAGCCGAGTGTATGGCGTTGGGCCACATCGAGGTCGACTCGCGTGAGCTCGGGGGTCGGCGATGTCAGCGAGAGCTTGATGGGGTACCCGCGGTATCGGAAGGCGCGAAGGCTTGGCATGTCGAGCTCGATGCCGGCGTCAGGGGAATCGTTGAGCTCCTCAACCTTGACGTCGGTCTCTACAATTACCAAGACGGTGGCCGTCGGGCAGCGGAGACGGAGGGGAACACATAAGTCTTTCGGGTGGTAGAAGGGGCCTTTGGGTGGCTTCGCCGACCTTTGCCTGATGTTCACAAACGTGATGCTGGCGAGCGCCGGCGCGGCGTCGACCATGAGCTGGAGATACCCGTCCGAGAAAAGGCAGTTGCGCAAGTTCAGATCCGTCAGACTCGGGAAGGCCAGGTCGTGTGGGGACGGCGACGACGACAGGAAGTCGCAGAAGCGCAGCTCAAGGACCCGGAGCGTGGCAGCACACGAGAGGGAGGCCATTGGAGGGTCGTACCGTCCTAGGTAAGATTGATCCTGGCTGGCGATGCTGAGCTCCTCCAATCCGGCCACAGCAGGGTCGGCGAGGAGGCCTGCCAGGACGGCTCTCCTGTCCTGTTCCGGTTCGGCGCCGCAAGTCCTGATACTGCTGTTGGGGCGTCGGTACGTGGCCGTCTCCAGGAAGAGGGTGAGCCTCTTGACGAGGCCCGTGCCGCCGCCGCCGCGGCGTTGGGCGATGGCGCCGTGGGCGTCGCGGAAGAAGGCTTGGAAGTTCGGAACGTAGCAGCCGTGGCCGCGCTCTGCTTTGCTGTAGGGCCTGCTGTCGAGGTTGATGGCGCTCGTCCGGCCCCAAAGCGTGAGCCATCGGCGCGAGAGGACGGCGCTGGCCGCGGCATCCCTCGCCGGCGCGTAGGACAGGACGCGCTGGAGCGCGTCGTCGGGGAGGGCGGAGAGACGGTCGGCGGCTGCCATCATCGATGTGCGTGGGAGTGGGAGTAGAATATATAGGGATCTAGGTTGGTTTATGCAAGTTCGATGGAGTCGGTTTGGGTTTCGGAACGGACTCGCGGCCGCCTTACCTGCCGTGCAGAACAGAATCCAGGATTAGAGGTGGAGTCGCTTAATTTGGGCTCACCTGGTTCGATCGGGGCACGAACAAACACAAGCAGCCGGTTTATCCCATGCCTCCGTCTATCTCCATCCTCACATCACATGGTCCTCGAATTCTCATGACCGTGCGCTGTTGAGAACTCTGTTTTTAGAGAAGCAAAGTAATCCCTCCGTCTAGAAATATAAGACGTTTTAAATTTATAAAACGAATGTATCTAAACTATATTTAGATATATTCGCTTCATAAAGTTAAAATATCTTCTATTTTTAAACGGGGTGAGTAATTGCTAATAATCCAGCACTTGTGCGTCATCAAGCAGCCTACTTACTCCATCAAGATGAGGGTAAGTGGGTAACCGCGAGGAAACTCATGGACTGCCTCAGTGATTTTATTTCAATTTTTGTTCCTTTTTCTTAGCATATTTTTGTTTGGTTTTTGGAGTGTTTGTAGATGTCAAATTTCCTTGAATCCAATTGATATGTGAAATTTGGGACGACGTAAGTGTATTTGAAAATTAAACGTATATTGTATGTTTAGTGCTAAAAAACAGTGAACTTCCATTTGAATTTATTTTAAATCATACTGAATTGTGGGATTCAATCAGAATGTTTCTGAACAAGAGCAGGAACATTTATATAAAATTAAAGTGGAACTAATTTAACTTTTTGGTGAATTTTTATGAAGTTTGTCAGATTTTTTTTTTGACTCGATGGAAGTCCAGTAGGATTTGTGCGTGAAATATTACTAGGTTGGGTAATGTTTGTGAATAGCACTGCCCAAAACTCTCATGGGATATTATATGAAATCACAATAACTTTTATGGAATTCATGGAAAAAATACTGAATTTATTGAAACATGACCAAATTCTGAGGTGATGCCCCGGGTTCGGCCTAAAAAAACCCGAAATGTAATTTGGGCCAAATCTGGCGAAAACTGGACGCATGGAAACGCGGCTGGTCAAATTTCCCCCATCTGATAAAAAAGGCGTGGAAATCCCTCTTAGGAATGCTAATGGGGATGCCATAAGCACGAGGCTCGTTCGCGCTCATTGTGATGAGCTTGGCGTCAGCATTGCTGATCCAAATCTTGTGAGTACTGTCCATGATAACAAACAGCACAACACAGCTTCAGATTACAGGGAGGATGATGTTCCGTCCTAAGCGGGTTTAGATCAGAGTGCACTTCTTTGGGTACTACTCCCTCCGTTTCAAAATATAAGATATTTTAGGTTTGTGAAGAAAATGAATCTAGACTTCTTTTAGTATATAGGTTCACTCAACTTTTAGATGAATCTACACACTAAAATAAGTTTAGATTCATTTTCTTCACAAACCTAAAACATCTTATATTTTGAAACGGAGGGAGTACAATTTTCGTTCCTTGAGCTTTCATCAGCCTCTCAAGCTTTCAAAGGAAGCTCGAAGTACTCTTCCACTGAAAGGTTCACTCCATCTGTGCCCTGGGGCTTCACAGCTAAGTAGGCTCTGCTCTGCCCTGGGGTTTCTTTGTGTAATGTAACTGAATTTGTTCTACTACTGTAGTTGAAGTCAGGCTTCTCAGGGTAAATGCAGCCAGAACACTACATTGGTGACATTTACTGCGTAGCAACCAGCCTTTACACTGTCCTCAGTGTTCTTTCCCTTAACCAACAGATAGAGAGGAAGCATCCGGCAGAAGCATCACCTGATAAGAAACGGAAGGCAGCTAGTCAAGGACAACAGAAAATTTTTAACTGAATGAATCCCACTGTCCAAATTCCAAATCATAATACTGCTCTTGTAGCACTATCAATGAATATATCCACAAGACACGCGTCTGTTTCAGATTATCAGTTTTCAACTCCAAAAAATAAAAAGATTATCAGTTTTCAACACTGACAACCTGAATTTCAGGCAATTGTGCGGGCTAGATACCGCAACCTGAATTTCAGGCAATCGAGAAGACGAATTGTATTTGTTATGCAACTCTACAGCTTATGAGATATGACACAAAACCTAGTGGCATTCCTTGTCCCTTTTTCTGCTACTGTGGGATTTATAGTTTATCACCGTATGCCGATGATTTATACTTTATCAGCGTATGCCGGCACTGGTTTAATAATTCACAAAATTGTTTAGTAAATAATATAATCCATAGTAAAATTTACACGAAGCACAAAAAAGGAACAAAATGCTTGGTAGGCATGCCAGAAAAAAATATTTAGGATCACAGAGTATGTTTTCACCTATTCGTAACATAATAATATGTAGGTTCCGCATATTATCGTCGTAAATTGACTGAGCTGAATTTCACATGAAGTTGCAATTGTTCACTATTCGGTGAATCAAAATTACAGATGCAACATATTTGAATAAGCAAACAATTATTAGGGAAACAGACTGTTCACCAGTTTGCTTAAAAAACAGACTTATTGTCAGAGGAAAGAATTAGCTTCCCTAAATACTAAATAGGTGCAGTTTTCCTATATGTCATACAGCATATGGTTGGAAAAAACACAACAAAATTATATAGATACTTTCAAACAAGCAGTTGCATACCACTATACCAAAGGTTTCAATATGCATAAAATTAAATATGTAAGCGTACAATTCAATTATTATGCATCAAACTGAAGAGAACATATACCTTCCCATCTTCAGCAACAACTACTGGATCAGCACCAGTAATCACATCAATCCTCTTTTGTTTTCCCCAAGCAAGAAGCAGTCGTGATATCCTCAAAGCAATCTCCTTGACATTCTCAGTCTACAAATTTACACATGTAACTTGTCAGCACGCAATAGTAACCGAAGGAAAAATATTGTAAGGGGAATGAAGAGAGCATATACCTTCCGATCCTCGGCAGCAACTATTGGCTCTGCACCTTGAGTAAATCACAGCTATCCTCTTTTGTTTTCGTGAAGCAAGAAGTTGTGATATCTTCAAAACAATCTCCTTGACATTCCCAGTCTACAAATTTACAGATGTAACTTGTCAGCAGCACAATAGTAACTGTAGGAAAAATGTTGCAAGGGGAATGAGTAGTCCACATACCTAAAGTGGTAATACACACAAAACACATGTGATGATAAGCACGAGGCTATTCGCGCTTATTGTGATGAGCTTTGGCGTCAGCATTTGTGATCCAAATTTTGTGAGTACATACTGTCCATGATAACAAACAAACAACACGGCTTCAGATTACAGGGAGGATGATGTTCCGTCCTAAGCGGATTTATATCGGAGTGCACTTCAATTCCGGAGGTCACATGGAGGAAACTGTACAAAGTATACTCTGAAAACAGGCAGCCTTCAGTCCAGGCACAACAGAGTAAGGAGTGCTTTACCCACAGATCTTCAGCTGAGGCTTCAACTAGTATGGGGAAGAAGAGTTGTATCATGTGATGCAACTTCTACAGCTTATGGGCTATGACTAAAGATCTAGTGGGATTCCTTGTACAACTGAAACGCCTGCATTGTACATTTGACAATCAATCGGTGTCGTTAACAAGCTGAGACAGACGTCCCTTTTTCAGATACTGTGGGGTTTGTAGTTTTTTAGCGTATGCCAACATTGGTCTGATAATGCACAACATTGCTTACTAAT
Source organism: Avena longiglumis (assembly GCA_030063025.1). Taxonomy (NCBI): domain Eukaryota; kingdom Viridiplantae; phylum Streptophyta; class Magnoliopsida; order Poales; family Poaceae; genus Avena; species Avena longiglumis. Next base: position 37,799,203 of record CP125974.1, read on the forward strand.
AGGATAGTAAATGTGCATGAAAATGAAAAGGTAGAAGATGGTCCGTAGGCATGCCAGTAAATACGACAGCTATCCGAGAATGGATCTCTAGTATTTAAGGACATGAATCATTTTTTAAGCAGGATCCTTATAACAGTGATTAGTTTTGAAGGAAAAGACGAAAAAATCAACGCATATTATCGATGTAAATTGACTGAGATGAATTTTACATGAAGTTGCAATGTTCATTAATTGGTGAACCAAAATTACAGACGCAACATATTTGAATAAGCAAACAATTATTAGGGAAAAAACAGAACAAAATGATATAGATACTTTCAAACAAGCAGTTGCATACCACTATACCAGAGGTTTCAATGACTAATATGCATAAAATTAAATATGTAAGCATACAAATCAATTATTATGTATCGAACTGAAGAGAACATATACCTTCCCATCCTCAGCAACAACTACTGGATCAGCACCTTGAGTGATCATAGCAATCCTCTTTTGTTTTCGCAAAGCAAGAAGCAGTTGTGATATCTTCAAAAAAATCTCCTTGACATTCCGAGTCTACAGATTTATGGATGTAACTTGTCAGCAGCACAGTAGTAACCGTAGGAAAAATGTTGCAAGGGGAATTAGTAGTTACCTCCCACCCACAGACTTGAGAGAAGAACCTTGCCTCGGTTTCATTTTAGAAGATGTAGTCCACATACCTAAAGTGGTAATACACACAAAACACATCTTAAATAAATGAAAGGAAATCTCATGAACTAGCAGGCTTTAACAGGCTGAAATATTAGCATGCGGTAAAAACTGGAACATCTCTCGACATGAATGGACACTGGTTATGGAAGCATAAGAGTGGAGAAGGTAACACTTACGGAAGAACCTTCCCTTGGCATCATATAGGAAAACTAACAGATAAATGGAGCAGAGTGGTTCATCGAGAAAATCTGGAAACAGAACGGCCAGTTAAACACTAGCAACCACTTTTTATAAGCTTTTACCTTGTCATTTTCAGCAGCATGCTGAATAGAGTCAGGGGACACCATGAGGAGAAATCCAGCAATGTAGATGTATTTCTGCTGCTGGAAACATATCATTGCCTGAACCATCATTATTAGGAAGACGAGCGATCTGTAGACTGTACAGTACCGCTGCTCTTTCTCTTAACCAACTGAGAGAGAGGAAGCATCCGACAGAAGCATCACCTGATAAGAAACGGAATGTAGCTGGTCAAGCACAACAACAAAATTTTAACTGAATGAATCCCACTGTCCAAATTCCAAATCATCTGCTGTTCTTGTAGCACTATCAATGAATATATCCACAAGACACGCGTCTGTTTCAGATTATCAGTTTTCAACTCCCAAAAAAAAAAAGATTATCAGTTTTACACACTAACAACCTGAATTTCAGGCAATTGTGCGGGCTAGATACCGCAACCGTTAGTATTGAGAAGACTAATTGTATTTGTTCTGCAACTCTACAACTTATGAGATCTGACACAAAACCTAGTGGCATTCCTTGGACTACTGAAATGCCTCTATTATACATTTGATCATCAATAAGTGCTGTTAAAAACTGGTTCAGATGTCCCTTTTTCTGCTACTATGGGATTTATACTTTATCAGCGTATATTCCGATGATTTATACTTTATCAGCATATGCCGACACTGGTTGAATAATTCACAACATTGTTTAGTAAATAATATACTCCATAGTAAATTTACATGAAGAACAAAAAAGGAAGTAAATGGTTGGTAGGCATGCCAGAATTTTTTTTAGGATCACAGAGTATGTTTCACCTATTCTTAACATAATAATATGTAGGTTCCGCATATTATCGCAATGTTCATTATTCGCTGAATCAAAATTACAGACGCAACATATTTGAATAAGCAAACAATTATTAGGGAAACAGACCGTTTACCAGTTTACTTAAAAAAACAGACTTATTGTCAGAGGAAAGAATTAGCTTCCTTAAACAGGTGCAATCTTCCTATGTGTCATACAATGTATGGTTGGAAAAAACAGAACAAAAGTATTTCGATACTTTCAAACAAGCAGTCGCATATCACTATACCAGAGGTTTCAGTGACTAATATGCATAAAATTAAATATGTAAGCGTACAAATCAATTATTATGCATCAAACTGAAGAGAGCATATACCTTCCCATCCGGCAGCAACTATTGGATCTGCACCTTGAGTAAATCACAGCAATCCTCTTTTGTTTTCGCAAATCAAGAAGCAGTTGTGATATCTTCAAAAAAATCTCCTTGACATTCCCAGTCTACAAATTTGCAGATGTAACTTGTCAGCAGCACATTAGTAACCGTAGGAAAAATGTTGCAAGGGGAATGAGTAGTTACCTCCGACCCACCCACAGACTTCAGTGAAGAACCTTGCCTCGGTTTCATTTTAGAAGATGTAGTCCTCCACATACCTAAAGTGGTAATACACACAAAACACATCTTAAATAAATGAACGAAAATCTCATGAATGGATACTGGTTATGGAAGCATAAGAGTGGAGCAGGTAACACTTACGGAAGAACCTTCCCTTGGCATCATAGAAAAACTAGCAGGAAAATGGAGCACATCGAGAAAACCTGGAAACAGCACGGCCAGTTAAACACTAGCAACCACTTTTTATAAGCTTCTACCTTGTCATTTTCAGCAGCATACTGAATAGAGTCAGGGGACACCATAAGGAGAAATCCAGCAATTGTAGATGTATTTGTGCTGCTGGAAACATATCATTGCCTGAACCATCATTATTAGGAAGACGAGCGATCTGTAGACTGTATAGTACCGCTGCAATTCATAAACAAGGCTAGTGCTGCTGGCTGCCACAGTTCTCACGCAGCATATATATCATGATCATGGAAAGAAAAAACACCGCAGAATCACAAGGACAAACAAGAGGCATATATATCCTAACTATTTTTTTTTATATAAAGCTAAATGGGTGAGCTACAAAGGGTAAGGTTTTTTTTAGCATTTTCTATTTTTCTATTTTTTTGGGTTATGTAAAAAGCTACAGAGGGTGCAAGCTATAGTGCTTGTACAGTTGCACTATATAGAGCAGCCCCTCTCTTGTACAGAGCTACGGACTACTGATAACAAGAGTAAGAAAAAGGCAGGAAATTATTAGAGTTTTTTACAACACAGACACACACAACATGCCATTACACGATGAATGGCCTCGATCAATCTGAACTGTTTTTATGCCGCCGGACGAAAATCCTGCTCGCTTCGAGCACAGTAAGGATTAGTTGCTCATCTCAACTCTAGATGAAGTGCTGCGGAGTGTCGTCAGCAGGCCGCAGCTCGGAGAGGAGGAGGGAAGTCAGCGTTTGTTCTTGCGGGTGCCAGCCTGGAGAGGAGGGAATTCAGCATCATCTTTCAGTCGATAAGACTCTTCATCAGGGCTGCAGAAATTCCATTGACAATGTTAGGCGCATTTATTCCTTAAAGGGTGATGCAAGAACATGAGCGTCATAGACCTGAAAGAAATGATGTACCTGGAGTCTTGAGCCTCACTCTCACTTGGCTCAGGGCTCTGTGCTGCGGAGGCAGGGGCTTCTACGGGCCTGCTCTGGGTCACACTCACATCGGCCCTAGGGCTCTGCACTGCTGAACCTGAGGCTTCAGCAGGCCAGCTTTTGGAAGCACTGGCTGCACGCTTAGGTCTCTTCACAGGGGATGCTTGTACCGGTTTCTTGGTGCCAGCTAGAGGAGGGAAATCCTGGCTGAAGTTAGGTGCGAAAGTTCCAAACTCTAGTTTGGGTTGACTGTTAACTTCTTCGACAGCAGGTGTCACCATTGTGCCGGCAGGTGAAGAGGACTGGCCAGTACTGGGTACCCGAACATTTCCTTGGCCTCCGCCACCATAATATGGAACCGCTATCCTTGGAGGAGGTAGCCGCATCAGCGTGTCCCTCGATCCATTTTCATACCTGACAAGAACTTTATCAGTACAGTATGATTTTTTTTGTTGCCAATGGTTTCATGCTTGAGAAGTATGGTATACCTCTGTTCACCGTTTTCTGTAGTCTCGCTGGTTGGCACCTGTTCGATTTCACCATTTGTCAATGCATTTTCAACGGCAGCATGCCCATTGCATGAGCTAACTCGATCTGGTCTCTCCTCTGGATAAACCTCATCTGATTGACTCTGGTTTTCCTTTTGTTTCCAAATTTCATGAGGCTGCAAGAATAAGTGAATAGCTAATACAGAAATGCATGTTTCAATTACTAGTACATGCTTTCATGTTTACATCAAAGGTGTATTCTGCTTCTGTAAGCCACACTATCAAGATTGAACCTAGACACTTCATATGTTAGTTTCTCTTGACCCTTAAATGAGAGGAAAAGCAAAACATATAGGAAGTGGACCATTTTCATTGGTGCATAAGGAGTAATCAACAGTTGAGTCAAATTACTGAAAATAGAACAATTTTTTTTAAAAATAGGGAACATAAGCGAACACGGCATATCTCAAGGCCTACCTGTTTAGGAATATATGTGCCAGTTCCATTTGTCTTAGTATCCCCTGGTATAAAAGGCGAAGAAATTGGATAATTCTTATTATGAACTGGATAGAATGACGATCCGTTGGATAGAGTATCCGTTCGAGGGGGCAATGAAAAATTCTGCGCATAGGAAAAAAAATAAAAGATTAAGTCACTTTATTGAAAAATAAACATAGAGCAGAAACATAAGAGATTGCGCCTACTACTGATCAGATGTCCTGGGGATATGTGTGAATGCATGAAATTTTCAGGTGGGCTAACCAGTTAATAACTTGACAAGAATGAGGTGATAGCGCATGGAACATTATCTTTTGAAATGTTTGGCTGCACGCCCCTCTGGCTTCACAGACCTCTGTAAAAGATCATTATTTATCTCCCCTTATGAAAAGCTGAGCGTAACTAGTATATTCTATGCACTGTAACTGTGCATGCTCTAAAAAAAATAGTTAAACACTTCTCTGTGTTCCATGAATTGTTATTCGGTATGGAATTGGTAATGGAAGATTCATCGTTGTCCATTCAGACTTGTTCTTGATCCCGGACTAAGGACGAGATCATGGGCTTAAATAATCTTTGTAATAGCATATCCAATACTAAACCAATTTTAATAAATCAAAAGCGAGATACTAGGAGAATCAGAAGATTTGGAACAGCAATTCAAAGTACATACAGTAGGACTAATCACTGGATATTCAAAAATAAGCAGGAGCAAACAAAGATCATAAGAAGACTTAATTAGCAGATAGAGTCATAAGTCTGAGGAGTATCCAATGTGTTTTGAAACAAAGATTGCTGTAAACAAAAAGGAACATGTGCGGAAGGTTCTTACCATGTTAGGAATGTACATGCTGGGTCCATAAGTCTGAGGAGTATCCTCTGTGTTTTGAAACCAAGGTTGATACTCAATAGGTGGATGCAGTGAAAATCCGTTGGATGGAATATGTGTTCCAGACAACGGCTGATAAGGTGCACCAACTTCGGCATCGGTGATTGATTGCTGATGAACATCTCTTGTGCCCTGAGAACACTTAGCGGTAGATAATTTCCTCCCATCAGTATGAGAGGAGCACAAAGTTTGGAAACGGTTCTCATCTAGCACACCAGCAAAAGATGCTTTCTGAATTGAATCGAGTAACTTATCAATCATAGCCTCGAGGTTGTACTGAACACTCCGAAAGCATTTGGAGGACAATCCTAGATCTCCTGAGAGATCCAAGAGATTAGATGGTGAAAATGGAGGAAGTTGCAACTTTTGTTGACGACCATCAGTCCCGTCATCCGAAGAACTCGCCTGACTCGAGGAAGTCAATGTATGCTGAGAAATTGAGTCAATATATGTATTACCATTCTCTACGGAAGATGATCGGTGGCTCTTGCAATTGGTTAAACCTACAACAACAAATGATGAATGAATGGCTCCTTGTTCCATCTCATAATAATGATAGAAAAATCCCAAATTTTGTTTCAAATACGATCTTTAGCATCAAAAGGAAAATACCTAAGCTCTGGTGCGTATTTGCTTTCATACCTGATTCCTTGTCAATCAGCTGTCCAGGACTTGTATATTCATACTTTTTGGAGTAAGAATTTTTCAAACTAGACATATCTTCCCCGCGTCCATTTCCAGAATCAAGCATGGATTGGAAGAAGAAACATTCACCAAGGTCTGGTCGCTCTCCTCTTCCATGTCTATTAAGTGTGGTAGTGAAAAATCCATAAATTGCTTCAGGAATAACTTCAGACGGTAGCTTGAGAATTTTCCCAAGCTTTTGTGCATCAAACTTAAAAGCATCCCGTATGACACGCGAGTTACCTGCATAAATTAGCATATGTTTAGTTCAACAGAACTTAGAAGAAGTATCCAGCCTTCCTTAAAAGATAAATCCTATGTGTGTTGTTAGGAAAACATGCATGTTTCACCGCATGCACAGCAGCACAACTCTTATTACATTATAGAAGAATGTACACACATGGTATGGTAACATAGCAAAAAAAAAAAACCTGACCCAAACAAACAGATGGATAGCTTGGTTATTCTTACTTGGGCTGATGCTGTTGCCGAGATTATTGTCCCCTTTCAGGGGGTCAATTATGTTTAGAGGCCTCCGACAAAATTCTGTGTCAAGTCTATTAGAACCTATTGGAAGTACAATAAGTCTATCCAGTGAGCCCCTAAGGGACTCGTTGCTCAACAATAATCCATTATTCAAGGCAACGGGCTCAACTGCAAGTCACAAAAGATTATTGATTACACAAGTGAGTATATTTGAGGTGATTCCCCATAACAAAGGAAAATCATGCAGTAGAATGACTCACCGTTGTAGTTACACAAGGGTGGCATGGGCACCGGACCATTCAAAGTAAGGCAATGATTGTCCCAGTCAAACTTGCTGTAGTAGTCCAAAAACTTGTACAAGGCCTGTTAAACAAAGATCATGCATGCATGCAAATAATTAAAATTTGTGCATCTTGTAAAATTGACAGGATTGTTTTTCAAGGAATTACCTCCAAAGGGCCATGCAAGGACTCATGGAACATATTGAATATGTACAGGATTAGAATTTCCAATGCGTATGTAGATATTAGCCACTGACTTGATCCAAGTATTTTACGCTCATGGTAACACCAAGCCTTGATCAAAATGATGCTCTTTTTGAATAAATGATCTTTTCCAATTTCTCTATCAGCCTGAAGTATGAACATACATTCAACTTACATATTACTTACTTTATTGATTGATTGATTCTAGTCACGGAGGATATTTGAATTGCAACGGATAGTTCAAAATACATCTACGTACCTTCTCAAGAAAAGAGCATGCGGACACCCCTCCAAGTTGGTTGAATGAGATGTCAACAACAACATTGTCAATAACACATTTGATCAGCTTAACCTGGGTGCACAAAACAACGGAAGAATATTAGATACTAGATTGATTATGAGTAGCATGTGTATGACTATATAAGTACATAGCAAGCAGCATATAGTTTAATCTCCTTTAGTTTATAAAAAATATGTGGAGCATCAATATGGAAAGTATAAATAAACTAAAATACCATGCATGATGACATGTGAGAAATTAAGGAAAAGGTCGAAACGTCGTCGACAAAAAATGCACCTTAGCGTTGATGATTCCTATCTTCTTTATTGTAAACTGAGCATCATCATCCTGCGCTTCTGAACAAAGTAAAAGGTACACATCATCGATGAAAGCACTGTCCACAGATGTGTTGGTAAGTACGGTTAAATCAACGTCTCCATCAGGGAGATACGTTTTCAATGGGACCGATCCAAATGCAAACACCTGCATAACGGAAAAAAAAAAGAAAACACGGGTTAGAAAATGTGTTGTATGCTAAATTGCTAATAGCATATTTAACCAAACGACACATCAAAAGCAATGAGCATCGTTGTTATTTTTAACAGGAAGAGAATATTTAGAATAAAAGAGGGAACCAATCAAATGTTTATGACACTCAAAGATATGCTAGGAGTACTTGTTTTCCAGCCCATATAAATAAGAACTCGAACAATTGCTGACAAGTGCAACGAAGCAAGACAATTCCTATGAAATTCTACTTCCAAACAGTAAAGAGGAGACAAGCAAAACAACAACTGTGGAGGACCACATTCCAATGCAAGATGTATGGCTGGTGGGTATACTGTGTGAAGAAGAAACTTGTACAGTACCACAAATTAACACTATATATGAATGGTACTGCCTAACTCCTTTTAAATGATTGGACTGGAAGTTAAATGCAGCACATTCGAATGCAAGAATCTGAATCTTGTCCCTGCTGCTCTGTTGCACTCAAAAGGTTAACTGCTGGGAGAACATAGAAGATAGATATAGCCATGCAGAGATGATTGTGCAGTGTGGCTGAAGCACGTGCTGGACGAATAATCCCAATTTGTTCATGGGATGTTGTTGGTGAGCCTGCCCACGCATGCATGCTCTACTACTAGCAGAAAAGGACCACTGCCTGAACATAGCCGTATCATGCACTTTGCCTTGAGGATCTAGTCCAGTAGTACTAAAACAGGGACTGCACATGTGGATCATGCGACAGCGACAGAAGCAATTTTGCTGTTAAAAGGCTTCCAACTTTTGGAGTGTCTCTGATAAAAAAATTAATTAAGGTCCTAATCACAGTGCTTAAAAAAAGGGTAAAGGCAACCTGTACTTAGAAAGGGTCAAAACTGAAGCTCCTGCGGTAGGAGTATATCTGACCGAGCTTTGACTTAACTAGACTGATGTCACTTTGCACAGCAATTGAGAAGTGACTTAAAAAAGACCATGGACAGCAATTGGAAGTGCACATACAGTGGTGGGACTAATCACTACTGGGAACTCGTAGAAAAAAATAAACAAAGACCAGGGTATGAAGAGGATAAGAATTAATTAGTGAGGTAGAGTCGTAGTACTATCCTGACCCTGACGACAGATGCCGGATTAGACTAATCGAAGAATTCCCCGAGCAACGAGGAAGGTGGAGATGGTGGATCCTGCTGCAGCTGAAAGCGACCGGGGGACGCGGCAGCACGAGGGGGAACTGAACTGTATGTTGTGGGGATGGATGGATGGATGCGGAGGGAGGACGGAAAGGAAGGAAGAAACGGGAAGACTCTTTTGGTTATTTGCGAGAGAGGGTTAGCTGCTGGTGGTGGTAGGACGAGGACGAGGAGGAGGAGAGGGGAGCACGTGAGACAGGAGGACACGGAGCGGGACAGACGCGCGAGGGTTTCGCGTGGGGGAGAGGGGAGGGGGATGTACCTCGCAGCCGAAGGTGGTGCCGATGAGGCGCTTGACGTAGCAGATGATCTCCTGGCGCCGCCGCTCCGCCGCCTCCGTGGGGTGCAGCCGCACCAGCACCTCGCCCGCCGCCGCCTCCGCCGCCCGCATCGACTCCGGGAGGATCGGCGGGGGCCTGACTACGGGCACGTAGTGCCTGTTCGCGCCCCAGCCATAGCCGTGGCTACTCGACGGCCTCGCCGCCGCCGCCCCCAGCGGCTGGTACGCGCCCCGTCCCGGGCCGTAGCTGGGGCCGGCGCCTCGGCCGCAGGGGCGGTACCTGCTGCCGTCGCCGTAGCCGCCTCCGTAGCCGTAGCCGTACCCGTTGGTCCCTTGTCCGCCTCCGTAGCCGTACCCGCTGCTCCCTTGCCCTCCCGCGTAGCCGTACCCGTTGTTCCAGTGGCCATCCGCGTACGCGCCGTTGCCGTTGCCGTTGCCGTTGCAGTGGCCACCACCGTAGTAGCCGCCGTAGCCGTACCCGTTGGGCCCGTAGTAGGGCTTGGACCTGGGGCGGTACTCCATTGCAGCGAGAGAGAGAGAGAAAGGGGCCGCGCGCGACAGCGTCCGCGGCGGTGGCCGCGGGCGGGGGGAATAATCCGCTGCAGTAGGGGGAGAGAAAGCGCCCGAAATCCACGGGGTTAAGCAAGGAAAAAATATTATATACGTACCAAAATCATTTTTAGTTATTTCCTCCCCTTACCTTTCCTTTCCCTCTGTGTGCCGTGCACTTACACTCTGACGGCTGGGGCGCACGAAGATGCAGCAGCAGCAGGGGGATTCGCTTCCTTCCTTCCTTTCCAGGTGGGGCTCGTCTCTCCCTACTCCGCCATACACTCTCAACTCTCCTGCTCTCTGAATGAATGGTGGTGTCGGACTGAAACTTCGAAGGATCAGAAAGAGAGAAGCACACAAGCACACAAGTACACAACTGACTGCTGCTGCTCAGTGCTCAGTGCTGTGGGTGTGGGTCTGGGTCCTCCAGGGCCTGCCGTGGGGCCCCTTATATAGCGCAGGAGCCAGCCCCCACCGCGCAGCCCCCTGCCGCGGCTTATCTCCGGACTCAAATTTATTTCAGAGGTTTTTATGTGTCATTAATTGGTGCCAAGATATGGGCTGCCAAAACCAGGGGCATCATGATCTGACCACTTAATGTTGGTACGCATATCTTCCGGATGGATCTTAATGCAGGGGGCTAGCTATTACGGTATCCAAATATATTGCCTTGCTTAGTAATTGTCACACCCAAGGCGCGCTCACTAACTTTTTTTCTTGTCAGCACATTGTGGGCATGGATCTTTTGTGTATCTAACAGTATATCTAATAAGGTGGTTGGTGGGTAATAGTCCCACATGGTTAATTCTTAGCTAAAGGCTTTGGTTTAGAACGGCGATTATTCCTAAGGGCTAATAAGAGGATAAACATGTGCTAATTATAATCATTAACCTTTTATTACATCTGTAATACATTCTAATCAGCATGGCAAAAATGTCCTAAGCCTTGTAAGTAACATTTGCAAATACCACCTTTTGTTCTATTTAAAAAACACTAGGAGACTCTCCTATTGTAAGTTCCTCAAAATAAAAGTTGGCCTAAACCTTGTAAGTAACATTTGCAAATATCACCTCTTGTTTTATTTAAAAAGCGGTAGGAGACTCTCCTGCTATAAGTTCCTACAAAAAAAGACTAACCGTACGTGCAACGAAAAGGCGGCGGGAACAAAAATCCGCTAAGCATGACGTTACGGTACAATCCAGTAGACTATTTTGTCGTTACCGGGGTTGCGTCACTAGATTGGGCGACAAAAGGACATCTACAAAGTATAATTATGAACCGTGACGTTACGGAATAGTCCAGCGAACCGTGTTGTCGTTATTGCCAGGGTTGCAGGAGTAGATTGGCCGACAAAAGGCGGCAGAGAGGAATGATCATTAGATGTGGCCTTATAGAAAGGTTTGTCGCATTTGATGGCGTCAGTGGCTCGAAAGTAGATCGAGCGGTCGCGACAAATAACGGAAGCTAGTTGGTCGAAGAGCTGACGCCACTCTTTCGGTAACCGACACGTTTGTTTTGTCGGATATGGAAATTCTGGATAGGCCGTAATAACGGAATCTAGTTGGTAGAAGAGCTGACATGGCTCTTCCGGTAACTGACAATTACGTTGTTTTGTCGGATATCAATGAATTGAATATGGAAACTACAGATAAGTCGTGATACATTTGGGATATCTAGAGACTTATTTCATGTGGACTGAATGCCATTTCATATAGGCGTAACACCGCTTAACTTTTATCTTGATTAAGGTGTGTGTTATAGTATAATTCCTATAGTATAATTATAGTATCTATTGTTGGTATCTATTGTATTCTTATAGTATAATTCCTAGATTTTGGTTGGACATTATTGTCATATGGAATGACTTATTGAACAATATACTAGATAAAACTAGATCAACCTAAAGGGGCAAGGTGATGGACCGCTACATGTAAAAATAGGTTCCTCCAAGAGATCTAGGGGCATTTTGCATATTGCTAATGATGATGAACATCGACAAGTCGTATGGGCAATATATCACTACTACACATCCTGTTCATGATACCATAGTAAAAGGATTACAATAATTCTACAACATCTAGAATTTCTCATCCATCCTCCAAGCATGGTATGAGCTAGAGATTGAATAAGGTGAGAGCTACCGAAGTGGATTACCTGCATGAAAATGTTTTAGAGAATAAACAATTGTTGATTAGGGAATTGTTGATTTATCGATGGGAAAATTCCATCATTTTTTTGCTACGAGAAAGTTTAGGTAGTTTTATGGTAAGCAACTAATGGTGCAAAAAAAGAGATGGCATCAATGTATATATTAACAAAGTACGGTGCTATTAAGCTATCCCAATAGTCCTATAATTACAAGTAGAGTTGCAAAAGTTGATTGAGTGACGTAAAAAAGACATGAATGTATAGTTATTGAGTGTTACATTACAAAATAGTTTATAGGATGTATGTATTAGTTTGAGTTGACGAATGGTTTTGGCATTCCGAACAATTGTTGGAAACTGGTAGGTTTGAGATCTGAAGTGTGTCTCCTAATTGGGATAAAAATATGTTTTAGGCATGTATTATTTATCCATATATGGATAGTGTGTGGATATTAATAAGTACAATGTATAAATATCCAAAGTTTTTTTTCACGAGGGAGGTAAACAACTTTTGTATATATTAAGTTGTTCCATAGTGATGGTAGTTTTATTTCTATTGGTATATGATTTGTATAAAATATAGATCATTTGGGAGGCCCTAATAGTGACATTTATAAACAAATATAACTCTTAGTAAATTATATAGACGATAAGGGACTCTTAATACGAAATAGAAACAACAATTTCCAATAAAATTTTGTCCAAGATAAACAAGATGATAGTTAGACTCGAGGCTTATTCAATGTGAGTGCATCTCAAGCTTGATCTTTAAGCATATTTTCAAGGATGTAAATCTAGGGTAGTTCTTTCAAATATATTTTGATTTGTTTGCTTCCAGATGCGCCATGCAACTTTGTGAAGATATCAAAGAAGAAGGGATCATCGGAAATGGAGGTTGTTACAAGACTGCTAATGAGTGAAATTGTGGATCCAATAGGAAATTAGACATGAGAAGAACAGATGGTCAGGACTCTCTAAGGCGTGATCCTGAAACAGAACATGGTCTAAGCTACTAGTGACAATTAAGTTGGTCTGTATAACTATGCCTTGGAGTGTGTGACGATCTTGAAGCAATAACAAGGTGAAAGCTTAAAACTTGAGAATTTACATTTGTGAATCCATTTGACAATGTAAGAGGAAGTTATATATGTAGCACTCATGTGCATGTTTCTTGGAATTAAGCAATTGGAGCCCGACAAAGGATAGTTTTCATGATCCCACATAAATCTTACTTCCGAAGATTGGAAGAGAGTTTATTTGTTAGGCAAGGGCTCGAGTCATAGGTTAGGATCAAAGATGATGGTGATGAAGTTCTCCCATAATTTATTCATGGTGTGATTGTAAGGTGCATAAGATTACACGATGGATCCCATCAGGTTTATAGATGCACATGTCGAAAGTATATGAAGCTACGGTTTTAAACTATGGAGACTAGGACTTTGACATTGGCAAGAATAGCTTGTCCTCTTCAGGTGAATGGTCTTGAGTATATATAGCCATCAGTGTAGTAGCACGTTAGATATTTATCTTGCCTTGCATGTTAAACTGATCTCGTGATCTCCCTTCAATGTACATCTGGCCTTGGGATCCTTGATGAAGTACTCTTGTAGCATGACATGTCAAGTAGGTTGGGAGCTTATAGATAGATGCCTTTAGGTCGCGAACATCGAGGCCCTCATGGGCTGGAAGTGGTACAAGGGTCGTAATGTATGGGATATAGGTCTTGTCTGATCCCACCTGTCTCCGACAGAGCCCAAAATATAGCTCCAAGAATCATTGGATCTTAAGTCACCGTGCAATATGAGGAGATGAATAAATACCTACAGATTATAGAAAGTAAAATTATTGTTTGGACATGGGAGAGTGAAAGAGTTTCTTAATTGTAACCAACAATGTTGATCAATGCCATACATACAATATCATTGTTTTCAACCAAAAATATGCAATATGGAAAATAGAAATAAGTCCTTCACCAAACGAGTTATCACATCAACAATTCCAAATATACAAATGCATCCTAAGAACAAAAGATTTATTTGAACTCATCATAGAGGCTATGGACATGAGTACACCATAGTGAGCCCTTTTTGATGGGAAGTTGAAACAAAGCCATTGTAGTATTGCTGAATTAACTAAACCCAGGGAATTTATTTTATTATAAAACTAATGAAATAGTTTGAGCATAAGAGGTCAGAAACAACCAAACCCTCTTATCTTCAATTTTTCATGCCATGCTTCATATGACAACTTAAGGATTATTCATGGCATGCTTCATATGTGATTATTCAATTCATATTTCCGTTAGGGCCACAATGCACGACCTATAATTTCCTTGGCCACTTAAGGATTTTTTATTAGACATAAGTAGTATGTCGGGGAAGGGGCACTAAGAATGGTTATACCCTAGTTATAAATTTTCCCCCAATAGAAAGCATGAAAAGAAGAAAGTGTATGTTCATTTTGTCCATCATAGGAGTGAAATTCTTGATGATGTGCAAGAAATAACGGGAGATAAAGTTAAGTGAAGAGGTACATGAGATACATGGTAACCAAAAAGCTCATCTCTGAGATCCATTCGACTACCTTCTATGTTATTAGGAGGCATGCATGATTTCTTATATATGCAGTTAACCATAAGATAGGTGGATTAACCAAAGTCTTCCAGAAGGACCTTAATGTAGAGGAATTATATTTGAACTTTCATTTAAGGAAGGAAACATATTGGCAAACGCTAGGAAAATACCTTTCTAAGTATGAACGGGGTAATGGATAAGACACTAGTATAAAGTGATACTAGTATTACAACATCCAAATATATTGCATTGCATGTGGTTAATAATTTTGTGCTCACTAACTATTTTGTCATCATATATTATGGACATGATCTTCCGTGTATATAGGAGCATAGGGTATCTAGATGGTTGGTGGATGATAGTTAGTTCTTAGCTAAAGGCTTGGCTTAGATCGGTGATTCTTAAGGGCTAAGATGCTAAAGAGGTGCTCCTTTGAATCGTTCACCTTTTACATTTGTAATCTCTTTCTTGCTTATCACCTTCGGCATGACAAAAATAGTCTAAGCCTTGTAAACAACCTTTATAAATATCATCTTTTGTTTGATTTAAAGAGCAACAGGAGACTCTCCCGCTGTAAGTTCCTCAATAAAAAACGAGACTAACAGTAAGCGTAACAAAAATACTACAGGAACGAAAATCCACTAAGAGTGGCATTAACTGTACTACCTAGTACATTGTTTTGTCGTTACTAGGGTTGCGTTAGTATATCAGGTGACAAAAGACATCGTGTAAAAGGTATAATTATGAATCGTGACGCAACAGAATAGTCCAGTGAACCGTGTTGTCGGTACTAGGGTTGCATGAGTAGATTGGCCGAAAAAAGGCATTACAGAAAGGTCTGTCGGATTTGGTGGCATTAGTAGATTCGAGATTAGATCGAATGATTGCGACAAATAACGAAAGCTAGTTGGTCAAGAGTTGACGCCACTCTTCCAGTAACTGACACGTTGTTTTGTCGGATATGGAAATTCTAGATAAGCCATAATAACGGAATAGTTGGTATAAGAGCTGGCGTGGCTCTTCCGGTAACTGACAAATTACATTGTTTTCTCGGGTATCAATGGAATGAATAAAAAAATTATGGATAAGTCATAATACGAGTTAAGGATATCTAGAGGCTTATTTCATGGGACTGAATGCCATTTTATAGTAGGTGTAACTCCGCTTAATTTTTTTCTTGATTAAGTTGTGTTATAACTCAAATACTTTTCTCATTGGTATCTATTGTATTAATATAGTATAATGTCTATATTTTGGTTAGATATTATTATTATCAAATATCGCATGCTACCCAGGTGGGTAGCTGTGCACCCACCCCCTAGACGACACATGTCCTGGTGGTCGTATTAGCCAAACCAGCAATGTGTCGTCAGTGAGAAGATCTTTGAGGAAGCTAGGCCCACTCCTAGCCTTATCCTCTCCACCTCTCAATGTTCCGATCCCCTTCCTCGAGCGCTTCCCACCCCGCCTCCACCAGCGCCGTCGGGTACACCTGCCAAGGCCGCCAGCACCTATGGAGCCACATTCCACCACTAACTCCTCCCATCTATTCCTTCTCAAACTCTCTAACTCTCTATCCTTCCCTACAGCAACCAAATGCCACCGCCAGATTGGCTGGCCAAATTGATTCAACGACTTGCAATTCAGGTGAGATCCGAAGCTTGTTCTTCTTTTTGTTTATTTTTTGGTTTGAATCTGAGGACAGTGAATTTTCGTTGAAGCACCAGAGGCATCAACCTTCGATTTGAGATGCGTCTGGGGCTATACAGACAATCTGTCTTCCTTCGATCGACATGACATTCGTCCTTGCTGGTTGCGGGCAAGGGGCGACACGAGCCAGCGCAAGCCATCATGTAGATCTACACGGCGGCCTGAGATATTCCATGGCTGGCGGGACGTGCCCTTGGTGGGATTCCACAATGATCCAATGGCGGTGACTCTAGGAGTTGCGTTGGAGGCCTAGGAGCAGAGGACATCCACCGCATCCGACGACCTTGCCATTTTTTGCAATACAATACCTCAATCTGGATTTTTTATTTTATTTTGTGCTGTCTGATCTGGATTTTTTTTATCTTTTGAGTATATGAATAGCCCACATGTGAGGTTGATAATAACAGTTTTTTATTCTCCGCGATCGATTCATTGTGTTCCATATGAGCTGATGCGTGGCTGTTGCTACTGCTGGCGCCATGTCTTCATAGTCGATTAATTGTTTTTCTTCCTCACTCTTAAGAAGATCCACGGGCTGTTGCTTCTCAAGAAAATCCATAGGTTGTTACTACTGCTGGCGCCCTAGGTCGCTGGAGAAGAGGCATCTGTGTAGGCCCTCCACGACACCACTGGTGGTGGCCTCCATGGCCAGCAATGCTAGCTCGATGCTACTCAAATCTACCGATGTGATATTTTTAAATTTCTATTCCTATTTTACATGGATTTGAGATCTATTATCACTTTGCGCGTAATGAAAAAGTGGGCAAAGCGCTCAAACGGGTGCTAGCTTCGCACCAGGAATCTAACAACACGCGCCAAAAGTTAAGGGAAGGTGGTCTTCTGACATAACACGGGTTACAAGCTACCAATAAGATTCTGGTCAACATGCAAGCTAGCAAACGAACGAATCTTAAAGCACATCCAATGGGAGCCAATGGTTGCACAGCTACCCACCTAGGTAGTGAATCCATACTTTTTATTATTATATAGAATGATTTACTAAATAATATACTAGATGAAGCTATATCAACCAAAATGGGCTAAATGGTGGACTACTACATGTACAAAAATCTAAAATAGGTCCCTCCAAGAGATATACAATCATGTTGCATATTGCTAATGATGATGAACACCGACAAGTCATATTGCTAAATGGTGGACTACTACATGTACAAAAATCTAAATAGGTCCCTCCAAGAGATATACAAGCATGTTGCATATTGCTAATGATGATGAACACCGACAAGTCATATGCGCGATTTATCACTACTTCATGTACTCTTTATGATACCATAGTAAAAGGATTACATCCATTCTACAACATCTGGATTATCACATTCGTCCTCCAAGCATGGTATTATATAGAGATTGAATAAGGTTACAACTATAAAAGTGGATTACCGTGGAAGGGAGTAATCGTTATCGATGAAATAGTTTACATGAAAAGGTTTTAGAGAAGTCCCTTAGATTGGTTGTGTTCCACAACAATTGTTGCTTATGGAACATGTAGTTATTGATGGACAAAGTCCATTCCTTTGTTTGCTACAAGAAAGTTTAGTCATTTTTATGGCAAGAACTAATAGTGCAAAAAATATATGACATGAATATATATAACTAGAAAGTGCGGAGCTAAGAAGCTATCCAATAGTCACATAATTACAACTAGAGTTGCAAAAGTTGTTTGAGTGACATAAAGTAGACATGGATGTATAATTCGTAAGTATTGCATTACAAAATAGTTTGTAGGTATGTATCAGTTTAAGTTGAGGAATGGATTTGGCATTCCGAACAATTGTTGGAAGCTGATAGGTTCGAATTACGTTGTTTTGTTAGATATCAATGAATTAAATATGAAAATTACATATGAGTATGATATCTAGAGGCTTGTCTCATGAGCACTGAATGCCATTTCAAAGTAGGCGTAACTCCACTTAAATTGTTTCTTGATTATAAGTTGTGTTTGACATGGTTATACCCTGCGGGTACACGACTTCAGCATACCTGGTCCAGCCCAAGGAAGGCCCACGAGAATGTGCGTAGCCCATGAAGTTATTCAGGTGGCCCAAGCCCATGACGTCTTCGGATCCTTGGAGAGCAAGACTAGATTAGATAGAATATTCAAAGGGGCAAACCCTAAACCTGTAACCGACTCGATCTGTGTCCAGGACCTGCCTACTTCTATATAAAGGCTAGGAGGGCACGACGAGGAGGGCACCTCTCATACTACTGCATACACACCTCCACGCCAAATTGCATCTGCGCACCCCTGTAACTTTTGGTTCCGCCGTAACTTAGAGCAGACAAGCAGGAGTAGGGTTTTCCCTCCGGGGCCTGAACCTGGGTAAATCTCGTGTCCCCTGGTTGCTTGTCTGTTAACCGTTCCGCGATCTCCAGCACCCCCATATTCTCCAAAACTCAAGCTCATAACAATGGGCATTGACGAGATCGATCCTCATCAGTGTTATAACCCAACAACTTGTCTTATTGATATCTTTCACATTATTATAGTATAACACCTAGATTTTTGTTAGACATTATTTTCATATGTAATGATTTATTAAACAATATACTATATTAAGGTAGATCAACCAAAAGGTGCTAGGTGATGGACTACTACATGTTCATAAATCTAAAGTAGGTCCCTCCAAGAGATCTAGGAGCATGTTTGATTGCTAATGATGATGCCACACCGACAAGTCTTATGCGTAATTTATCAATACCACATGTACTCTTTATGATACCGCCAATAAAAGGATTACAAAGATTATACAAAATCTAAAATATCTCATCCGTACTCAAAACATGGTATGAGATAGAGATTGAATAAGGTGAGACCTACCAAAATGGATTGCCATGGAAGGGAGTAATCGTCACTGAAGAAATAGTTTACACAAGGTTTTAGATAAGGCCCTCAGATTGATTGTGTTCTACAACCAATTGATACTTAGGGAACATGGGAACCATTGATTTATTGATAGGTAAAGTCCATTCCTTTTTTGGATACAAGCAAGTTTAGGAAATTTACGTTAAGAAACTAACGGTGCAAAAAAAAGATGACATGAATGTATATAATAACAGTAGTCATATAGTTACAACTAGAGTTGGAAAAGTTGAGTGAGTGACATAAAGTAGATACGAATGTATAATTACTAAGTATTACAATATAAAATAGTTTGTAGGATGTATGTATCAGTTTGAGTGACGAATGGTTTTTGAAATCCGAAAAAATGTTGGAATCTGGTAGGTTCGAGATCTCACATGCATCTCCTAACGGGGGCAAAATTGTGTTTTATGGATGTATTAGCTATCCATATATGTATAGTGTGGATAATAATAAGTATAGTGTATAAATATCCAAAGTTTTGTTTTCATGAGGGAGATAAACAATTTTTGTATATGTTAAGTTGTTCCATAGTGATAGTAGTTTTGTTTCTTTGGGTATGAATTATATAAACTATAGACCATTTGGTTGGCCCAACGATTATATTTATAAAGACAGAGAACTCTTAGTCAATTCTATACACAATAATGGCCTATTAAGACAACAATTGAAACAATAGTTTCCAATAAAATTAGTCCAAGATAAACAATATGATAGTTAGACTCGAGGCTTATTCAATGTGAGTGCACTAGAAGCTTGATCTTTAAGCATATTTTGAAGGATGTAAATCTAGGGTAGTTTTTCCAAATATATTTCCATTTATTTGCTTCCAAATGTTCCATGGAGCTTTGTGAATATCTGAAAAAGAAGGGCTCGGCAGAAACGAAGGTTGCTAGAAGACTGCTAATGAGTAAAATTGTGAGTCCAACATGAATGTCTAAGAGGGCATGAGAAGAATAGATGATCACACGTCGCTAAGGCGTAATCCTAAAGAATATCATGGTTCAAGCTATTGACGACAATTAAGTTGGTTCACATAATTATGTCTTGGTGTGAGGCGATATTGAAGAAATAACAAGGTGAAATCACTAAACTTGAAAAATTACATTTTGAATCCATTTGACAATGTTTGAAGTAGGTATATCTCTAGCACCCCTATGCACAAAGGCGGAGCCATGTTGAGTCCAGGGAGGCCTCCGCGGCCCCAGCCCATGAAAAAATGGCAAAGAACTAGTAGTACTTGGCCCATGTATTCCTAAAAATAGTAGTATTTTGTCCATTGCCCCTCCCCAATATTGATCTGACATGCCTATGTAGCCCATTATCCCCACTACCTCAACCCAGTATCTACCGATGCATGTGCATATTTGTTTTTAGAACTACAACTATTGGAGACCCAAATATATCTCCAGGAATCGTTCGATCTTAACTCACCGCACACTATGAGGAGATGAATAAATACCTATAGGTTATAGCAATTCAAAATCTTGTGTCGGCATGGGAGATTGAAAGAGTTCCTTAATTATATACAACTATGTTCATGAATGTTGGCATAAAGACAATCTCATTATTTTTAGCCAAAAAAAAGCAATATGGAAAATAGAAATAAGTTTGTCACCAAACGAGTTATCACACCAACAATTCCAATTAACAAGAGGCAACATGGGAAGAAGTGATTTGTTTAAACTTATCATGTAGGCTACATACATTCGTCCACCATAGCAAACCATTTTTTGGCGGAAGTTTAAACAAAACAATTGTTAGTATTGTTAACTTAAATGAACCCATGGTGTTAATTTTAATAATAATGAAATAGTTTGAGCATAAGAGTATCATTTCTAACACGAGGTCAGAAACAACCAAACTCTCTTATCTTCTACTACCTCCATTCCTATGAGTAATGCACACACGCATTCCAAGACGAACTTTGATCGAAAAATTGACCAACAATATCATGATTATTTTGAACATAATTACTATCATTGGATTTGTATTTACAAAAACTTTCAAATGATTTTAATTTATACGATAAAATTTATATATTTTAAGTAATTATTGGTCAAATAAAAAACACTAAAAAGGACACCTTATTCACTGAAATGGAGGGAGTATTTTGCATGTCATATTTCATATGGCAAGGACATGGATGTGACTAATCAATTCATATTTCCCTTAGGGCCACAACACATGACCAAAAAATTCTTTCGTGACTTAAGGAATTGATTAGACATTAGTATGCTAGGGGAGACGCACTAAATTTTCCCTCTAAGAGAAAGGAGGAAAATAAGAAAGTATGTGTTCATTTTTTTCATCATAGTAGTGAAATTATTGATGATGTGCAAGAAACAATAGGAGATAAAGTTAAGTAAAGAGGTGCACTTACACATGGCAACCAAAAAGCTTAGCTGTGAGATCCATTCGATTATTAGCTTCAATGTTAAATATGTAGTTAACCTTAAGACATGTGGATTAACCAAAGACCTCCAACATGACCTTAAGGTAGAGGACATAATTGAACTTGCATTTAATTAAGGAGGGAAACATATTGGACAACATTTGGAAATTACCATTTTAAGTAAGAATTGGGTAATGGAAAAACCACTAGTATAAAGCTATAACAAGGACATACCCGTCAAAAACATCAATCACAAGGCCCACGACTAAAATAAAAAACACATGTACAATGAGGCCTATTAAAAATGGGCCCCTGCTAAGATACCTACATTGGATATAGAGATCTACATATCTCAATTGCCAATGTGGGTTTCCATGGGCCCATCAACATGGAAACATATAAATATAGTCGTTGTTTCCGATGTGAAGTATATTGTCCCTAGATGTATAGATTTACCAACCTTTTGAAGCCCACTAACCTTTCCTTCTTGGTCTATTTAAACATCCCCATCCTGGTTGCTCTCACACACTCCACTTCCAACCCTAGACGTCATACTCTAGTCGCTCTCACTTCATCAGTGACTATGCGGTGGGCCCAAGACCGAAGGATCGAAGCGGTTTACGTTTATGGTATTATGAAGCCAGCGTCGCCTTTTTTATAGTGCACACAAAAATGGGTGTTGCACTAGGTCATAAAAATGATGTAACAAAAATGAGATGAGGAAACCTTTGATCTAGCCCAGCAAGTCCTATCGAAGCCAAGGTAACATGTGATTTTTTATGGTATCATGCCTAGTCGTGAAAAAGGATTACTCAAAGTCAACTTCTAGGATGATAATGTTTCTTTGGATTGCTTGCATGACTAGATACACTCGGAGGTAGATTCTAGGAATTGCCTTCTTGATTGCTATCTAGGATTTTTTATGACCTTAAAGCTAGTGTTTCGGGGTGTGGGGTGGGGGTGTGGGTTGATTTTTGTGTCCACATTTACATTTTGAAACACTACAAACCCAACACTTGTATTTTGGATTTGTGATATATTTTTCAAACAAGTAAGTCTCGACTTTGTTTCAGCATTATTTCTTGCTTAGCATTTCTTGATAGCAATATGCTAGCAAAAATATTTTACACATTAACTTGTTTCTCAAAATGATACCACACAACCTCTTTTTCGTACACCCCTTTCTCTCTCCCGACACATACATGGAAATAAATCACAAATAAGTCTTCAAATAGCTAAGATATCACATTAGTCATTTTTATGGTTGGTGATGAAGTCGATGCACTCATACACAATTTTATGGTAGATGAAGAATTACTATCTACAATAATCACATATGTAATATGGAATCCATATTTACATATCGTAAGAGTTGGAGGTTAAAGAATGGTGGATATAATGCATGTAACTTGTCGATGACCAACAATGAAATCCCAACTTGTGAAGTGGTCAGAATGAGTATAAATAAGTAATTGGCCTCATATGGGTGTTGTTATGTAACATTGTTTTATTTTTAAAATTTGGATGATTTACTCATTTTTGGAGTTGGAGAACATCTAAATATGACTCTTCTTTAATTGCTTTATGACAGTCGCAGAACCGAAGTTGCCATAATTGACACTAGAGCTAGGATCTTCCTTTAGAGGCTAAGAAAGGGGAAATGAAGAAAAAGTTGTGTGACCACATACCAAGATAATATAGGTCAATCACCACGGTAAATTCATGCATAAAACACACTTGTAATCCGCAAAGTTCTTATGACACACAAGTATAATTATAAAATTGGTCCTGCCTTTTGTTTTTCTGGGCTAGCGCCAGGTTGCATTTGAAATTGATTTTTTAAATGATGCATGATAAAACTCTTCATTTTTATAGAATTTAATATGTTAATTTTGTATTTTAATAAGATATGTTTATTAAGATGGGATGCTTGAATATCCATACGTACCTGAAGTACAAATGATTGGAATAAGTCTCTCTACTTTTTCGTATAGGAGATGGGAAATGCTCTGATGCGCGGTTCTAGGCGTGGCGGGAGTGTTTCCTCTCTAGTGCATGTGCGCGACGCTAGGTGGTGGCCGACTTCGTCTTCCTCTGCTCTTCTTATTCCGACCAGCCATTGAGACGAGGGGAATAAGAAGTGATTGCGGTGGTGACCTACTAACTCCCTCTTCATCAAGCATGACTATCGTCTTACTGGTGAATCTCTTACTGCTCTAGTCCAACTGGACGATAGTGGAGGCGTGGAGGTGGAGAAGGACATGAAGAAGGTTGTTGGGCATGTTTGGAGCCTTTGGGAGCATCTAGAGCTTGTCCTCCCCGCGGCGTCTTCCAAGCAACGGTTAAGTTCCGCGTCCACTATTCAAGGCCAGATCGGTGGCCTCGCCGTGCTTGGCACTGTAGGTTGCGCGTTTTCTTCCTCTTCACGAGGATCTTGCCTAGTCTCGAAGTGGCCTTCAGGACTCAATGTTGTTCATCTCCGGCGGATTCCTAGGACTCACTTGTGTTTTTGCAATCTCCTTTTGGGTGCTCTGTGTAAAAGTGTGGGGCCTTGTTGTAATTTTATTTTTCTTTCTGGGCCTCCTTGTAATTTTTCACCCACCACCGGAATAAAGCTCTAGTCCTTCGGGTCCTTATCCGTTCAAAAACATAGCACATGTAAAATATCGTAAACATAAGGTAAGTTGGAGGCATGCACTAAGAAACAGATCTAGTGCTTTTATTATTTTCTATACCAGGTTTTTGTTTATTTTTCCTAGGGACAGATTAGATATAGATATCTTATTATGTATAGTTAAAAAATACAGTCATTTGAAAATAATTTTTATTTTACTGTTTATCAGAAAGCAAATGTGTCTGGAAGGAACATTTCAGGGTGAAGTTACATCTGACCACAGGGATAGCATGCTCGATGGATCTTGAAACAAAGGAGGGTCTGCAAAACAACAAAATAGAAAATGCATGTACAACGAAAAATCGGTGCAGCCAACACTGTATTATTTTCAAGAAAAACAATACGCGTGTAGAACCAAACAATCGGTGCCGCCCGGCTGTATCTAAATAAATGTAATATATCACACATTTATGGCTCGCTAATGCGCACGGCTGGCGAAAATATACACACTATGCAACACAACAACAGATATAAGATATAGATACTTTGGATCTACCCGCAAAAAAAAAGATACTTTGGATCTACCCTCTGTGAACAATTTCAGGTAATACATACAATCCGGATGCATGCAGCAACGTCACATTGCACTGCATGTATTGTATCACACTGAACCGCACTCATCATATATCTTCGAGATAAGAAAAGGAAACGGGAGGCTTAAACCACAAATGGACACTAGCTCTAGCGCGAGTGACATCATATTGTGAAATGGGAATTAGCAATAATGCAATGTGCTATCTGAACAATGCTTGGAATGCATGCAACAACGTCATATATCTTCGAGATTTATCTCATTTATTTTATCTATCTATCTATCTATCTATCTATCTATCTATCTTCGAGATGCAACACACTGAACCGCGCTGTCGCGCACTCATCATATATATCTTTGAGATAAGAAATAGGGAACGGAAGGCTTAAACCACAAACGGACACTAGCTCTAGCTCGAGTGACATCATATTATGTCCATTGGCTACGATCGGTGGCATCATTCACATCTGGTCAGTGCTGGGTTTCATGCATAAATTTCACCGGAGGTAAAGCAACCCTCCCTGATCCCGGTCGAAAAGCCTGAAATTGCACCTAACCGCCACCGTCCAGCCACACTCGGCGTAGTTTTCTTCTCCTCTTTTCCCCCAAAACGATGAGACGTTACCCGTTTGCCCGCACCGCTAGCTGTAACTCGTCGCTTTCTGACCGGGATCTGGCCTTCTCTTTGAGCCCCTCCTTGCTTTGGGTGGTCACTGAATTTACGGCCTCACGAAACTGTTCGCCGGGAGATGTTAATCAAGTTTTGCACTCTTTCGGAAACTGTTCCATAGTTACATACATGTAGCCAAACTGACATTGTCTCACTGTCTAGCTGGCCGTGGCCGGATTATCCAGTTTTTGCTGAAACGTTTTTGGCGATGTAGAAACTGTGCCAGTTTTACCCGGGAATCATGTATGTTTTACATCAACAGCAACGTTCAGAGTTTGTGGAAACGTTTAGCTGCTCTTGCGCGTAAGAATATGTCGTCTTGTCTCGGCTCCGGTGATCTTTTCTGAAACAACGCTTCAGTGAAGATTCAGAACGCGAATGCGGGTATGGTCTGCAGTAAAAAAAAAAAAATCCGTGGCAAACAACTGCATTGGCACATCTGCGGGGTGAGCAAAGCTTGTGCGATGGTATCGCTGGCAATTCTTCTCGAATCAGATTTTGATCCCGCTTTATAAATAAAACAATAACCAAATACAAAGTTCAACAACACCACAGGCCTTAGCATACCCCAAGCAATGGACAAAGGAAAAAAAAGTTCTAAACAAGCTAGGGCCACAACACAACAAAACCCAAACCGGAAAAGAAAAAAAAGGCACTAGAGGATGCCTCTATGGTGGCTCCTAAGGCTCAGACACCGTGAAGCGCCGCGCCACCGCCCTCAGCGCTAGCAGGGAGCCGTCTAGGTGCTCCCTATCCCTCTGCCTGGATAGCGGGTACCACTGCTGAAGGTAAGCCAGAAAAGCAAAAACAGAGTCAGACGCTTCAGAAGCAAATGTGAGATTTACTACAATAGACACGCCAGAGTGCACAATGAACTTCTTTTTAAACGAGGCATAAGGTCAGCCTTTTTAAACCAAATTCTCCGTGGTGGACATCTAGAAAGTATAATTATGAACCGTGACGTTACGGAATAGTCCAATAAACCGTTTTGTCGTTTACCAGGGTTGCAAGAGTAGGTTGGCCGACAAAAGGCGGCGAAAAGGAATAACCATTGGATGCAGCGTTACCGAAAGGTCCGCTAGTGGCTCGAAACTAGATCGAGGAGTCGCGACAAATCATGGAAGCTAGTTGGTCGAAGAGCTACCGCCACTCTTCCGGTCGACACGTTGTTTTGTCGGATATGGAAATTATGGACAAGCCATAAAAACGAAAGCTAGTTGGTAGAAGAGTTGACGTGGCGCTTCCGGTAACTGGCGAATTATGTTGTTTTGTCAAATATCAAATGAATTGAATATGTTAGGGATATCTAGGGACTTATTTCATGAGGACTGAATGCCATTTCATATAGACGTAACTCCGCTTAATTTTTTATCTTCATTAAGATGTGTTATAACCCAACTGCTTGTCTTCTTGGTATCTATTGTATTCTTATAGTATAATGCCTAGATTTTGGTTGGACATTATTGTCATATGGAATGATTTATTGAACAATATACTAGATAAACTAGATCAACTTAAAGGGGAAAGGTGATTGACCGCTACATGTAAAATCGCCCTCAAAAAAAAGTACGCCCCTCCAAGAGATCTAGGAGCATTTTGCATATTGCTAACGATGACGAACATCGACAAGTCGTATGGGCAATATATCACTACTACACATCCTCTTCATGATACCATAGTAAAAGGATCACAACAATTCTACAACATCTAGAATTTCTCATCCACCTCCAAACATGGTATGAGCTAAAGATTGAATAAGGTGAGAGCTACTGATACGTATAAAACGTAACTACTTTCTCGAACACTTTGCTATTGTTTCTTCTCTAAACTTGTGTGATTTGGATACAACTGACAGGACTGACGCTGTTTTTAGCAAAATTACCTTGGTGTCTTGTTTTTGTGCAGAAAATGAACTATCGGAAAAAATCCCGAAAAATATACCAAAAATTATATTTCACTAGAAGATCCACGGAGCCAGAAGACGAGACAGAGAGGAGGCCTGGGGGGCCCACACCCACCCTAGGCGGGCCACCACCGTCGCGCACTGGAGGTGCAGCCACCCCAGGCACCCCCTCGTCCTCCCTCTCCGCCTATAAGTTGCCTTTCGACCTAAAAACCGAGGGGGGTCAATAGTTTTCCAGAAAGAGTTCCGCTCCGCCGCCGCCACCAGAAACCAAGATTCAGATCCAAAAACTCCGTTCTGGCACCCTGCCGGGACGGGGAATTTGGAGAGGATCATCGTCATCGTCATCACCAACGCATCTCCATCAACCACCGATGTTTCCCTCATCCATGAGTGGGTAATCCCCCACTGTAGGCTTGGGGATGGTAGGAATTGGATGAGTTCTATCATGTAATCGAATAAGATCTGTTAGGGCATAGTACCTAGTATCTCTATTAGTGCTATTTGACTTTGTTGCAACTTGTTGTGCTTAATGCTTGTCACTAGGGCCCGAGTGCCATGATCTCAGATCTGAACTTATTATTGAATCATTATGATAGTATTGTTTGTGATCTTATCTGCAAGTTGTGTACACATATCATTGTCCGGATCCAAAGGCCCCAAAATGATAATAATTGGGACAACTGGAGGGGATGACTGTGGTGTGAGGATCACATGTGTTCACGGAGTGTTAATGCTTTGCTCCGGTGCTCTATTAAAAGGAGCACCTTAATTGCCAGTAGTTTCCTAGAGGCCCCGCTGCCACGGGCTGGCTGGACAGAAGATGTTGTGCAAGTTCTCATTGCGAGCACGTATGACTATATTTGGAGCACATGCCTAGGATTGTTTAGTACTTGGATGCTTGTTATTATTTATCTGCAATGCCCTAGATCTTGAAGTTACATGTTTAGACTCGTCCATGCAACGCCCGTCCATCCATCCCTATGCCTACTTTCGAATCCTCTTTACGATTCTGTTACTATTGCTCTTGTTTCCTTATTCTTGCTTTGCTATTGCTACTACAACTGTTGCTCTTGATAAACTTCGTGAGCAAGAACTATTTCCGTGTGCAGCTGAACTCACAACTCGATTGTTAAGGCTTGCAAGTATTCTTTGGCCCTTGTGTCGAATCAATAAATTGGGTAATACTACCCACGAAGACTGTTGCGATCCCCTATACTTGTGGGTCATCAAGACTATTTTCTGGCACCGTTGCCGGGGAGCATAGCTTTATTTGTATGTTCACTTGGATCTATTATTGTTCACTGCTACTCCTTTCATCATGGGGAAGTCTCGTGATGGAGATAAACATGCTTATGGAATTAGAACTAGGAGTGGTATAGCTACTCAAGATCCTTTATATCCTGAAGGACACCCTAAAAGAATAGAGCAGGATTCCCAACAAGGTGAAGATAGTGGTAGTCCTCGTAAGAGAAAGAAAAAGAAACATAAGATAGTTGAGGAACCACTTGAACCTACTGTAGACCCTAATAGTATATCTGTCTCTGATGCTGAAACTGAGAGTGGTAATAATAATGATGCTCCTGATAAGGAGGAAGTTGAGGAAGAACCTGAGAAGCACACTAAGAACACTAGGTACACAAAGAAAGATTTTATTGCTAATAAACATGGTAAAGAGAGAGAACCTTGGGTGCAGAAACCTATGCATTTTCCAGGTAAGAAATACAAGTCAAAGGAGGAAGAACACTACAACAAGTTTTGTGAGTGGATGAAACCTTTATTCTTGCAAATTCCTTTGACTGATGCTATTTAGTTGCCTCCTTGTTCAAAGTATATGAAGGATATTGTCTCTAATAAAAGGAAGATTCATAATGAGGAGATTTCTACTTTGCTTGCTAATTACTCCTTCAATGGTAAGATTCCAAAGAAACTTGGTGATCCAGGTATACCAACTATTCCTTGCTCCATTAAGAATAATTATGTTAGATCTGCTTTATGTGATTTGGGAGCTAAAGTTAGTGTTATGCCTTTTTCTCTCTACAAGAGACTCCAGCTAGAAAAGTTGATACCAACTGATATATCTTTGCAAATGGCTGATAAGTCAACTACTATTCCTGTTGGTATTTGTGAGGATGTTCTGTCCAAGTTGCTCAAAATTGCATGGTTTTAACTGATTTTGTTGTGCTTGAAATGCCTGAAGATGATAATATGTCTATTATTCTTGGGAGACCTTTTCTTAATACTGCAGGTGTTGTCATCAATTGCAATCAAGGAAAAGTAACATTCAATATTAATGACAAAGAGCACACTGTCTATTTCTCCAAGAAGGTTGTTAAGATCTATTGCACAATTCCATTGAAAATATTGAGAGCATCAAGGTTGGAGAAATATATTGCCCCATTCCACAAGAAAATTTTGAAACTATTATGATTGGGACCATTGCTATCAAGTATGAGGTAACATAATCACCTTGTGGAATGCAAAGTTTTGTTTCATATAAGATTGTTTTGGTAACAAGACTTGATCAACCTTGTTAACAAAAGGATTTTAATGAACAAAATAATGTTTCCACTATGGTTATTCTTGCTTTCTTTCACTTTTCTCCTTCCTAGTCTTTGCCTTTCTCTTGTTAGCTTTAGTTTTGCTAGTTGTTTGCTTGTTAGAGTTTCTTAGTGCTTCTATAGTTTGGCTTTTGGTTTTCTTTTGCTTCTTTTGAGAAAACTGTTTCTGCGAGAAAATCAATTTTCATACCCTAAAAAATGGCCAAAAATAAAGTTTCCCGAAAATTCCCAGAAAATTCAAAATATTTTTTCCTCGAAAATAGGGGCAGAGAGACACCTGAAGTGACCCAGGAGGCCACCACACCTGTGGTAGGCGCGGCCTGCTAGGTGGCGACACCGGGGGGAGGGGGTCTGGCCCACCTGGCCCCTCCAGGCTGCCTCCTCAAAGCCACCTTCTTTCTTTCTCCCAAAAAACACCAGAAAACTTGCTCAAGCTTGAGTTCTTGCTATTCTTGCTCGCAATTTTCGATCTCCTTGTTCAGCCCATCTCATGTGCTGATTTTTGGAGGGATTGTTCCTTGGTATGTGCCTCCTCCACTTGTCCAATTAGATTTGTGATTGGTAGATTGTATCTTGAGTATTTTTGCTGCTATAGGTGACAGGTTGTTTGAGCTTGCATGCTTGTTCTAGGCTTAGAAAACTTTGTTTTGGTGCATGTGTAGTCCTCTAGCAAGTTCCTATAGTAGTTGCTCATCATTTATCAACTTAGAAATCTCTTGGTTTGATGGTTGTTTAAAATTTCAGAAAAGTGAAGTCATGGACCACCACACATTTGGTGATATATTTGAGAGTGATGCACCTAGAAGGGAAAGGATTCCAAGGTCATCTACTAGTACTAGACCCTCATACAATGAGGATCTCATCACTCCGCAATTTGGTGACGAGGGAGATGAAGGGTATGCGCACCACTCCACCTTTCCTTGCCAAACTTTCTTGCAAGCTGCTAGGATTATTAACGATTTTATGACTTTGATTCAGAGGGATAGACTAACAAGTTACATGCAGGATGAGAGTGCACAATATGCTTTGCTTACTAAAACATTTGTGGAGAGTTTCTCCTTTACTAACAACATGTTCAAGCCTTCTGTGTCTTTCAAAATTTATGGCAGGGCTCATTCTATGACTTTGAAGAAAATTTTCAAGGCCCCGAAACTTGGTACAACTGGTCATCAAAAAAGATTCCAGCTCTTCCCGCTGATTTATTGGAGCTTTACCGAGGAATAACCAATGATGATGACCGCAAAGCTCAGCGAGGGAAGATAACGAATATTCAACTTCCAGCCATCACGTACTTTGCCTACTATCTTGCCACTAGTGTTCTTGGAAGGGAGAACACTAGTAATATTTCCAACTATCAATTGGCCTTCTTAGCTACTGCACTCAACAATGAGGATAAGTATAATCTTAGTTCTCTCATTGCTCGTCGTTTAGCTGCTAAGGGACCCATTTATGGGGGAGTTATTGCTACTCGTATTGCTGCTGCCTTGAACATTGATGTTGATCCACATGATACAGTTTTGGCTCCTCAGAGGCTTGATCTTGCTGCCATGAAGACGCACCACTTTGTCACCACTAGCTCTACTCTTGAGAACTTAGTTTATAGAATGCTGTTTACTTACGGGGAAGAGAGGGAGATCCCTCTACCCCAAACCACTTTGTTCAGTATTTCTTAGGGACCTTGGTCACGCTCGAAGGTGGATGATAAGCCGCGCTCTCTTAACTTCCATGGGCGCTATTAGGAGGAAGCGCCCTCACATGACTCTGCGATACACTACACGGGGGAGTCCTCGAGCCTGCACAGACGAGGAGCTTCCTCGACATACTACGGAGGTGCATCTACCTGGACATCATGGGATTGAGCCCCACTTAGGACAAAAGCCTAAGCTTGGAGGGGAGGTATACCGACATCACAATCATATATATATATATCATGTTCGGTCGGTTCTTTGTACATCCATTGTTTTCGCTTTCTTTTTGGTTTTTGTTGCTTCTTTGTAAAAACCTAAAAATATTTTTGTTGTTTTTCTTGGTTTGTTTCTTTGCTTTGATTTGCCTTAAAAGAAAAATCCAAAAATATTTTGTTTTGTTTTGTTTGCTTTGTTTGCTTCTTTGTTTGGTTTTGCTTTGTTTGCTTTCTTTTAAAAATCGAAAACACCAAAAATATTTGTTGGTCTTCTTTGGTTTTGTGAGTTCTTTGCAGGGTTCAGCCGTCCATAGTGAATTTTGGTTTCATGTTATTCTTCAAGTCACACAAGTGAAGGGCAATAATGAAGATTAAGACAACTCGAGGTGTGGTAAGAGGCTGGTAACAAACTCTATTTGTTTCATTTTTGTACATATACTCATCATCGTGAGCATTCTTAGCCTGTTTGTGTAAGGTGTATGTCATTATGGATACTTAGTAGTTCTTGCTTGTCTACGATTAGCTCCATCTTGCTAATAGTTTGTAGTATGTCATATGAATGTTTGCTTGCATTGTTTTATTCATATTTTGGTATGATATTGTGGTATCCTCCTCTGACTGTTCATGTGAATCGACTCGGCACATGCTCATGCATGCATATGACTAGTCAATATTCAGCAAGCCTCGATGATTTATCTTGCCTCAGAGTTCTTGTATCACTTTCATGCCATAATTAGTCCTGTTTTGTTGCAAGCATGATTATGGCAGCTATTGCTCTCTTGTTTGTCGCTCCCTCTCTATTGCTAGCCTTAACTTGCACTGAGTATGTTCTCTACCTGTGCTTCCAACTCCCCAAAACCATTATTGCCAGCGGTGTCCACCATACCTACCTATTAGCATCATTTGCTACTTCAGTGCATATTTTATATATGCCGTGTTTTCTTCCAAAATAAAATGTTTGTCTGGTTTGAGAAAGTTAGTTAGTAAAGATCTCACGAACTTGATGGCACACTTTATTCCTTGCACTTAATAATCCTGAACCATTGTGACTTGTCCATGAAAGTTATATGCTTTCTAATTATATGCTAGGAGTCAGCAGAACCATGTTGTCACGGGGAACGCTTTTAACACTTTTTGGATATATCATCCAGTTGATTCCTTGCTCTTTTGTTTACGGATGTCAACGATGTGAAATAAAAGGGGAGGTTGTGAGTTCATGGAGTTTATACATTGTGTTAGAGAAATGCCCGGGCCGCTAGCCTAAGCCATGCCTAATCATGGTCGAAACTTGTAGCAACACCATAATAAGCATTTATGAAGCATCCTCAATAAAAAGATATGCATATGGTAAATAAAAAGATTGCTGAGATGCTCATTATCTGTTTGCCTTGTCATTTTGGTTATGGGAAAGCTCCTGTACCATGTGCAAGGGGTACCCCGTTGGCGGTTCTCGATGATATGCATGTATTTACAATGACAAGAACTTTCAGGTGACCAAAGTTGAGTAGCATGCAGAGCGACCCTCGTACTCAAGGGACTTGGGATTTCCAGTCTGTGGTCTGGCAAGCATATGATTCAGAGTGGACCTCACTTTCACCTTAACCACATGAAGATGCCTATGATAGGGGCAATGAGAGCTCAAAGCTAATGAGTACCTTCCTTTTCGCATTTGGAAGCCTTTCAAACCTTCACAAAACCATTTTCACAACTTTGTTGACTCACCGCTTATTCTATGAGCACCTTCTTGCGAGCATAGTTGTCATTCTTGTGTTTGTTCCAAAACTTGGTTAATTATGTCATGACTTTGATGCTTGTATCTCTGATATCTTTACTTATAGTCTTCATGTGAACTTCAGAGGTGCCTTGGCATTTATATTGTGCTCTTCAAACAAAGGCAAGCGAGATACCACTCTATCATACCTTACTATGAGCATTGCAATGTTTCTTATGTTTATGTTTCATGCTACTTATTATTATTGAGTTGGTTTCTCTTCATAGCTTGCAATGACTATTGAGTAGACTTAGTTGCATACATATGAATTGTCTAAGCATCTACTCCTGTGTTGAGAATATATACATCATATGAAGCAAAGTGTTCATAAAAGTTCTTTTATCGCACTCGGTTTTCAACTGAATTGCTTGAGGACAAGCAATAAGCTAAGCTTGGGGAGAGTTGATACATCCAAAACGTATCTACTTTCTCGAACACTTTGCTATTGTTTCTCCTCTAAACTT
Source organism: Avena longiglumis (assembly GCA_030063025.1). Lineage (NCBI taxonomy): Eukaryota > Viridiplantae > Streptophyta > Magnoliopsida > Poales > Poaceae > Avena > Avena longiglumis. The sequence continues at coordinate 37,833,257 of CP125974.1, forward strand.
GTGTGATTGATACGTCGAAAACGTATCTATAATTTTTGATGCCCCATGCTTGTTTTGTATCTACTTTGCTTTGCTTTGTCTACACTTTGAGGTATTTTTATATCTTTTCTGGAACTAGCCTATTAACAAGTTGCCACAGTGCCAGTTGTCTGTTTTCTTCTGTTTTGGTTCCAGAAAGACAGAAAATCAATATTCTCAGAATTGGAGGGACAAAAGCCAAAGTCAATAACTTTCCGTGAGGGACACGAATCCAGAAGGAGGGACGGAGAGGCACCAGAGGGTGGCCAGACCCCCCTGGGCGCAAACAAGCCTGGCCCGCGCCTAGGGAAGGTGTGGGCCCTCTGGCCACCGCCTCGGCCTCCCCCTTTGCCTATAATAAGCCCCCGGGGAGAAAACCCTAAATAATCCAGAAGAAATCCACGAAAACCTCCGTAGCACCGCCGCCACCAAAGGGGAGATTTGGGGGACAAAAAGTCTTTGTTCCGGCACCCTGCCGGGACGGGGAAGTGCCCCCGGAGCCATCTCCATCGATATCCACCGCCATCTTCATCACCATTGTTGATTCCCATGATGAGGAGGGAGTAGTTCTTCCTTAGGGCTAAGGGCTCTACCGGTAGCTATATGTTCATATCTCTCTCTATGCATGATCTTGTTGTGGTCATGAGCTTTGTAATCAAGTAGATCTATCTTGCTACTCAAGTGCTTCATTAGATCTCTGCTCTCCCATGTGTGTGAAAGTGATGATGCACGCCATGGTGGCACTTAGGTTTGAGTCTACATAAATACTCTTTGTGCTTTAATAGATCTATGCTTTTCCCCACGTGTGTCAAAGTGACAGCGTGCATACCGTGGTGGCACTTTGGCTATATTGAATATTTGTTATGAGTTATATTTGGAGTTGGATGTCTCTATGAAATTGTGGTGTTTGTTGGAACCATCTAGTGCTCAAGGTGACAGTGTGGGGTTATCTAGATTGGGAAAGGCGGACTTTGAGGAGTGTTGTAATAGCCCTATCATGGATTAGAGTGTCCAACCGGAGAGTAGTTAAGAGTAGTATCATTAAGAGGGGATATTTATATGAGAGAGTGTTCACTAGTGAAAGTATGATCCCTAGGCCTTGTTTCTAAACATTGAAACACCGTTTGCTACTAGATCTGTTGCATGTTTGCTTGCTTCCATCTTTGTTCCATTTGTCGGGGAGGTTTTGGGCTTTTACCTTTCCTCCATGACGTCAGCTCTATTCTGGCTCTGTTACCCCACGTCAACAACAAGTCAGAAGCTATTTTCTGGCACCGCACCACTTGTATTTCACTATCTCTTCACCGAACTAGTGCACATATACACCTGACAAGTGTATTGGGTGTGTTGGGGACACAAGACACTTCTTGTATCTTGATTGCAGGGTTGCTTGAGAGGGAATACCTTTGACCACTTCCTTCCTGAGTTCAATAAACCTTGGGTGATCCACTTAAGGGAAACTTGCTGCTGTTCTACAAACCTTTGCACTTGGAGGCCCAACAACTGTCTACAAGAATAGAAGTGCGTAGACATCAAGCTCTTTTTTGGCGCCGTTGCCGGGGAGGTAAGGTTAGGCTTAATGGAAAACAAAAAAAAATAGAGAGCTCTATAGTGTTTATCTTGAGTTAGGACATGAAGTGTTTGAAGAGAAAATTAAAAAAACCTATGGAACTTTATTTGCATGATAATAGCAATGTTATTAGTATGAATTTTTTGAACACCATTGTTACTAATGGTATGGAAACGTCTAAGCTTGGGGAAGCTAGTTTTTATGAGAAAGATATTTTTAGTTCCCCAGCTTTAAGGAAGAAAGTTTGTTCTTATGATACTCAATCTACCATATGTGGTAATTCTAATGATACTTGTGATATTTTAAATCCACATACTAAAAGTGTCCCTTTTAAAATACCTATTGAAATTGTTGAACGTGTTATGAATAACTGCTATTTTGGAGATGGAACTGTCCATCCTAGTGATCATTTACTCTTTATACATGAATTATGCGAGTTGTTCAAGTGTGCGGGTATTTCAATGGACCAAGTTAAGAGGAAGCTATTCCCTTTCTCACTTAGGTACAAGCAAGGGAGTGGTATGAGCTACTAGATGATCCTCATCATTTGGAGTGGAAGGAACTTGAATCTCTCTTTTATTCTAAATTTTATCCTCCTCATGAAATTCATAAAGATAGGAATTATATTTATAATTTTCATCCTCATGAGGGAGAAAGTATTGCCCAAGCTTGGGAAGATTGAAGTCACTAATGCTCAAATGTCCCATTCATGAGCTCCCCGGTAATGTTGTTATCAATAATTTTTATGCAAGGCTTTCAGGACACTACAAGGACTACCTAGATACCTGTTTAGAGGGATCCTTCACAGGTAAGAAGGTCAAAGCTAAGTGGGATCTTCTTGAAACAATTCAAAACAATACTAAAGATTGGGATAACAACAAAGGTAAAGAACCAGGTATAAACTATGAGTATGATTGCATTAAGTCTTTCGCTGAAACTGCTGATTTTCAAGAGCTTAGTGCTAGATATGGTATTGATCCTCAAATTCTTGTTAAATATTATAGAGCTTTTTCTTCCCATATTAATTATCCTAAAGAAAAGTGGGACATGTATCATGAAACTTTTAAAGACACTTGCATGGAAAATGAAAATGTTATTAATGATTGCAATAAACATGCTCAAACTTCTGAAAGTACTATTTCTTATAAGCATGTTAATTTTTGTGGTATGCATAGACCCTGTGAGAAGAATCAAACAGAAGAATAATATTGTATCACCCACTAGAATGAAAAAACTAGAAAGTGGTATAAGGCTCTAGATGATCTTGGTAAAAAAGTTTGTGCCCTCTACCCTTTTATTTGTGAACTTTGCTTTGAAGTGGGTCATTTAAATTTTCAATGCTCAAGCCATAATAATCCTGCAAGTTTGTATTGTGATAACATGATCACTAATAATCAACATGATGAACTTACATTATTTTTGGGGTGTGAAGAGTTATCAAGAAAAACCTCTTTGATAAACATGAGTACTTTTGATATGAATAGCGTCCTGCATGGTTGTCATCTTTATTATATTGAAAACTGCCACGCAAATACTTACATACAAAATCTTATAAAATATGATATTTTACCAAATTATGATAGGACTGATATGTGTTTTGATCTTATTAATGAAAAGGAGGATTCCTCCAAAGTTTTTTATATTTTCTCTAACAATAAACCAGGGTATGTGGAGAAGCTTCCTTTCAAGCCTCTCCCTCCTAAAGAGGAGAAGAAGAAGAAGAGTAGTAAAAGGAGAGAGGAAACAGTATCTTCCTCTAAGCATGTTGCTCCTATCATAGTTTTTGCTGATGAGTCTGAACTAGATGATGTTCCTATGCCTGTTACCTATAGTAGTGATCATGATTGGGAAAAGCACACCACTTTTGATATTGAAAATCTCTTTGGTACCAATTCTTAAAATGATGATATTAATAGTTGTTGTGCTATTAGTGCTATCCATGTTCCTTCCAATGATGATATGTTTACAAATGAACACACTTGGGAAGATAGCTATTCTATTTCTTATGATGATACCAAACCTCCAATCTATGATGATTACAATGATGAGTATGATATTTTCAGTCCACCTACTATTGAGGAGAAAATTTATTGTGATTACAATATGCCTCCTATATTTGATGATTATGGTGATGAGAATGATAGTGATAGCTATTTTGTTGAATTTGCTCCCACTCCGATTAATAAGAGTGACTATGCTTATGTGGAGAGTAATGATCATTTTATGCATGTGGCTCATGATAAGAATGTTTTATGTGATAGTTATATTGTTAATTTTGTTCATGTTGCTACTGAAAGTTATTATGAGATGGGGAAACATGGTCTTATGCATCTCAAAATTATTAAGTTTCCCCTCTTTATGTTGAAAGTCTTGAAGTTACACTTGTTTTGCTTTCCTATGCTTGTTACTTTGTTCTTTCATGACTTGTTTCTTTACAAGATTCCTATGCATAGGAAGTGGGTTAGACTTAAATGTGTTTTGAATTTGCTTCTTGATGCTATCTTTTACTTCAATTCATATTTCTTATGTGAGCATCTTCTCAAGCTATAAAGCCTAACTTAAAGGCATTAAAGAAAAGCACTTGTTGGGAGATAACCCAAGAGTTTTCTTGAGTCTTGGAAGTTATTACTTCAGTAATGACCTCTCCTTATCCTTTTTGTTTGCTTTTTGTGCCAAGAATGACCTCTAATGAGAGGGATGTAAGATTTGGGGAGTTGCTGTCCCAAAACAGATTTTTGTCCCCCACCATAAAAATTCGTGAGGAGTCTCTGTAAGTCGGATTGAGCTGAAATTTTACAAATAAATCCCCCAGTATGTTATATAACTTTAGTTAGTTTAACACTTTTTGATTTGAGCAATAGAAGGTCTTCAAAAAAATCGGTTTCTACCTGCTGGTCTATTTTGACAGGTTTCTGCCATTATTTGCATTTGCATCTTATTGATTCCTTTTGGGGTTCTTTTTTGGGAAATTGAGATTTTTGAAGGAGTTGCTACAGTTTCTTGTGTTTTTATGAAAAGTTTTGTTGTTCCAAAGCTTTGCTAGAGGTCTAATATCTTTTGAATACACTAATGTTGCTAATGAAGATTGTGTGAAGTTTTGTATGAAGGAAAATTTGCAGGTGTAGAGAAAGAATGATGTAATGAGACGAAAAATGGACAAAAGCTCAAGCTTGGGGATGCCACCCCGTGTCATCCCAAGAAATATTCAAGAGGTACAAGCGTCAAAGCTTGGGGATGCCCAAGGCATCCCCTTCTTCATCAATAAAAATCTCAAGTCTTTCTAGACACTTCGTTTTAATTGTTTCATGCATTGTTGTGTTGTTCTTGGAGCGTCTTAGTTTTTGTTTGCTTAGTTTGCTTGAATAAATTTGGTTGATCACAACACACCTTTTTGGAGAGATACACACTCTTCTTTCAAGAACACTCTATTTTTCACTCTTATTGTTCTGTGAGTGTTCTCTTTTGCTAGCACTGCGTTTAGCCTTAGTTTTCTTATGCTTTGTGTTTATAACTTTTAAGTTCTTCTTTGTGGATTTTTGAAACAAGCTCACTTATATTTATTTATTATTATCTTTGTGAGTTGTTTCAAATAAGTTGTTTGGTGTTGGAAAGAGTAGAAAGCTTCATGCTTAAGTGGTACAAAAGGGAGCTTGTTTTGACTGTGACTTAGACTTTAGCATGACATGCTAGGTGTTGTTTTGACCTTATGCTTAGTGATTATTGCTGTAGCTTGTATTGTTCCAAACAATTAGGATTGCTTAGTGTGCCTTGAAAAAATTATGCGTTGTTTTAGCATGCAAAAGCATAGTATTATGGTATTCTCCTTTGATGCTTTGCTTGGGTTGACTTGGCACATGCTCATACCATGCTATGACTATGACAAGTCACCATAGCCTCTATGATCATTTAGTCCCCGACTTGTTGTACCACTCTTTGCTTTGATTAGTAATGCTTTGTTGCATTGCATGATTATGGTCATTATTTCTCTCTTATTTGGTTGCTCCCAGTCCTTTGCTAGCCTCCACTTGTGTGAGTAAGTTATACTCATGCTTCCTACTCCCAAGAAACCAAGTTATTCCAAAGTGTCCACTATAAACTCCTATGCATGGTGTGTTACACCATTCCAAGTATATTCTTGTTTTCAGTTATCTTCCAATTAAAAACTATTTTGTTATGTGAAAACTTAGTGATTAAAGCCCTCACAAACTTTATGGCACACTTTATAATCTTTGCCCCTAATAAACTTGAACCATTGTGTCATCTATGTTGTATATGCTTGCACTTATACGTTGGAATTAGCAGAACCATGCTGTCATGGGGAACGTTTTTAACATTGCACTTGTAATTTGTACTCAGTAGATATCATGCTTTTTTGTCTATGGATGTCACCGGTGTGAAATAAAAAGGGAGCTTGTAAGTCCATGGAGTTTGTATCCTGTGTTAGAGAAACGCCTGGGCTGCTAGCCTAAGCCATGCCTAATCATGGTGGAAACTTGCAGCATCACCATAGTGACATCTATGAAGCATTCTTCTTAAAAAAAGAGACACATTGAGAAAAGAGGAAAGAGAGAAAAAAAGAACCATATTCCCATGGTAAATAAGAAGATTGCTGAGATGCTGATTGTCTGCTTGCCTTGTCATTTTGGTTATGGGATAGCTCCTGTACCATGTGCAAGGGGTACCCCGTTGGCGGTTCTCAATGATATGCAAATACTTAAAATGACAAGAACTTACAGGTGACTAAAGTTGAGTAGCATGAGGTGTGGCCCTCGTATTCAAGGGACTTGAGATTGCCAACTTATACTTCATCAAGCGTATACTCCATATTTGTTCACTTTAACCTTAATCACTTCAAGATGCTTATGATAGGGGCAATGAGGGCTGAAAGCTAACAAGTACCATAATTTTTGGAAGCTCTTTTTGAAACTTGAAATCCCTACTTCCCTTTGTGAAGGGCCTTTCTTCCACCATTATTTGAGTCTCCACCTTCTACCTTTAGGCACCATTAAGAGAGCATAGTTGTCATTCTGTGTGCATTGTCCCAAAGCTTATTGATTGACGCATATTGTGATATTACTTGTTCTTGTGCTATTTGTTTCTAGTCACCCTTGTGAACTTTGAAGGTGTCCTGTGCATCTATATTGCTACTCTATGAGGGACAAGATGATTGCCACTATGTTATGTTTTCTATATGTGAAACAAACAAACGTTTTTCAATGCATGTTATTCATGATCTTTGTTTGTAGCCTTTCATGTTGCATGCATAGTTACTATGTCCTATTGTTAGAACTCCACCTTTCATGCACATGTTTAGAGTTCTTTGTTCCCAGCTTTCAATGCTTGCAAATGGTTTGATCTTGTTTTTGATGGTGCATGTCACCTAAAAAATTATTCTTTTTATCACTTACCTACTCGAGGACGAGCAGGAGTTAAGCTTGGGGATGCTTGATACGTCAGAAATGTATCTATAATTTTTGATGCTCCATGCTTGTTTTGTATCTACTTTGCTTTGTCTACACTTTGAGGTGTTTTATATTTTTTCTGGAACTAGCCTATTAACAAGTTGCCACAGTGCCAGTTGCCTGTTTTCTTTTGTTTTTGGTTCTAGAAAGGCAGAAAATCAATATTCTCGGAATTGGACGGGACAAAAGCCAAAGTCAATAACTTTCCATGAGGGACACGAATCCAGAAGGAGGGATGGAGAGGCACTAGAGGGTGGCCAGACCCCCCTGGGCGCGGCCAAGCCTGGCCCGCGCCTAGGGAGGGTGTGGGCCCTCTGCCACCACCTCGGCCTCCCCCTTCGCCTATAAGAAGCCCCCGGGGAGAAAACCCTAAATAATCCAGAACAAATCCACGAAAACCTCCAAGCGCCGCCAATCAAGGGGAGATTCGGGACAAAAGTCTCTGCTCGCACCCTGACGGGAAGTGCCCCCGAAGCCATGTCCATCGATCTCCACTGCCATCTTCATCACCATTGCTGATTCCCATGATGAGGAGGGAGTAGTTATTCCTCAGGGCTAAGGGCTCTACCGGTAGCTATGTGTTCATATCTCTCTCTCTATGCATGATCTTGTTGTGGTCATGAGCTTTGTAATCAAGTAGATCTACCTTGCTACTCAAGTGCTTCATTAAATCTCCGATCTCCCCATGTGTGTGAAAGTGACAGCATGCACGCCATGGTGGCACTTAGGTTTGAGTCTACATAAATACTCTTTGTGCTTTAATAGATCTATGCTTTTCCCCACATGTGTGAAAGTGACAACGTGCATACCGTGTGTGGCACTTTGGCTAGATTGAATATTTGTTATGAGTTATATTTGGAGTTGGATGTCTCTATGAAATTGTGGTGTTTGTTGGAACCATCTAGTTCTCAAGGTGACAGTGTGGGGTTATCTAGATTGGGAAAGACGGACTTTGAGGAGTGCTGTAATAGCCCTAACATGGATTAGAGTGTCCAACCGGAAAGTAGTTAAGAGTAGTATCATTAAGAGGGGATATTTATATGAGAGAGTGTTCACTAGTGAAAGTATGATCCCTAGGTCTTGTTTCTAAACATTGAAACACTGTTTGCTACTAGATCTGTTGCATGTTAGATTGCTTTCATCTTTGTTCCGTTTTCCGGGAGGTTTTGGGATTTTACATTTCCTCCACGCCATCAGCTCTTTTCTGGCATTGTTACCCCACGTCAACAACAAGTCAGAAGCTATTTTCTGGCACCGTACCACTTGTATTTCACTATCTCTTTGCCGAACTAGTGCACCTATACACCTGACAAGTGTATTGGGTGTGTTGGGGACACAAGAGACTTCTTGTATCTTGATTACAGGGTTACTTGAGAGGGAATGCCTTTGACCACTTCCTCCCTGAGTTCGATAAACCTTGGGTGATCCACTTAAGGGAAATTTGCTGATGTTCTACAAACCTCTGCACTTGGAGGCCCAACAACTGTCTACAAGAATAGAAGTGCGTAGACATCAGTGATTTGGATACAACTAACACGGACTGGCGCTGTTTTCAGCAGAATTACCTTGGTGTCTTGTTTTTGTGCAGAAAATGAACTATCAGGAAAAATCCCGGAAAATATGTCAAAAACTATTTTTCACCAGAAGATCCATGGAGCCAGAAGGGGAGACAGAGAGGAGGCCTGGGGGCGGACCACCTAGGCGCGCCCACGACCCCGCTCCTAGAGGGGTTTGGCCACTGGCAGCTCCTCGACCTCCTCTCAGGCCTATAAGTTGCCTTCGACCTAAAAACCGAGGGGTTCGATAGTTTTCAGAAGAGTTCCTTCCGCCGCCACCGTAAACTAAGATTCGGATCTAGAAACTCCATTCGCACCCCGGACGGAATTTGGAGAGGATCATCATCACCAACGCATCTCCATCAACCACCGATGTTTCCCTCATCCATGAGTGAGTAATCCCCCGCTATAGGATTGGGGATGGTAGGGATTGGATGAGTTCTATCATGTAATCGAATAAGATCTGTTAGGGCATAGTTCCTAGTATCTCTATTAGTGCTATTTGACTTTGTTGCAACTTGTTGTGCTTAATGCTTGTCACTAGGGCCCGAGTGCCATGATCTCAGATCTGAACTTATTATTGAATCATTATGATAGTATTGTTTGTGATCTTATCTGCAAGTTGTGTACACATATCATTGTCCGGATCCAAAGGCCCTAAAGTGACAATAATTGGGACAACCGGAGGGGATGGCTGTGGTGTGAGGATCACATGTGTTCACGGAGTGTTAATGCTTTCCTTCGATGCTCTATTAAAAGGAGCACCTTAACTGCCAGTAGTTCCCTAGAGGCCCCGCTGCCACGGGCTGGCTGGATAGAAGATGTTGTACAAGTTCTCATTGCGAGCACGTATGACTATATTTGGAGCACATGCCTAGGATTGTTTAGTACTTGGATGCTTATTATTATTTATCTGCAATTCCCTAGATCTTGAAGTTATATGTTTAGATTCGTCCATGCAACGCCCGTCCATCCATCCATATGCCTACCGCACTCGAATCCCATCGTTATCAAGTATTACTATTGCTATTGTTTCTTTATTCTTTGTTGCTGTTGCTATTGCTTTGCTATTGCTACTACAAACTGTTGCTACTGATAAACTTCTGTGAGCAAGAACTATTTCCAGGTGCAGCTGAACTAACAACTTAGTTGTTAAGGCTTGCAAGTATTCTTTGGCTCCCCTTGTGTCGAATCAATAAATTGGGTAATACTTCCCACGAAGACTGTGGCGACCCCCTATACTTGTGGGTCATCAGGTACCTAAGTGGATTACAAAGGAAGGAAGTAATCGTCACAGACAAAATAGTTTACATGAAAAGGTTTTAGAGAACAACCAATTGTTGATTAGGGATCGTTGATTTATCAATGGAAAAAGTCCATCCTTTTTTTTGCTACGAGCAACTTTAGGTAGTTTTATGGTAAGCAACTAATGGTGCAAAAGAAGAGATGACATCAATGTATATATTAACAAAGTGTTGCGCTATCAAGCTATCCCAATAGTCATATAGTTACAACTAGAGTTGAAAAGTTGATTGAGTGACGTAAAACAGACATAAATGTATAATTGGTGAGTATTACATTACAAAATAGTTTATAGGATGTAGGTATTATTTGAGTTGAGGAATGGTTTTGCCATTCCGAACAATTGTTGGAAGCTAGTAGGTTTGAGCTCTGACGTGTATCTCCTAATCGGGGTAAAAATGTGTTTTAGGCATGTATTAGTTATCCATATATGGATAGTGTGGATATTAATAAGTACAATGTATAAATATCCAAGGTTTTGTTTTCACGAGGGAGGCAAACAACTTTTGTATATGTTAAGTTGTTCCATAGTGATGGTAGTTTTGTTTCTATTGGTATACAATTTGTATAAAATATAGACCATTTGGAAGGCCCCAATAGTGACATTTATAAACAAATAGAACTCTTAGTCAATTATATAGACGAGAAGGCCCTCTTAATACAAAATAGAAACAACAATTTCCAATAAAAATCAGTCCAAGATAAACAAGATGATAGTTAGACTCGAGGATTATTCAATGTGAGTGCATCTCAAGCTTGATCTTGAAGCATCTTTTCAAGGATGTAAATCTAGGGTAGTTCTTTCAGATATATTTTGATTTGTTTGCTTACAAATGCGCCATGCAACTTTGTGAAGATCTCAAAGAAGAAGGGATCATCGGAAAGGGAGGTTGTTACAAGACTGCTAATGAGTGAAATTGTGGATCCGATAGGAAATTAGACATGAGAAGAACGGATGGTCAGGACTCTCTAAGGCGTAATCCTGAAACAGAACATGGTCTAAGCTACTAGTGACAATTAAGTTAGTCAGTATAACTATGCCTTGGCGTGTGGGACGATCTTGAAGCAATAACAAGGTGAAAGCTTAAAACTTGAGAATTTACATTTGTGAATCCATTTGACAATGTAAGAGGTAGGTATATATGTAGCACTCATGTGCATGTTTTTTGGAATTAAGCAATTGAAGCCAGATAAAGGATAGTTTTCATGATCCCGCGGAAATCTCACTTCCGAACACTGGAAGAGAGTTTATTTGTTAGGCAAGAGCTCGAGTCAACAGGTTAGGATCAAAGATGATGGTGATGAACTTCCCCCAGAATTTATTCATGGTGTGATTTTAAGGTGCATAAGATCGATTACACAATGGATCCCATCAGGTTTGTAGATGCACCTGTCGAAAGTATATGAAGCTACTGTTTTAGACTATGGAGACTAGGGCTTTGACATTGGCAAGAATAGCGTGTCCTCTTCAGGTGAATGGTCTTGAGTATATATAGCCATTAGTGTAGTAGCACGTTAGATCTTCATCTTGTCTTGCATGTTAAACTGATCTCGTGATCTCCCTTCAATGTACATCTGGACTTGGGATCCTTGATGAATTCTTCTTGTAGCATGACATGTGAGGTGATGACCCACAATATAGGAGATCGCAACAGTCTTCGCGGGTAGTATTACCCAATTTATTGATTCGACACAAGGGGAGCCAAAGAATAGTTGCAAGCCTTAACAACTGAGTTGTCAGTTCACTGCACCTGGAAATAGTTATTGCTCACAGAAGTTTATCAGTAGCAACAGTTTGTAGTAGCAACAGCAAAGCAACATCAACAGCAACAGTGAAACATGAGCAATAGTAATAGTAATGGTAACAGTAGGATTCGAGTGCAGTAGGCATAGGGATGGATGGACGGGCGTTGCATGGACGATTCTAAACATGTAACTTCAAGATCTAGGGCATTGCAGATAAATAATAATAAGCACCCACGTACTAAACAATCCTAGGCATGTGCTCCAAATATAGTCGTACGTGCTTGCAATGAGAACTTGCATAACATCTTCTATCCAGCCAGCCCGTGGCAGCGGAGCCTCTAGGAAACTACTGGCAATTAAGGTGCTCCTTTTAATAGAGCACCGGAGCAAAGCATTAACACTCCCTGAACACATGTGATCCTCACACCACAGCCATCTCCTCCGGTTGTCCCAATTATTGTCACTTTGGGGCCTTTGGATCCATACAATGATACATGTACACAACTTGCGGGTAAGATCATAAATAATACTATCATAATGATTCAATAATAAGTTCAGATCTGAGATCATGGCACTCGGGCCCTAGTGACAAGCATTAAGCACAACAAGTTGCAACAAAGTCAAATAGCACTAATAGAGATACTAGGAACTATGCCCTAACAGATCTTATTCGATTACATGATAGAACTCATCCAATCCCTACCATCCCCAAGCCTACAGCGGGGGATTACTCACTCATGGATGAGGGAAACATCGGTGGTTGATGGAGATGCGTTGGTGATGATGATGGCGATGATCCTCTCCAAATTCCCCGTCCCGCAGGGTGCCAGAATGGAGTTTCTAGATCCGAATCTTAGTTTCTGGTGGCGGCGGCGGAGCGGAACTCTTTCTGGAAAACTATCGAACCCCCTCGGTTTTTAGGTCGAAAGGCAACTTATAGGCACAGAGGGAGGTCGAGGCCAGGGTGGCCAAACCCCTCGGTAGCGGGTCGTGGGCCCGCGCCTGGGGTGGGCCTGGGCCCCCAGGCCTCCTCGCTGTATCCCCTTCTGGCTCCGTGGATCTTCTGGTGAAAAATAGTTTTTGGCATATTTTCCGGGATTTTTCCTGATAGTTCATTTTCTTCACAAAAACAAGACACCAAGGTAATTCTGCTGAAAACAGCGTTAGTCCGTATTAGTTGTATCTAAATCACACAAGTATAGAGGAAAAACAATAACAAAGTGTTTAAGAAAGTAGATACGTTTTGGACGTATCATCAGGTCGGTTGGGAGCTTCTAGATAGAGGCCTTTAGGTTGCAGACATCGAGGCCCTCATGGGCTGGAAGTGGTACAAGGGTCGTACTGTATGGGATATAGGTCTTGTCTGATCCCACCTGTCTTTGATAGAGCCCAAAATATAGCTCCAGGAATCATTAGATCTTAAGTCACTGTGCAATATGAGGAGATTAATAAGTACCTACAGATTATAGCAAGTCAAAATCTTGTGTGGACATGGAAGAGTGAAAGAGTTTCTTAATTGTAACCAATAATGTTAATGAATGTTCATACATACAATATCATTGTTTTCAACCAAAAATATGCAATATGGAAAATAGAAATAAGGCCTTCACCAAACGAGTTATCACATCAACAATTCCAAATATGCATAGGAATCTTAAGAATTAATGATTTATTTGAACTCATCATAGAGGCTATGGACATGAGTACACCGGAGTGAGCCCTTTTTGCTGGGAAGTTGAGACAAAGCCATTGTAGTATTGCTGAATTAACTAAACCCAGAGAGTTTAGTTTATTATAAAACTAATGAAATAGTTTGAGCATAAGGAGTCAGAAACAACCAAACCCTCTTATCTTCAATTTTTCATGTCATGCTTCATATGACAACCGGTGATGTGATTAGTCAATTCATATTTCCTTGAGGTCCACAATGAACGACCTATAATTTCCTTGGACACTTAAGGAATTTTGATTAGACATAAGTAGTATGTCGGGGAAGGGGCACGAATGGTTATACCCTAGTTATAAATCCCCCAATAGAAAGCAGGAAAAGAAGAAAGTGTAAGTTCATTTTGTCCATCATATGAGTGAAATTCTTGATGATGTGCAAGAAACAATGGGAGAAAATTTAAGTGAAGAGGTACACACGATACATGTTAACCAAAAAGCTCATCTCTGAGATCCATCCGACTACCTTCCATGTTATTAGGAGGCATGCATACTTTCTTATATATGCAGTTAACCATAAGATAGGTGGATTAACCAAAGGCTTCCATAAGGACCTTAATATAGAGGAATTATATTTGAACTTGCATTTAAGGAAGGAAACATATTCAAAAACATGAGTAAAATACCTTTCTAAGTATGAATGGGGTAATGGATAAGACACTAGTATAAAGTGATACTAGTATTACGGCATCCAAATATATTGCATTGCATGCGGTTAATAATTTTGCGCCCACTAACTATTTTGTCATCACATTCTGGACATGGATCTTCTATGTATATAGGAGCATAGGGTATCTAGATGGTTGGTGGATGATAGTTCCATGGTTAGTTCTTAGCTAAAGGCTTAGCTTAGATCGGTGATTCATAAGGTCTAAGGGGCTAAAGAGGTGCTCCTTAGAATCGTTAACCTTTTACATTTGTAATCTCCTTTTTGCTTAGCACCTTCGGCATGGAAAAAAATGGTCTAAGCCTTGTAAAAACCTTTGTAAATATCACCTTTTGTTTGATTTAAAGAGAAGCAGGAGACTCTCCCGTTGTAATTTTCTCAATAAAAAAATAAGACTAACAGTACGCGCAACAAAAATATTGCGGGAATGAAAATCCACTATGAGTGGCATTAACTGTACTATCTAGTACATTGTTTTGTCGTTACTAGGGTTGCGTTAGTAGACCAGGCATCAAAATACATCATATAGAAAGTATAATTATGAATCGTGATGTTACAGAATAGTCCAGTGAACCGTGTTGTCAGTACTAGTGTTGCATGAGTATATTGGCCGAAAAAAGGCGGTGGAAAGGAATAATCATTGGATGTAGCATTACAAAAAGGTATGTCGGATTTGATGGCATTAGTAGCTTAGAAATTAGATCGAACGATTGCGACAAATAACTAAAGCTAGTTGGTCAAAGAGATGACGCCACTCTTCCAGTAACCGACACGTTGTTTTGTCGAATATGGAAATTCTGGATAAGCCATAATAACGGAAGCTAGTTGGTATAAGAGATGGTGTGGCTCTTCCGGTAACTGACGAATTGCGTTGTTTTCTAGGGTATCAATGAAATGAATATGGAAATTATCTAGAGGATTATTTCATGGGACTGAATGCCATTTTATAGTAGGTGTAACTCTGCTTAATTTTTTTCTTGATTAAGTTGTGTTATAACCTAAATACTTTTCTCATTGGTATCTATTGTATTAATATAGTATAATTTCTATATTTTTTTTAGACATTATTATTATCAAATATCATGTGCGACACGTGTCCTAGAGGTCATATTATCCCAAACCAGCAACACCCCCACACGCTTAAGAGTTAATGTGCCTTCGGTGAGCGGATCTTTGAGGAATCTAGGTCCACTCCTGGTCTTATCCTCTCCACCTCTCAATGTTCCAATCCCCTTCCCCAAGCGCCTCCCACCCCTCATCCACCAGCGCCGCCGGGTACACCTACCAAAGCCGCCTTCACCTATGGAGCCACATCCCACCACTAACTCCTCCCCTCTATGCCTTCTCACACTCTCTAACTCTATCCTTTCCAACAACAACCAAATGCCACCGTAGATTGGCTGGCCAAATTGATTCAAGGACTTGCAATTTAGGTGAGTTCTGGAGCTTGTTCTTCTTTTTGTTTATTTTTTCGGTTCGAATCTAAGGACAGTGTATTTTTGTTGCAGCACCGGAGGCATCAACCTTTGATTTGACATGTGTCTAGGGCTATACGGACAATCCGTATTCCTTCGATGGACATGACATTCGTCCTCGATGTTGGTTGCGGGAAAGGGGCGACACGAGCCAACGCAAGCCATCGTGCAGATCTACACGGTGGCCTAAGCGATTCCATGGTTGGCGGGACGGGCCCTTGGTGGGATTCCACTACGATCCAATGGCAGTGACTCCCTAGGAGCAGAGGACATCCACCGCATCCGACGACCTTGCCATTTTTTGCAATACAAGACCTCAATGTCGATTTTTTATTTTATTTTGTTCTGTCTGATCTGGATTTTTTTATCTTTTGAGTCCATGAACAGCCCGCATGTGAGGTTGCTAATAATAGTTTTTATTCTCCGCGATCGATTCATTGTGTTCCATATGAGCTGATGTGTTGCTGTTGTTGTTGCTACTGCTTGCGCCGGGTCTTCACGGTCGATCGCTTGTTTTTCTTCGTCGCGCTCAAGAAGATCCACATGTTGTTTGCTTCTCAAAAAAATCCATAGGCCATTGCTAGTGCTGGCGCCCTAGGTCGCTGGAGAAGAGGCATCGTTGTAGGGCCTCCACGACACTGCTGGTGGTGGCCTCCATGGCCTGTAATGCTAGCTCGATGCTACTCAAATCTGCCGATGTGATATTTTTAAATTTGTATTCCTCTTTTACATGGATTTCAGATCTATTATCACTTTGCGCGTAATAAAAAAGTGGGCAAAGAGATCAAATGGGTGCTAGCTTCGCGTCAGGAATCTAACAACACACGCCAAAAGTTAAGGGAAGGTGGTCTTCTGACATAACACAGGTTACAGGCTGCCAACAAGATTCTGGTCAACATGCCAGCTAGCAAACAAAAGAACCTTAAAGCACATCCAATGGCAGCCAGTGGGTGCACAGCTACCCACCTAGGTAGTGAATCCATACTATTTATTATTATATGAAATGATTTATTGAATAATATACTAGATGAAGCTATATCAACCACAAGGGGATAAGTGGTGGACTGCTACGTGTACATAAATATAAATAGGTCCCTCCAAGAGATATAGGAGCATGTTGCATATTTCTAATGATGATATACACCGACAAGTCATATGAGCGATTTATCACTACTGCATGTACTCTTTATGATACCATAATAAAAGGATTACAACAATTCTACAACATCCGTAATATCCGATTTGTCCTCCAAGCATGGTATGATATAGAGATTTGAATAAGGTTAGAGCTACAAAAGTGGATTACTGTGGAAGGGAGTGATTGTCATCGATGAAATAGTTTACATGAAAGGTTTTAGAGAAGGACCTTATATTGGTTGTGTTCCACAACAATTGTTGCTTATGGAACATGGAGTTATTGATGGACAAAGTCCATTCTTTTGTTTGCTACAAGCAAGTTTAGTCAGTTTTATGGTATCTTCTATAAGTGAAAAAAAGTTATGACATGAATATATATAACTAGAAAGTGTGACACTATGAAGCTATCCAATAGTCACATAATTACAACTAGAGTTGCAAAAGTTGTTTGAGTGGCATAAAGTAGACATGCATGTATAATTCGTAAGTGTTGCATTACAAAATAGTTTGTAGGTATGTTTCAGTTTGAGTTGAGGTATGGTTTTAGCATTCCGAACAATTGTAGGAAGCTGGTAGGTTCGAATTATGTTGTTTTGTGAGATATCAATGAATTGAATACGGAAATTACATATGAGTCTGATATCTAGAGGCTTGTCTCATGAGCATTGAATGCCATTTCATAGTAGGCATAACTCCACTTAAATTGTTTCTTGATTATAATCTGTGTTATAACCCAACTACTTGTCTTATTGATATCTTTTGCATTCTTTTATTATAACGCCTAGATTTTTGTTGGATATTATTTTCGTATGTAATGATTTATTGAACAATATACTAGATGAAGGTAGATCAACCAAAAGGAACTAGGTGATGGACCGCTACATGTTCATAAATCTAAAATAGGTCCCTCCAAGAGATCTAGGAGCATGTTTGATTGCTAATGATGATGATACACCGACAAGTCTTATGCGTAATTTATCACTACTGCATGTACTATTCATGATACCGCAATAAAAGGTTTTCAAAGATTCTACAACATCTGAAATATCTCATCCGTCCTCAAAGCATGGAATGAGATAGAGATTGAATAAGGTGATACCTACCAAAATGGATTGCCATGGAAGGGAGTAATCATCACTGACAAAATAGTTTACACAAGGTTTTAGAGAAGGCCCTCAGATTAATTGTGTTCTACAACCAATTGATACTAGGGAACATGGGAACCATTGATTTATTGATAGGTAAAGTCCATTCCTTTTTTGGATACAAGCAAGTTTAGGAAATTTACGTTAAGAAACTAATGGTGCAAAAAAAAGATGACATAAATGTATATAATAACAATAGTCATATAGTTACATTTATTTGCTTCCAAATGTTCCATGGAGCTTTGTGAATATCTCAAAAAAGAAGGGCTCGACATAAATGGAGGTTGCTAGAACACCGCTAATGAGTAAAATTGTGAGTCCAACAAGAATGTCTAAGAGGGCATGAGAAGAATAGATGATCAAGCGTCGCTAAGGCGTAATCCTAAAAAATAAGATGGTTCAAGCTATTGACGACAATTAAGTTGGTTCACATAATTATCTCTTGGTGTGAGGCGATATTGAAGAAACAACAAGGTGAAATATTTAATCTTGGAAAATTACATTTTTGAATCCATTTGACAATGTTTGAAGTAGGTATAACTCTATCACCCCTATGCACAAAGGCGGAGCTATGTTGAGTCCTCAGAGGCCTCCGCGGCCCCAGCCCATGAAAAAATAGCAAAGAACTAGTAGTATTTGGCCCATGTACTCCAAAAAATGGTAGTATTTTGTCCATTGCCCCTCCCCAATATTGATTCGACATGCCTATGTAGCCCATTACCCCCACTACCTCAACCCAATATCTACTGCTGCATGTGCATATTTGTTTTTGGAACTACAGCTATTGGAGACCCAAATATATCTCCATGAACCGTTGGATCTTAAGTCACCACACACTATGAGGAGATGAATAAATACCTATAGGTTATAGAAATTCAAAATCTTGTGTCGACATGGGAGATTGAAAGAGTTCATTAATTATATCAAACTATGTTCATGAACATTGGCATAAAGACAATCTCATTATTTTTAGCCAAAAATAAGCAATATGGAAAATAGAAATAATTTTGTCACCAAACGATTTATCACACCCACAATTCCAAATAACAAGAGGCAACATGGGAATAAGTGATTTGTTTGAACTTATCATGTAGGCTACATACATTCTTCCACCATATCAAACCATTTTTTGGCCAAATTTGAAACAAAACAATTGTTAGTATTGTTAATTAAATAAACCCATGGTGTTAATTTTAATAATAATGAAATTGTTTGAGCATAGGAGCATCATTTATAACACGAGGTCAGAAACAACCAAATTCTCTTATCTTCTACTACCTCCATTTCTATGAGTAATGCACACACGCATTCCAAGACGAATTTTGATCGAAAAATTGACCAACAATATCATGATTATTTTGAACACAATTACTATCATTGGATTTATATTTACAAAAACTTTCTAATGATGTTAATTTATATGATAAACTTTATATTTGAAGTAATTATTAGTCAAAAAAAAAACACGAAAACAAGGACGCCTTATTCACTGAAATGGAGGGAGTGTTTTACATGTCATGTTTCACATGACAAGGACATGGATGTGACTAATCAATTCATATTTCCCTTAGGGCCACAACACACGACCAATAATTTCCTTGGCGACTTAAGGAATTGATTAGACATAAGTAGTATGTTGGGGGAGACGCACTAAATTTACCCTCTAAGAGAAAGGAGGAAAATAAGAAAGTATGTGTTCATTTTTTTTCATCATAGGAGTGATATTATTGATGATGTGCAAGAAATAACAGGAGATAAAGTTAAGTAAAGAGGTGCACTCACACATGGCAACCAAAAATATTAGCTGTGAGATCCATTTGATTATTAGCCTCAATGTTATATATGTAGTTAACCTTAATACATGTGGATTAACCAAAGTCCTCCAAAAGGACCTTAAGGTAGAGGACATATTTGAACTTGCATTTAATTAAGGAGGGAAACATATTGGACAACATTTGGAAATTACCATTTTAAGTAATAATTGGGTAATGGAAAAACCATTAGTACAAAGCGATAACAAGGACACACCCGTCAAAAACATAAATCACAAGGCCCACGACTAAAATTAAAAACACATGGCCAACGAGGCCTGTTAAAAATGCCCCCCCACTAAGATACCTACATTGGATATAGAGATCTACATATCTCAATTGCTAATGTGGGTTTCCATGGGCCCATCAACATGGCAACAAATAAATATAGTCGTTGTTTGCGATGTGAAGTATATTGTCCATAGATGTATAGATTTACCAACCTTTTGAAGCACACTTACCTTTCCTTCTTGGTCTATTTAACCATCCCACGTCGGTTGCTCTCACACACTCCACTTCCAACCCTAGATGGCATACTCTAGTTGCTTTCACTCTATTAGTGACTATGTGGTGGGACCAATGCCGAAGGATTAAAGTGGTTTCCGTTTATGGTATATGAAGCCAACGTCGCCTAGTTTTATAGTGCACACAAAAATGGGTGTTGCACTAGGTCATAAAAATGATGTAACAAAAATGAGATGAGGAAGTCTTTGATCTAGCCCAGCAAGTGTTATCCAAGCCAAGGTAACATTTGATTTTTTAATGGTATCGTGCCTAGTCGTGAAAAATGATTCCTCAAAGTCAACTTCTAGGATGATAATGTTTCTTTGGATTGCTTGCATGGCTAGATACACTCGAAGTTAGATTCTAGGAATTGCCTTCTTGATTGCTAGCTAGGATATTTTGATGACCTTAAGGCTAGTGTTTCGGGGGTGAGGTGGGGGTGTGGGTTGGTTTTTGTGTCCACGTTTACATTTTGAAACACTACAAACCCAATACGTATATTTTGGATTTGTGATATATTTTTTAAACAAGTAAGTCTCGACTTTGTTTCAGCAACATTTCTTGCTTAGCATTTTCTTGATAGCAATATGCTACCAAAAAATATTTTACACATTAACTTGTTTCTCAATAGGATACCACACAACCTCTTTTTTGTACACCCCTTTCTCTCTCCCGACACATACATGGAAATAAATCACAAATAAGTCTTCAAATATCTAAGATATCACATTAGTCATTTTTATGGTTAGTGATGAAGTCGATGCACTCATACACAATATTATGGTAGATGAAGAATTACTATCTACAATAATCACATATGTAATATGGAATCCATATGCATATATAGTAAGAGTTGGAGGTTAAATAATGGTGGATATAATGCATGTAACTTGCCATGCTGATGACCAACAATGAAATCCCAACTTATGAAGTGGTCAGAATGAGTATTAAGTGAATGGCCTCATATGGGTGTTGTTATGTAACATTATGTTTGCTTTTTAAAATTTGGATGATTTACTCATTTTTGGAGTTGGAGAACATCTACATATGACTCTTCTTTAATTGCTTTATGACAGTCGCAAACCGAAGTTGCCATAATTGACACTAGAGATAGGATCTTCCTTTAGAGGATAAGAAAGGGGAAATGAAGAAAAAGTTGTGTGACCACATACCAAGATAATATAGGTCACTCACCATGGAAATTAATGCATAAAACACACTTGTATTCCGCAAAGTTCTTATGACACACAAGTATAATTATAAAACTGGTCCTACATTTTGTTTTCTGGGCTAGCGCCAGTTGCATTTGAAATTGAGTTTTTAAATGATGCATAATAAAAACTCTTCATTTTATAGAATTTAATATGTTAATTTTGTATTTTAGTAAGATTTGTTTATTAAGATGGGATGCTTGAATATCCATACGAAGTACAAATGATTGGAATAAGTCTCTCTACTTTTTCGCACTATACTTTTTCGCATAGGAGACGGGGAATGCTCTGATGCGCGGTTCTGGGCGTGGCGGCAGTGTTTCCTCTCTAGCGCGTGTGCGCGACGTCAGGTGGTGGCCGACTTCGTCTTCGTCTGCTGCTCTTCTTCTTCCGACTAGTCATGGCGATGAGGGGAATAAGAAGTGATTGCTCTGGTGACCTACCAACTCCCTCTTCATCAAGCACAACTATCGTCTTCCTGGTGAATCTCTTACTGCTCTAGTCCAACTGGCCGGCCATGGAGGCGAGGAGGTGGAGAAGGATAGGAAGAAGGTTGTTGGGCATGTTTGGAGCCTTTGGGAGCATCTGGAGGTTATCCTCCCTGCGGCGTCTTCCAAGCAACGGCTAAGTTCTGCGGCCACTATTCAAGGCCAAATGGGTGGCCTCGACATGCTTGGCACTGTGGGTTGCGTGTTTTCTTCCTCGTCAGGAGGATCTTGCCTAGTCTCGAAGTGGCCTTCAGCCCCTCCTCCCCCCGCTCAACCAAGTGATTTCGTCCCCGGTTTGAGCTCGATGTTGTTCATCGCCGGTGGATTCCTAGGACTCGATTGCGTTTTTGCAATCTCTTTTTGGGTGTTCTATGTAAAACTTTGGGGCCTTGTTGTAATTTTACTTTTCTTTCTGGGCCTCCTTGTAATTGTTCACCCACCATTGGAATAAAGCTATGGTCCTTCAGAGCCTTATCCGTTCAAAAACATAGCACATGTAAAATATCGTAAATATAAGGTAAGTTGGAGGCATGTATTAAGAAACGGATCTAGTGCTTTTATTATTTTTAATACCATGTTTTTGTTTATTTTTCCTAGGGACAGATTAAATATCTTATTATGTATAGTTTAAAAAAACAGCCATTTGAAAAAAAATTATTTTACTGTTTATCAGAAAGCAAATGTGTCTGGAAGGAACATTTGAGGGTGAAGTTACATCTGACCACAGGGAGAGCATACTCGATGGATCTTGAAACAAAGGAGGGTCTACAAAACAACAAAATAGAAAATGCATGCACAACGAAAAATCGGTGCAGCCAGCACCGTATTATTTTCAAGAGAAACAATACACGTGTAGAACCAAACAATCGGTGCCGTCCGGCTGTGCCTAAATAAACGTAATATACACATTTATGACTCGCTGATGCACACGGCTGGCAAAAATATACACAGTATGCAACACAACAACAGATATAAGATATGGATACTTTGGATCTACCCTCTATGGTCCATGCTTACGTTTTTTTTTTTCTCTTCCTTGGAAACGACGTCTATGACGGCATGCGGCTGCCACTGGATATAGCGACAGCGAGTGTTCTCTTAACTTTTCTGTTCTATTCTCAGGGTCTGGTCCATGACCAAAAAGTCAGAAGAAAGGCAGTACATTATTTTGGTTAAAGTTCAAGAGTGAACACCGGAACATAGAAGCGCAAGAACAATATGGTTCTGATCGAGTTCGTCCTCGTACGTGGTGACAGTGACAGACTCTTAGAGAAGCATCCTGCTCAGTCTTTTCAGACCGGGAGCAGAAAATCAGTAGTTTATTAGCATCGAGTTTTGTAGGAATTAGTTCAACTCAATGTGAAATGGGAATTAGCAATGCAATGTGCTATCTGAACAATGCTTGGGTAATACGTACAATCATCGGGACGCATGCGACAACGTCATATATCTTCGAGATTTATCTCATATATCTTTGAGATTTATCTCATTTATCTTATATATCTTCGAGATTTATCTCATTTATCTTATATATCTTCAAGATGCGACACACTGAACCGCGCTGTCGAGCACTCATCATATATATCTCCGAGATAAGAAATAGGAAACGGAAGGCTTAAACCACAAATGGACACTATCTCTAGCTCGAGTGACATCATTTTATTTCCGTTGGCTACGATCCGTGGCATCACTCACATTTTGTCAATGCTGGGTTTGATGAAGGGTGTTTCCTCTGATGAACTGTCCCGGTAGCCCAGGGCAACGTCAGAATGGCAGTTTCCTGCGTTAATTTCACTGGCCGTAAGCAGGCGCCCTTGATCTCGGTCTAAAACCTGAAATTGCACTTAACCGCCACCGTCCAGCTACAGTCTGCGTTAGTTTCTTCTGCCCCTTTTCCCCCAAAACGATGAGACGTTACCCGTTTACCCGCCCCGCTGTAACTCGTCTCTGAACTTTGGGTGGCTCCGGGCAATGCTCTGAAACTGTTCACCGGGAGGAAGGATGGGGGAGATGCAACGTTTTGCAAACGTTTCAAGTTTTGCGGAAACTGTTCCGTACTTAGTCACATGTAGCCAAACTGACATTGCCTCACTGTGTAGCTGGCCGTGGCCAGACGATCCAGAGATCCAGTTTTTGCTGAAACGTTTTTGGCCATGTAGAAACTGTGCCATTTTTTACCTGGGAATCATGTCTGTTGCTAATCAATAGCAACGTTCAGAGATCCTGGAAACGTTTAGCTGGTCTTGCGTGTCTGACGTCTTGTCTCGGCGTCAGTGATCTTTTTTTTCGAAACAATGGTTCGGTGCAAATTCAGAAGCCGAATGCGGGTATATATGCTCTGCGGTAACTATAATTAAATCTGTGATAATTTTACCGGCTGCATTGGCACATCTGTGGACGGTGAGCAGAAAATATAAAGCTTTACATGGCCAGAGCCAACCCTTTCCGATAGCAGGGGGCAGAAGCTAGCGTGCACAATGAACTGTTGTGCCCATTGTAAACAACTGATATTTTGTAGAACCTGCAGTCAATTTTACAACCAAGGAAAGGATGGGTCGGTTCAAAGTTACAATGAGGAGCATTTACTCGTGTGTTGCAAAAATAATGTTACAAGTGTAATAAGCAATCTGAAAATGTTTATGCATATTCAAGTCCATGCTCCATTTGCACATGGAAAGTATCATAAATACAAGGTAAGTTTGGAGGCATGTGTTAATAAACAAATCTAGTGCTTTTATTACTTTTTCAGATACCTGGTTTTTGTTTATTTTTCCTAGGGACACATTAGATATCTTTTCTTCGTGAAAAAAACTTTTCAAGCACATAGAAGACACAAATATAAACCTAAAAAATCAGCCTTTTCAGGCTTTCAGTTTTTATTTTATTTTACTACTCATAAGGAAGCAAATGTGCCCATGAGCAAAAACGGCATGGTGGAAGTACAATGTCTTCCATATTTTCCACATAGTTGCAAACTATCTTTTAGGATTGTATCTGAAAGTAACATTTCACGCTGAAGTTACATCTAACCACATGGAGCTTGCTCGATCGTTCTTGAAACAAAGGAGGGTGTGCAAAATAACAAAAATATGAAATGCATGTACAACGAAATATCGTTATAGCACCGTATTATTTTCAAGAGAAGCAATGCGCAAGAAGTGAGCATATCTCACTTGGTTAGGAGAGTGGATGTACGGCCCAGCCATCCAGGTTTAAGTCCTCACGGATTTGAAATTGAGTTCTTATTATTTCAAACATCAAACTCACCATGGGGATTTCCTCCACCGCTTTCCTTAAAAAAAAGGCAATAAGTATGTAGAGCCAAAAGTCGGTGCCGTCCGGCTGTGTCTAAATATACGTAATATAACACATGTATAGCTCTCTGATAAGAAATGCATGTACAACGAAATGCGCACGGCTGGCAAAAATATACACAGTATGCAATACAACAACAGCTACAAGATATCGATACTTTGGATCTACCCTCCATGGTCCATGCTTACGTTTGGTTTTTTTCTCTTCCTTGGAGACGACGTCTATGACGGCATGCGGCTGCCACTGGATATAGCGACAGCGAGTGTTCTCTGGATTTCTCTGTTCTATTCTCAGGGTCATGTGCATGGCCAAAAAGTCAGAAGAGAGGCAGTACAACTTTGTTAATTTTCCACAGCGCACACGGGAACATAGAAGCGCAAGAACAATATGGTTCTGATCGAGCTCGTCCTCGTCTTGACAGTGACAGTCTCTTAGGGAAGCCAACATTTTCAGATCGGGAGATGTGCATTTTCAGTAAAGTGGTCTTATTAACATGCTGAGGCAGTGATGGATCCACCATGTGATTATTTATGTTATTAGTTTCGCATAGGAATCAGCTCAACTCAATGTAAAATGGAAACTCTAGCAACTCTTGCGGTGCAAATGTGCTCTCTGAACAATGCTCGGGTAATGCATACATGCATACAATTCGGATGCATGCAATGCAACAACGTCACCACCCACCCTGAACCGCGCTGTGGAGCACTAGGTCTTCGAAATAAGAAAAGGAAACGGAAAGGCTTAAACCACAAACGGACACTACCTCTAGCCAGAGTGACATCATACTATTTCCACTGGCTACGATCCGTGGCATCATCCACCACAGTTGGTCAATGCTGATAAAGGTTCTTTCCTCACATGAACTGTCCCGGCTTTCACAGCCCACTGATCGCCGGCCGGTAGCCCGGGGCAACGCCGGAGAGACGTCGGAATGGCAGTTTCCTCCATAAATTTCACCGGCGGTAAGCACAGCCCCCCCCCCCTTGATCTCGGTCTAAAAGCCTGAAATTGCACCTAACCGCCACCGTCCAGCCACAGTCGGCGTTAGTTTCCCCAAAACGATGAGACGTTACCCGTTCATCCGGCCCGCTGTAATAACTCGTCGCTTTCTGACCGGGATCTGGCCTTGCTTTGGGTGGCTCCGGGCAGTGCTTTGGAACTGTCCACCGGCGTTAATCAAGTTTTGCAGTCGTCCGGGAACTGTCCCGTACTTACTTACATGTAGCCAAACTGACATTGCCTCACTGTCTAGCTGGCCGTGACCGGACTCTATCCAGTTTTTGCTGAAACGTTTTTGGCGATGTAGAAACTTTTACCCGGGAATCATGTCTGTAGTCTGCTGCAAATCAATAGCAACGTTCAGAGTTTGCGGAAACGTTTAGCTGCTCTCGCGCGTAAGTATGGCGTCTTGTCTCGGCTTCAGTGATCTTTTTCGAAACAACGCTTCAGTGAAAATTCAGAACCCGAATGTGGGCAGGCTCTGCGGTAACCACAATTACATTACATCCATATATGGTTAACCAGCTGCGTTGGCACATCTGCTGATGGTGAGCAAGCTTGCGCCATTGTGTCGATGGCAAGAGTGCACAATGAACTTTTTGTTTAAACGATACATAAGGCTTGCGGCCGTCTTGCACTTGACGTAAGTACTACTCTCTCCGTCTTAAAATAGATGTCACATATTTATCAAAAAAATTATGAATCTAGACACTACTAGTATATAGGTTAACCTAAATTTTAACAAACCCGCGACATCTATTTTAAGATCGGAGTGAGTACTGTATATTTTTTAGTCCCGTTCACTGCCGGTAAACGCAGGCAAAGTACAACCACGTTAGAGACTATGCTGGCTCCCTTGCATTATTTTCACTGCCGGTTAGCCGGTACCGTTTGCCATGCATCACGTCCACAGCCGGCGGTAAAAAAGTACTACACTACTGCCACCGTCCAGCCTCAACTTTTCCCTGAAAATATACCGCGATACTTGGCTACTTTCCCTCGAAAGAATGCAAAATTTAGTGTCTACTGTCGATCTCATAACTCATGCAGTGCCTGAATGACGATCAGTCGGAGCCTAAAGAACACAGAAAGCAGTGTACTACTGGGTATAATGCAGCCCAGCAACATTGCCTGCCCAAGGCCCAACCTATATCGTCTTCTTTTCTTCCCGCTCAATATACAGGTCGGCTCCTACTGCACGCCGCACACCCTGCGCGTGGTATGGGCCGGCCAAGCTCGGCTTTCTTTTTTCTGTTTTTTCATTTATTTTTTCTTTATCTTTTCTGTTTGTTTTTAGTTCAAATATTTTAAAATTCGGAAATGTTCAGATACGGAAAAATGTTCAGATAGATTTTGAAGAATATTTAAATCTAAAAAATATTAAGATTTGAAAAGTGTTCATGTTTGAAAAATGTTCAGATTTTAAAAATTATCCAAGGCAAAAAAAACCCCGGACAGAAAACCACTGGCGCTGAATGGGCCAGGCCAAGGGACAAAAGGGTGTGCGGCCAGCCGTATACAGGTCGGTGTATAGAGGCCCCTGTTTCACCATGTAGCTCAGCCGTTGTAGCCAGTCTTAGTGGGCGAATACTATTTATCGCCCGCATGCGCGCATTGGGCCGGCCCAATTAGCGTTCTTCCTTTTTCCTGTTTCTTTTTTATGTGTTTCTTTTTTTTTTGGTTTTTCTTTTCTAGTTATTTTGCTTTTCTCTGTTTTCTGAATATTTTTAAAATATGAACATTTTTTAGATGTGAATAATTTTTAAATTGGAACACTTTTTGAATTTGAACACTTTTTGAACTAGAATAATTTTTGAATTTGAACAAGTTTTGAAATTAAAACACTTTTTAAGTATGAACAAATTTCGAATCTGGACAGTTTTTGAATATGAACAAGTTTGGAATTTGAAAATTTTGAATAGCTACGAAAACTGCTAAAATTTCAAAACCATTTAAACTTGCAAACTGTTCAAATTTGGGAAAACTAAAGGTCACTTTGGGGGCGGCCCACGAGAAGAAGGCTGCGTGCAGGGCGATGGTTTCACACGCGTCAGCCGGGAAATAGCAGCTCCTGTTTTAGTGATTGGAACAGTGTGTCTTTACCATGGGACTATGTCTTTTGCATATACATGGCATATTTCACAAATTTTCGAAGCGGAACATAACATAGAGGGGTAGGTTGGCAGCGCTCGGCTGCTCTTGCTAGCAACATAACATAGATGGGTAGGTTGGCAGCGTTCGGCTGCTCTTGCTAGGAACACATAGAGGTGTATCGATTACAGATGGCACCCGCTGCTGTTGGGTACGGGTGGAGCTTAACCAAACCCACACCCGCAATCTTAGATCTTTTCCGCAACCCACACCGGCACTCATACATGGATATAGATTTTGTTCCATACCCGAGGGTAAAAAAGACCCACAGATAATACCCACCCATCAATAATTATCAATAGTAGTGCCACAACCTAAGTCCTAGCCAGGACTATTGGCCCTTTTTCCACCGGTGCCACAACCTAAGTCCTAGCTAGAGAATATGGGCACCCCACCACACCCTTATACATTTCTTTCTCCTTGGATCCACGACCACAGTATTTTTGGAATGGACACGTAAAAATAGTGGTAGGACCTTATCGAACCCAAATCAGTTGAGGGATAGCAAAGAGAGTGAGAATACAAAAAGTTAATTAGTGTCTCTAATAAAAAATTATAGTGTTGTTAATCTGATAGCCTAGACAAACAATGCTAGATGGAAAGCTAAGCTGTTCCAGCTAACTCTGAACCAGCCTGCATAAAATGTTGGGTTGCCACGATTATGTGCATACTACATCGCTAGTCTGGGTTAAAGTTTCTCTCTTTTTTTTAGGTACATGATCGATGGCACCATCCATAACCTAGCTCCTTGCAAGAGAAGCCGAGTGCCGTCATACCACCCCGCTGTTGCCACGTTTATGTGCATACTACATCGCCAGTCTGGGTTAAAGTTTCTCTCCTTTTTTGTAGCTACACGATCGATGGCACCATCCATAACCTAGCTCCTTGCAAGAGAAGCCGAGTGCCGTCATACCACCCCGCTATGTTTCTTACCCTGGGATCAACGACCATCATGTCTTCCAACCTTCGCCAACGACTTCCAACCATGCCTTGTCGTCTACTGTCCATGGAATGGACACCATAAAAAGAGTGGTGGGATGCGATCGGGTCCTAAACATTTGTGGCGATAGGAGGGAGAAGGAGAATACAAAGTCATAACTCTAAGTCTATTCATGTGTTGATTTTCCGCGTCACACGTTAGAGGGGATGATGTGTATATGTGGATTTCACTAGCCATTTTTATCAGTTCAGATAATTTACTATGTTGGCCAGTGCATGAAGCTTGACATGATATCAGGTCTCGAGTTCAAGTCCTGACATTCACAATTTATTGAAAAGTTTCTCATCACCCCTCAGTCCATGTATAGGCCTCTTGAGTCATCCTTTTGAGACTTCATGCACGTGTTGGCCTCCTCGAGTCATACATGAAAGGACGTTTTTGAGAGGGGGTGTTGAAGTATATATGTGAATTGCATAGACCTTTCTATCAGTTCAGACTTTTTTTTGTATTGGCTAGTGCATAAAGCTTGACATGGTAACATAACATAAGGTTTCGATTCGGGTACTGACTTTTGCAATTTATCCAAAAAATTCTCTTGCCCCCTTTGAGTCCACTATAGGCCTATGAGTCTATTCATGTGTTGATTTCATGTGGCACACGTGAGAGCGGGGTTTAAAGTGTATATGTCGATTTCACTAGGCATTTCCGTAACTTCAGATTTTTTATTGCATTGGATAGTGCATGAAGCTTGACACATCATATAATTTAAAGCATGTACACATATCGTACATTGCCAACTT
This sequence comes from Avena longiglumis, assembly GCA_030063025.1. Taxonomy (NCBI): domain Eukaryota; kingdom Viridiplantae; phylum Streptophyta; class Magnoliopsida; order Poales; family Poaceae; genus Avena; species Avena longiglumis. Next base: position 37,863,279 of record CP125974.1, read on the forward strand.
CAACTTTTCTGTTTGTATAATGTAGACCATAGCAAAAGAGTTGTAAAATTTGTACCATAGACTTAATGCATGACATTGTGTCCATTAATAAGATTAAAAGTAACAAGACAACATAACATCAATGATAGAAGTACAAAAGTTCTAGATATTAGAGATTCTTCCGCTCGCAAACATGGATATCGATCACCATGTACTTGTTGATGATGGTTCCCATCATCTTCCATATTGAGTGAATAGACATCACACGTGAAAGATACCTTCCCCTCCTCCCCCCTCGTCCCTGGTCCTCCTTCTCCTCTAAGCCTTGAGAGTCGGCGCTCGTTCCCGAACTCTCCTCCGTACTCGCTCCGGCGGTGTTGCCGCTTGGAGTCGGGGAGGAGGAGGAGCTCAGCTTGTAGAGTGTAGAAGTAGGTGTAGGGTTGTTGGCCTTGTGCCTGTAGTTTGGAGCAGGGTGAAGGATCTAAGCAACGGGATTTGGATCCATTTAGGGTTGTTCTTCCTTGTCTTGTGTTCTCTGTCCGGCCATGGTGGCGAGGGGAGAGCAAAGCTGAAGACACTGGAGAAGACCACCGTCTCCGCAAATAATCAAGTTGCGTTTGTCCACTTCTCGTGGTGGTGTGGTAGTGCTTTGCAGGGTGCTCCGTCCGGCCGTGGAGGCGAGGGGAGTGGCTTCTGCGGGGCACCATCGGCTCCCCCTCGTGGGTGGGGAGAACTCCTGCTGCCGATTTGAGCTAATCACATGGTGACCGTCATCGTCGCCATGATCTGGGGCCGGAAGGGCGACCCGATTCGACGCCATGGAAGCATCTCTTCAACCTCCAGAGTGGAGGCCCTCCTTGGAGCCTTGGGCCGGAGTTCCCCGCCATCTCCCCGCCAAGTGGTGCATCCCGGGCGGCGTCATGGCGGCCAGCAGCCGAGGTTCAACGACGGTGGAGAAGATAAAGGACCTGATCGTGTTTTCTATCCTAGTTTTAGGGTCCTCTTTGCATATGTCCAATACTTCAATGTAATTTTACTTGTTCTTTGTCCTGTTGTATTTTGTACCCACCGTGGAATATGAAATGGCAGCCTCGGGGTCCTTCGAGACCCTTTCTCCTGTGCAAAAAAAACATCATCTTCCATTAGTCAAGGTACGTTATTTGGATCCAGAAGTGGGAGGGCATTCCTCCACTACTTGCACATCACGCAGATCCTGAACACATCGTTCAATGCCTCTAGGTACACGATATGTTGGATCACTCTGGATGGCAAAGCTGACCAGTTACGCCTTCAATTAAAACTTAGAAAACAAGACCGAACATACAAATAAGCTAACCTGCAAGAAATATTCTTGTCAACTAGTAGTAACATATGTGTGGGTGAACAATAAAAGCATGAGAGAGTATGCACGAGCCAGGGTTGTCGCGGAGGACGACCATCGGTCGGGTGCAAAATGTAAAGGTGAGGAGCTAAGGTTTGTCTCTACTCTGCTATGCTCTCATGTTTTCTATCCTCCGCGTGTATATATGGTGTGTCCTATGAATCGAATGGATTGTATACTACGACAAAAGAAGGAAAATAGTACACTTTTCTGGGGCTGGCTTGCCTATGTCTTCCCGTACCTAGACACCTTTATATGCCAAATGCTAAACGCCGCTCAATGTGGTGTGGCGTGCGACGATCGGGCCACCTCAATCCACTGCATCTTGGGCCGGGCCCTTTTTTTCTTTAGTTTTGTATTTCGGTTTTGTTTCTTTTTTTTAGTTTTATTTTTTTCCTTTTCTATTTTCTTTTTCATGTTTCATAGTTTAATACTTGATGAACTTTTCATGATTTTTAAAATATTCATGTTTTTGAAAAATATGTTCATGCTTTTTCAAAAATTGTTTACATTTTTTAAAGTGTTCATGTTTTTGAAATTGGTTCATGATTTCAATTTTTCTTTATGATTTTTGAAAATTTTCTCCTTTTTATAAGCTTGTTCAAGATTTTTGAATTTGTTTCATGATGATCGAAATTGGTTCATGATTTTTCAAAATTGTTTCACGATTTACAAAAAATGTTATTCAAAAAATTTCATTTAAAAAAAAATTTGTTCATGGTTTCAAATTTGGTTCATGATATTTGAAATTGGTTCATGATTTTTCGAAATATTTTCACCATTAAAAAATCATTTAAAAAAATATATTTTAGATTTAAAAATTATTTAGATTTGAAATTCGTTCATATTTCAAAATATGCAGATTTAATTTTTGAGAGTCCAAAAATATACAGAGTTAGAAAAACTCAAACAAGGAAAAGAAAAAAAAAAGAAAAAACAATGTACATACACTGCAGCGAAGGGTCCTAGAAAAATAGACCAACCCACAATGGGCTCGCTGCAGGCGGCAAGAGCCGAACGTGCCGCGTGAAGCGGCCTATAGAATCTCTTACATAGGGGAGGTGTCTCCCTATACAGCCTCGGCCCTGTATTAATTTTCTGATCCGAAATTAATTATGGATTTTATATGTCATTAACTGGTGCCAAGATATGGATTGCCAAAAGATATGAGGAGTTAATGTTGGAAATTAATGGATGCCATTTTTAGGCAGATGGATTGAATTGAGGGGTATACGTTGTGGTCTAAGTAGTGAATTTTGATATCACAAAGATATTGCGGTTAATAATTGTAATTGGTATGAACCAACTATTTTGACCTCACACTGTAAACAAAGATCTCCTTTGATTTTGTATAAGGTACATAGATGGTTGGTGCACACAATGACACCGTTACTTCTTGGGGTAAGGCCTAGATTTACGATTTTCCTCGCGTAATAAGAAAACCGCACATTGAAATGGTGGAGGAAACATAATTAAGTAAGCTTGGCGTTACATAGGAGTCTAGCAAATTGTGTCGCACTAGTATAGAGTGACCATATAAACATGGTCAAAAAATGTCATCACAACAAAGAAAAGATCCGTAAATAAAATCATGTCAATGATATGGAGGACCAATCAGCAACTAAAATAGGCCATTTCCTTTGAGGCCCTCAAGGCAAAAACACATACACACATTTCCAATTATGAATGTGAAACCACATTAGAAATCGGTAACAGTGAAGCAATGTTTCCTCTGTAGCCATATAAGCAACATATTTGTTGCTTTCACTGTTTAAAAGAGGATTTCATGTTTATTAACCAAAGATTTCTTTCCTATCACATCTACATATTTCATAGCACAAGCACTAGACTGACACCATAAATTTCATACAAAATATAGACACCACCATATACACAATGTCATCTTTACACGCCATGTCGCCAAGGATAAAATATCATGTATACTGCCTTTAATAATTTAAACAGTGTCCGTAACAAACAAATAATAAATTTCAAATATATCGGTGGAATAATTTAAACAGTGTCCGTAACAAACAAACAATATCATGTATACGCCATGTCGACAAGGAGAATATATGGGTAGAATAATTCAAACTTGCAAATGAAAACAAACAATAAATTCTTGGTTACCTCATCGCCTTAGCAACAAAGTCCGTAACGAATAAATGACATTGCCTTCCAAAGACCCATAAGACAATGATCCCATTAGTCTTAGTCCATTAGTCACGCCTCAACTTTTTGAGTGAAATAGGAAGTCTCATAGAAAGATGTAATCCTCGGAACATACAACCCCCAGAGCCTCCATCGACACTGAAAGGGATAGCCGACGAGCACTCATCGTCTTCTGTCACTGCATCCTCAGACCCCCAGACATGCGAATCGAGATCACCCACATCTGGTGAAGCATGACTGGCCGAAGAGATCGGCGGCGAGAGGCCATGAGGTGCAAACGTCAGTCTCCGACAAAGGGAGGCCATCAACCGCGCGACACTGGCTTCATCGCTTCCGCGTGAAGACTACACTGGTTGGTTAGTTTGAGAGTTGAGACACGAGAGTTGTCCCCTGAAATGAGGTAAGAATTTTACTTCCCGGACCTCTGCACCAATTAGGGATGCACACAACCATTAAGCATGAGTACCATGATCTTTAATCTCGGTAAAATACCAAACATGATCCTCAGATTAAATTGCATGCATGAGTACCAGGAGATCTTGATTCTCAAGTATAAATAGAAACCTAAATTTGCCTATGTGAAGATTTGAACTCATACGTTGGGTTTGTATATCCACTCACCCAACCAATTGAGCTAGGCTCACTTCCCATATTACCTAAATAGGACTCGTCCTTCATGTTGTAGTGTCAATTTTACGAAAAGATAATTGTCTATTAGATATTGGTTTGAATATATACTATAAGGATATATCCCATGTTTTTTGCAACACTTTTTGCTAAACTAAACCTAAAGTTAGGTCATCTAAACGGTGCAATACCACGGCTACCACGACATCCACGTCCTTATATGCTATGTTGCCCTCTGAATTATAATATGTAAGAAAGCAATGCAATAGGTAAGAGTAGTGTAGCAAATCAAGCTTGAGTACACTAGAGAACCGATCGATGACATGGAAAGTAAATATGTTGCAATTTCAGTGGAAATAGCGTTGTATGAGTAAGTGTGTGTGGTGCTATGTGCACGGTTTCAATTTTGTACTTGCCTCCTCCTCGAAACAAGCTTCCACTTAGCTTTATAAATAAAGCCGTATGGCAGAACAGCCAGAACTGATAAAACATGACGTGGAAGCCCTCTAACAAAGCATATATATCAAAGATAAAAAAAAGTACATGAGCAGTCGCACCCCTCAAAGGAACACCCAAGACTACCAATTAGAAAGGAAACAAAGCCTCCTTGTGAAACCACCTAACATCGTCGCCCCACACACCAAGCTGTCGTGGAAGAGCCTCCTTGTGAAACCGATACTGTTGCAACTTTGAATTAGCTTTTTAATCGATCAATACAATATCTACATGCGCATCGTCCTCTAGCACTAGATAAAATTTGCATATGAGTACTTATTTGCTCTCTCATTGCTAGCACATGGAAAACACCAAAGTTAAGCACGTAATATCGCTTGTTATAAATAAAACTTGAACCGAACAGCTTGTAGCTGTAAATTTGATTGACTTGCATAATAATATTGCTTGAGGGGTACAGAGTATATATAGGGTTACAGAACTTGTCGGCCAAGATTACTTAAACCGACTCTAAAACAAACTCTTAACAGATCAAAACCGACTCAACATTGTTTAGTCTAACATCCCCCCGCAGTCTCATCGGCGAGCGCAACGACGTTGAGACTGGATCGTACGTCAATGAATGGTGCAGTAGCAAACCCCTTGGTGAAGATGTCAGCAAATTGCGCCGTGTTGGAACATGAAGAACACGAATTTTTCCAAGAGCAACCTTCTCGCGAACAAAATGTATGTCGATTTCAATATGTTTTGTCCTCCGATGCTGAACTGGGTTGCCCGCCATATAAACTGCAGAGATATTATCACAATACACAATGGTAGCCTGCTGAATTGGGCAATGAAGCTCGGCCAGAAGTTGACGCAACCATACCGTTACGAATCTGCATGTGCAATCACATGCGTACTCAGCCTCGGATTTAACGAGAAACCGTTAGCTGACGGAAGACCAAGAAATCAAATTATTGCCAAGAAAAACACAGTAACCAGATGTGGACCGACGAGTCTCTGGACATCCAGCCCAATCTGCATCGGAATATGCTGTCAAAGTTGTAGGGGAAGAAGAATTAATATGAAGGCAATGATCAAGAGTTCCTTTGAGATATCGAAGAATTCTTTTGACTAGATTATAATGAGGAAGGCATGGATCATGCATAAAAAGGCATGCTTGTTGAACAACATAGGAAATTTCAGGATGTGTAAGAGTGAGATATTGAAGTGCTCCTGCGAGACTTCGATATAGAGTGGGATCAGAGAAGGATTCGCCGGTAGAAGAAAATTTAGAAGTGGTGTCGATGGGGGTGCAGGATGGTTGGCAGTCCGACATGCCAGCACGAGAGAGAAGATCGAGAGTGTATTGCCGTTGAGAAATAAAATGGCCAGAAGAATCACGAGTGACAGCAATGCCCAAAAAATGATGAAGCATACCTAGATCAGTCATAGAGAATTCGTGTTGAAGACTAGAGATGATAGAGTTGAGAAAAGTTTGGGTGGAGGCTGTGAGAATAATGTCATCAACGTAAAGAAGGAGATAGGCAATGTTATTATTTTATTGATAGACAAAGAGAGATGTGTCAGGGAGAGAGGGAATAAATCCTATAGTTTGGATGAATGTAGAAAAGCGCTGAAACCATGCACGAGGTGCTTGCTTCAGGCCGTAGAGAGACTTTTTGAGAAGACATACATGATTGGGTGAACTAGGATCTTCGAAACCTAAAGGTTGTTGACAGTAGACAGTTTCTTGAAGAAAGGCATTTTTGACATCGAGTTAATGAATAGGCCAAGAAGAGGAAACGACAATGCTAAGGACGGTGCAAATTATGCTTGGTTTGACAACAGGAGAAAATGTTTCATCATAGTCAATTCCTTGTTGTTGAGAATAGCCACGACATACCCGGCGGGCTTTGTAGCGAGAGAGAGTACCATCAGAGTGAAATTTTTGACGAAAGACCCATTTACTAGAAATAATGTTTGAATTAGAAGGACGAGGAACTAGCTGCCAAGTATCATTGGTGACCAAAGCATGGTATTCTTCTTTCATAGCAGCGGACCAGTTGGGATCGAGAAGAGCGGATTTGTAGGATTTTGGGATGGGAGAAAGGTTGGGTTGAGCTAAGAAATTAAGACGTTTAGAGGGTAGACGAAAACCAGATTTGCCACGGGTACGCATAGTATGATCATTGGTGGGTGCTGGAATAGAAATAGCATAGGAGGGTAATTGTGGGGAAGGAGACGGATCATGCTCAGAAGTGGGTGCCGAAGAGGGAGGCGTGACAGTGGATTGGGAGATGCATCATATGAGGTTTGCGATGCGGCAGGAGAGTGTGCCGTGGGTGGAGATGGTGGTGCGACGGTAGGCTGCACGGCAGGCTGCCGTGAGGGCTCGGTAGAGCGCGCGATAGGAGAAGCAAACTTGCCCGGCGTGGATGTAGGCGTAGGGGGTTCTGTATGGAATATTGGGTTGTGTAGGGGATTAGGTGGTGTATCTGAACGAGTCGAGGGAGAGGGATCAGTGGAGATGAAATCATGGGGAGATGTATGGGTGGCAAAAGGAAAAGAGTGTTCAACGAAAGTAACGTGACGAGAGATATGAATACGACCATAAACTGGGTCAAAACATCTATAACCTTTGTGCTCATCGAAATAACCTAGAAAAACACAGGGGAGAGATCTAGGAGCTAGTTTATGAGGTGAAGTGACATAGGTATTGGGAAAACAGAGACAAGCAAATACTCGAAGTTCAGGATAATTAGGATGACATAGAAAGAGAGAGTAATATGGTGTGGTTTGTGGGTTAAGTTGGGAGGGACGAATGTTGAGGAGATATGTGGCTGTGCGGAGAGCTTCGGCCCAAAAACATGGGGGCATAGAAGCTTGGATAAGAAGGGTTCTAATTATATCATTGATAGTGCAGAGAGATCTCTCAGCTTTGCCGTTTTGAGGGGAAGTGTAGGGGCAGGAAAAACGGAGGAGAATGCCATGGTGGAGAAATAAATTACGATTTTGGTTATTATCAAATTCTTTGTCATTATCACATTGGATGAACCGAACGGGGAGAAAGAAGTGAGTTGCAACATAGTGTTGAAAATTGAGAAGGATTGTGTGTACATCAGATGTTTTGCGTAAAGGAAAAGTCCATGCATAATGAGTTAAATCATCCAAGATCACAAGATAGTACTTAAAACCAGAAATACTCTCAATAGGTGATGTCCATAAATCATAATGTAATAATTCAAAGAGAAAAGTACTAGAAGAAGTAGAAGAATTAAACGGAAGACACACATGTTTTCCTTGTTGACAAGATTCACAAACTAGAGGATTATGAGTATCACGATTACAAGGAATAGAGAAATTACTAAGGAGAGAATCTAAGACGATTTTATTGGGGTGGCCTAGACGTTGATGCCAAAGCTCGACTGAAGCAACCATAGATGAGGGTTGGGTGGCCGTGGTAACACCATGGAGGGAGTAGAGATCTCCATCACTATTGAAGCGAGCGATCTCCGCCTTGGTTAAAAAATCCTTCACAGAAACACCAAAGGAGTCAAATTTGAGAGAAACATGATTGTCACGAGTGAATTGTCGAACGGAGATTAAATTTTTAATGAGATCAGATGCAACAAGAATATTGCGAAGGAGGAGAGGTTTTGTGTGTGAGAGAAGTTGTGCATTACCAACACCGAAGATAGGGATAGTAGAACCATTGCCAAGAGTTATAGAGGAAAAAGGTGAGGAGGAAAAATTTGACAGCATATTATTCGAAGAAGACATGTGACTAGAAGCACCAGAATCAAAAATCCAGTTGGTACCTGAGTTTGCTTGAGAAGCAAAGTGGTTCATGGCCTGGATAAACGCTGCTTGGTCCCAGCTCGGTGATGAGGAAGAGGACGGCGATGGTGCAGGCAGCAGAGCAGGTGGTGAAGACGCGTAGATCGGCATGTAGGCACCAGCAAAAGTCGGAGGAGGGGTTGGAGCGTTGTACTGCTGGTAAGTCGGACCAGGCATGTAGGTCGGTGCAGTCATGTAGGCTTGGTGCGGAGGGCGAGTGCCGAGGAGGCCCGGAGAGCCGGCGTGGGGCGCATGCCCGGCGTCCAGGCGCCGGAGTACGCCGGGGGAGCACCAATCTGAGAGGGTGTGATACAGGGCATGGGCCAGGCCTGGACAAGCCCTGTCCACGGGTCGTGCATCGGGCGCCAGCTAGGAGACGCAGGAGGTGCCGGGGCTGGACGCGTCGGGCCGCTAGGAGGAGCCGTGGGTGGTCGAGGCGGCCATAAGGTAGGGTTTTTGCCCCTGTAGTTCGGACTAGGGTGCCACTCCGGAGGTGGCTGCACCGGTGACAGAGGAGGTGGCGCACGAGCAGCGGGAGCAGCAGGAGGTCGCTGGATCGCAGCGAAAGCTTGATGGTTCGCCTCTTTATTTACGAGGGCACGTTCGGCCCACTGAAGCATAGATCGTACCTCGGCGAAGGTAGGACGGGGCCGCATCATGGGAATAAAGGAGGCCTGCTTTTCGAAGCGGTCACCGAGCCCGACGAGGAGGATGTTAATCAGTTGACGGTCGTCGACGGGGTCGCCGAGCTCTTGGAGTTCATCGGCGATCGTCTTGAGCTTTTGACAGTAGACGCCGACGGGAGAGTCACCTTGGACGGTGTTGCGGAGCTCGGTGTGGAGGGTGTTGACGCGGGCGTCGACGTTGTCTTGGAAGAGCTGTCGGAGGGCCGCCCAGAGGGCGGCTGCGCTGGTGGCGTCGCGAAACACGAGATTGAAGATCTCAGTGGACACCCGCTGGTAGATCCATTGGATGATGGCGAGGTCGTCCTTGGCCCAGCGAGGATCGGTAGGCCGGGGAACGGCATGGTCGGCGACGTGGTCGAGAAGATTGCACCGGCCGAGATGAACCTCGAAGAGATGACGCCAATGGTAGTAGTTATGCTTTGGTAGATCTAAAGTGATTGGAATAAAGGGGCTAACATCTGAGATTGTATCGGCATAGTGGATAGTTGGGAGGGTAGGAGAGGGTAGAGCAAGGGAGGTGTTGGAGGTTTGGCCGGCGTCACCCAGGGAAGCAGCGGCGGCGACAGCCTTTTTGGTGAAGTAGTCGGGAGGGGGAGGAGGGTCCGCGTCGGTGGCGGCGCCATGCCCTAGGATCTAATTGTCTGATACCATGTCAATTTGATTGACTTGCATAATAATATTGCTTGAGGGGTACAGAGTATATATAGGGTTACAGAACTTGTCGGCCAAGATTACTTAAACCGACTCTAAAACAAACTCTTAACAGATCAAAACCGATTCAACATTGTCTAGTCTAACAGTAGCAACGAAAAGAAAACTTAACAAAGTACTCCCTCCGTTTTAAAATATAAGATGTTTTAGTTTTATAAAGCAAATGTATCTAGACTATTTTTAGTATGTAGTTTTACTCGGGTTTGGAGTGAATCTACACACTAAAACAAGTCTAGATACATTTTTCTTCACAAATTTAAAACATCTTATATTTTAAAACAGAGGGAGTAGCATATTACTAGAAGGATCTCGCACGCGTTCCTGTGCCATCTTTTATTGTTCTCATTTTTGTGTGCATATGTGTGCATTTGCCTTACCTTGGTTTTTTGCTGGGTGACGCCATAGGAACTACTATTTAGGCGAACGGTAAGAGTAGCAGTAATTTAATTCAATCTGATCTCATTCTTAATGCTTTGGCCTAGTCAATCATTACGTGTCTTTCATGATTCTATTGAACAGCTCGTTTCCTACAAAGACATATTCAATTCTAAAAAAAAAATGAACCAAAAGAAAGGATTAAATTGGACATCTTCCCCTCTCTGTAATACTATTACTATTTATTTTCTTTCACTTTCACCTATCGTCACCACTTCAAAAGCAGCCACCGTCAGCTTGCAACGGCGTGAACCTGAGCACAACATCTAGCCCTGAATGCAGAACAACCTTCCAACTATAACATCCACATAAATTATGGCAATTCTTTTCGAATGGCATAACCCAGCTTCACCATTTTCAACTATAACAACCTTCGATTGACTACTATATCCCATAAAATGGTGAAGTTGTTTCCATACTCCAGAAGAGCGTAGCAAATGAACGTCCATCCCCGCGTATATCATCTCTATACTATTTGAGTGACACATTTTGGTCAAAGCTGAACTTATGCAACCTTTCTAACTGCAGTGCAGTGACCATGTTACTACACCGCGCACTAATTTTTAGAATAATTTATCCTGAACTAAATGTAAACCAATCGAAGCAATTCTTGTGCTTACCTGCATGAAAGCCGATTTGCATCATTGTGCTCAATAAAAGGAATGAGAGAACCTCCAATAAAAAAATTGAAAAGGAAAAATAAGTTTAACGTGAATCTGTTCCCATGCAATAGTCAGGAATTCTTGACACTGGATCAGGAATTCTAGACAGTATCCAGCTGGAACAACCTGCTCCTTCTGAATACCTTGATTCAAGGCTAATATTCTTAGGACAGAAGATGAGCAAAGGTTGGATGGAAAGTAACAGCACATGCAAACCTTTCACTCACAACACCACATGGCTAGGAACCGAGGCAATTCAAATAATGTGACAACATGAAGGTGATATCTCTGTTGTGCGTCTTTCCATGATGGCATACCCGTCGCTGCCTCATGTACGCCACCTCAGGACTGCAAGCAAAGCAATGGTGACACTTAGCTTCCCGCACACATAACTGGTCAGTAGAAAAGAAACATTAAGCACTAATCTGATTATGCAATTGTAGCTCTATAGTCAAATGGATCCATATCAGAAACACTCAAATAGAGTTTGAAATTCAGAACACCAACGTATTATTTCTCAAAAAGTTCCAAGAAAATATCCTTTCACAGAAAACTGGAGAAAATTCTTGCCTACAGGTGTATATTTTAGTTTATCTGCTCAACCAAAATAGTACAGGGTGAAGGCGCTTGTATTCAGAGTAATCTCACATACAGACTAAAAAACCAGAACCTAGGCTCGGAAAACTAATGTTGCCTGCTTCATTGTGAACGCTAATGTACGGAAGCAACAACATACCGGAAGGGGCAAAACATGTGATACCCATTGCACGTGATTAAACTCGGAGGTAATTTGCTCGCAGTCCTCCTCTCCCCTCAGTTCATCACAAAGTTCTGGTTTAGACTTGTCCATGAGAGGGTTGTTAAGAGAAAAAAGATCCTCTTAGCATCATCTATCTTTGCTGGTTAGTTCGACTCATAAGTATTGTAAATGGTTGCTTGTAGATAATAACTAAATTTTAAATGGTTATACATGAACATCATACAAAAAATTATCAAGGCATGAAATCCATAATCAATAAATCAATAATAAACCAAACGTAATTCGCTAATCCCCAGATCCTACCTTCTTAAATCCTAATGGTAAACAATCATATCTAACTGCCAACCAGCATAGCAAAAAAATGCCTACAACCTAGCTACCAGCATAAAATGAGGTATGACAAGCAAGTGATCGAAACGTTACTTGTTAAATTGACTCTGAGGGACACCCACAAATCCCACTAGGTCAAGACATGAATAACAATAATATGAGATTTGAAGTAGGAAACAAATCTATCGCTCAAAAAAGTAACGAATAAAAAGATACTAACCATCTTTAATAATTGGTTGGTAAACATGTTCCATGATACCATTAGCTTGTAAGCAATAAGCTAAATGAATCAGCAATATATTATTTATCGACAAATAATCAGGAAATGAGATAAAAGCAATGCGTTGATATTAGATTTTCAACTGCATATAGCAAAGTTCATCATTCCAACTAAATTATTCTAAACTGAATCCATTAGTTAAAGAAGATCTACCGTCTTGGATTTGATCTAGCAAATTTACTGTCATGCATGAGCATGATCTCAAGTATATGCACTAACTGCTATTAGAAAAATTATGCTAGAACATCATGGCAGACCAACGCCATCCATAAATACCACTACCACATGATTGTTTCACTTTAAAGTGAACACAAACTTGAAATGTTAGTGGTACATGCTAAAATATGCAAGACAATCATGCTAAGATGAATTTCAGCTAAATTTTTTTGCATCGTCAAACCTAAACCTCCTATTACTAATGTTTCATGACAGAAATAGATACAAATGGGAAAAGATGTAAATTATAAAACCCAAATTAGAAGTTCCATGCATGTAATCAAGACCTCAATGAGAGATGGATGGATCTATGTATAAGCATGGAGCAGGTCGACGCTGCTACTCGAATTGCACAAGAACTATGACTATATGGAAGGAACAACAACTGGATTTGCGTGTGAAAATTGCAGCTTACTAAAGGAAGCTGTAGCAGGAGGAAGCTGGCTGCAGCTCCGTGGCAATACAGAGCATTATTTTGTGCAATCTTTCTGATCGGACATGTGTTCAAACAGTTTGTGTGCACACCTGAGACCTGCAATATGAAAGCTAAAATAGAGATGCAACCAATAAAGAAAACACTCCTGCAGTTACCTATTCGACCGTGATTTCTGCAGTGGAACCAAATTGGGGAAAAACATGTGTAGGTGGGTGTTGTTGTCGGCGAACACCCTCCGTAATTTCCACAAACCTTACGGAAAGAGCATATCAGAAATGACACGATCAAGAATAGGTAGTGGCGCCGAGCATAATTGGTTGTAAGAAGATAGAACAACATTTGTCTAGCTGAAAGGTTAGGAAGCCCCCGAATAGAAGCCCCTCTCGCCCCCCCGAGGGCGACGGGGCTCTTCCTCCTCCGGCCGCCTCCCCCACCTCCACCCGCCTTCCCCCGTCGCCGCCGTCGGCAGGGGTCGCCGGGCGTAGCCCGGGTGACGCCGGCGGCGGCGGCCTGCCTCTCCCCGCGCCCTGGAGAGCGGGTCGGGGCCCTCCTCCTCCCTGGCGTCGGTGCCCCTCGGAAGCCTTTGGTCCGGCGCGGCTGGGTGTTGCTGGTGCCGGCGTCCTCTCGCGGCGGGGCGCCATGGACGCGGGGTTCATCGGCTGCCGCTCTGGTCCGGTTCTGGGCACCTCGTCCCCCAGATGGGCTCGGGAGGGCCCCAGATGGGCTTGAGCGGGCCGGGTCTCCACGTCGGCGGAGCCTCTTGGAGGTGGCGGCGGCGACTACGCTGGGACGGGGACGGCAGCGTTGCAGCTGCCTATTGCAGCAGGACGGCCAGAGCTTCACGGGCCCGTCTGGGCCCGGCTGGGCCTGCCAGGGCCTGGTGTGCTCCCGCTGACCTGTCCGGTCGATGACTGCCTCGGCGGTGGAGGTGGGTCCTCCCGTGGCGGCGAGGCTGCTGTCCCTCATTCGGCGATGTCGCGTGCTTCCGCCTTGCAGGCCTGCGCCAGTGTTCATGAAGAGACGAGCGATGGTGACTACAATATCGTGGAGGCGCATGCTCGTGGATGGCAACGCAGGGTGGCGGTGCTCCGTTGCCGAGTTTTTGTGGGCGGATGGGAGAAATCACAGCTAGTCGACCGGGCGCGGTGCCGCACTCAAGTGGCACTATTCCTTCTTGAAGGGTGCCGCGGGAATCCCTGCCCACTTTACTCTGCGTATCGGGGGAAACCCTAGGATCATTTTGGTCCGGTAGCGACATTGTGTCGGTGCTACCTTCTTGAAGGTGCTACTTGATCACGGACTTGGGCGCTTGCATGTGGTGGGTCAAAGTTGGTGGGCGCTGCGGTTGCGAGGCATCATCGTTTCGTCGATTCGCCTTTGTCTTCATTTTTTTCCTTTTGGGCATGTGTTGGCTGCTGCCCCAGCACTTTCTTTGTTTCGCATGTTTGTATCGGTGTGGTTGCTATATTAATATAGCGGGGCGAAAGCCTATTTCGAGAGAGAAAGGTTAGGAAGGAATCCAAGGCTTAAGTTTGACGGCCGGTGATTAGGAAATATAATATTTTTTTTCGAAAAGGGGTAAAACAATAGTTCGGTATCCAAAGTTAACAATTCATATATATGGGCTATGTAGGCGGCATGCATAAAGAAACGAAAAACCTGAATCTAACAATATCACTCTTCTGATAGATAGCACTCATATGCATCAATGCATGCATATATCGATCTAGATCTTAATCAAATTTTAGTATCTGAACATGTACTCCCTCCGTTTGGAAATTAATATAAGATTTTTTAGGTTTGTGAAGGAGATGTATCTAGACACATTTTAGTGTTTAGATTCATTTGAACCTATACACTAAAGGTGTCTAAATACATCTCATTTACAAACATAAAATATCTTATATTTCTAAACGGAGGGAGTAGACACCAACATATATTTCACAGAGAGTATATATTGCTGATAATCAAAACAACCATGTTTTCCGATCAGAATATTCAAGGTATACACATGCATAAATATATAACTTTTATAAGAAGAAGATGCAACAACATTCATCTAAGATCTAACTAAAGTGGACAGGACAGGTTTCAAGAATAAGTTTGACCAATGATGGCGAAATAGAATCCAACACGAGAAATATATATTTGAGAAATGTTTGTATAACGAATATAATGATATCACTTCTGTCTCATATAACCGAGATAGATATAACACTTAGTCTAACAGTCGGCCACACAAACTTAAATCTTCCAATAAGGCGTAGGCACAGGCACCACGCGTACATTATTTCTGCAGATATATAATAATCAAATTTCTGCAGCCTGCTGGATCATCGGCCCACCAGGGAACACCACCTGAGACCTGCTATTGCGCCCGTTCCAAGCCACATAAGATGTAAGATTATCAATGAAACTGCCCTTCTCAGCTTCAGTCAGCGGCCAAGTTTCGTCATCGGACACCCGGCGCACATAGAACTCGTTGTGCTCGTCGTGCTGGAAGTAGATGGTGTTGTGCACGATACCTGCTTTGGCCGGGACGACTATCCCGCCGCCGTAATCGCCGACGAACACAGCACGCTCCCCGAGGTCCGTCACGGGGCGCAGCACCCCGGCGTCCGCGTCCAGCCGGAAGATCTCGAACTCCACCATGTAGTCGTCGGTCCACGTCGGGAAACGAGCGTAGTTTGTCACCACGATGAGCTCGCCGGACCAGTCCGCCATGTGGACGAACGTGATCTCCGTCGGTGGCCACTTGGCAGCGAGCACCAGCTTCGGCGGAGCCGCCTCGGCCTCCGCGTCCACCACCATGAGCCCGTCCCCGTTGGCGAAGTAGGTCTTGCCGTAGAACGGGAAGGCCGAGTAGAGCAGCGAGCCTTCGCTGATGATCTCCCAACGGTCGCCGCCGATATTGGCGGAGACGAGCTTGCGGTCGTACCCGAAATGGAGCACCACCGTGGAGTTGCCGGCGAATCCCGCCCCCGTGACGTTGCAGAGGCCTGAAAACGCCTTGGCAAGGCCCAGGCGTCCCTCGTTGCGGCGGCTCAGCACGGGAGCGACGGATGGGAGGTCGATGGAGTGCCCGGTAAGCGGGTTCAGAAGCCGGACCACGAGGCTTTGCTCGTCTATGAGGACGAGGACGCCGCCGGGGGATCCACCGGTCCCGGCGGCGACGGCGTGGTCCACGAGTTGAGGCAGCTCCACGGCGATCTTCGTCCCGTGGGAAAGGTTCAGCATGCGGCGCCAACCGCGGCTGTCCTCGTCGCCGCTGCTCTCCTTGGGCAGCAGGATCCAGCGGCGCGGGTGGAGGCGCTGGTCGAGGAAGCCGTGATTCTTGGGGTCCTCGGTGCAGTCCCTCCATGGAGCGTACGCCGCGCGGAAGTTGAGGTAGTCGGCGACGTCATTGTCCAGGGCGTGCTTGGCGATCTTGGACGCGATGCTCTTGGAGACGTCTGCCCAGTTCCTCCTAATGTACAGAATTACACACGCGCACGTACAGAATTACTACTACTTCATTTCGATCGGCGAGCTAGAACTAGAAGCGTGAGGGAGAGAGAAGGAGACGTACCAGTTGGGGTTGGGGTTGCGGGCGAGCGGCCCAACGACGGAGGTCGTTGATGGTCGGCGGCGAAGGTTGGAGGACATGGTGGCCATGGGTGCAAGGGGGGAGGAGGAAACGTAGAGGGGGTGGGGTGGCGGCGCTCGGCTGCTCTTGTTGGGATCTAGCTAGGGTGGGGATGATGGAGCCATCGATCTGGGGAGTATATAAGCAGGATCCGGAGAGCGAAAGAAGAACGAAACACAACGTGGTAAAATTCGTATCTATGCAAAATGGAAGGTAGGCTGTTCCAGGTAATTCTCTATTCATTACCCATGAATTATCCAGCCGGGACGACCGTTGAGTCACCACTTACTCACTTCCTTATCAAGCACATGCGTGATATTTTGCCAGATAAGCCATCAATTAATGGGGTAAGACACGCATTCTCAATATTGGTAAATTAGAAGCAATTTCTAGACTACTAATTTATTCACATTCACATATTCACACACAATCACACAATATTTCTAGACTACTAATTTATTCCCATGTTTTACTATGGGAAGGTACTTTCCTTAACAGGAAAAGATACTCTATGAGAATTTCCAATGACGTCTAATGATGAACAAAATTAAAGCAATATATGTATTTCAACAATTTTCGAGTGAGCCCTCTCGAAAAGAACCAACCCCAGTACCCCAAGCGATGCTTCCCCGCCCTCCTTCCTCCAGCGACCCCTCTCCCTTCCCTTCAGCCGCCGCCGTCGGGTGTTGCCTGTGTGGGGCTGATGGTGGAAGTGTCTGCACTACCCGTGCGCAGTGATGGGCCAACATAGCTCCGGGTGAGGAAAAAAATAGCTCTGGGTGAGGAGGAGGCGACGGCGCGGCTGATGTGTGCCAAATGGATCGGAACATGACAAAGTTTGTTTTTGCTGTATGTAAACCAGAAAGCACACGGCAAAGTATGCGAACACGACAAATTTCTGAAAAGGAACACGGCAAAAAAATATACACGATAAAGACACATAAAGGAACACGACAAAGAAAACACACTCGGCAAAGTCGACAGCGGCACACGGCATAGGTGTCGTCACGGCAACGAGGTGGGACCCACGACACATAGGTCCACTTGACGGGAGGAGCTAACGGCTGCAGACGGTGGCCTCTTTGCCGTGTGTCTTCGCTGGCCCTTTTCCGTGTGTATTCTGATTTATATACAACAAAGGGTCTTTGTTGTGTGTATTCTGCAGTATACAGAGCAAAGTCATTTTTTCCCTTTTATTACATTACTCTTAGGAAAATCATAAAAAATCAGTTTAATTCAGAAAAATGCAAATAATATATCAAAATTTGCAAAAATAAAAAATAAGATCTATCTATCTACACTCAAATATTAGACATTTATGTTATGGTTAGAATCAAGGCATAGTTTATGATAATGTGCCCATATTGTGCATGCATGTGCATCATGGGATGAAGAATAATATTACAGGAGGAAGTTTTCCTTTTCGTCGCACCAAAAAGCCATTTTCCATTTTCCGAGCGCAAAAAGCGAGAGGTTTTGTGAAGCAACCACCAAATGGCTAATTCAAAATACTGCCACCATATTTTTCAAAAATACTAGACCACCTTACATGGACAATGTCCTAAAAGAGGGAACTCAAACCTTTCCATCCACCTCAGGTGAAAAAGAAAAATTCTTGCCAAATCGGTAGGAAGTGGATCAGATATGAACTACAAGTACATGATTTGATGCTTATGATTTTTTATAAAAATCATTTTTAGGTTCAAAATATGACATTTTATCAGAGATATAATGCAAGTTTAGCGATGCTCAGCCCGATCTAAGAATCTTCTTGCCCGTCGTTCGACAAAGTTTGACGATAGTTTAAAACAAGCATAAAAGATTCAAAAATGATCAAAACAATGTGTAACCTTCGTGCGGTGTCATATTATGTGATATAGTTGGAAGAAAAATATCAAAGTTGGTATATTGACCATGTCTCAAAAAAACCTTCACATAATGACCTATCTCATTCGAGGTTTTCTAACTTTTGGGTCAAATAACCAACGTTATGGCTAGAATCAAGGCATAGTTTATGGTAATATGCCCATATTATGCATGCATATGCATCATGGGATGGCGAACAATGTTGCAGAAGGAAGTTTTCCTTTTCGTCGCACCAAAAAGCCATTTTTCATTTTCGGCGAAAAAGAGATTTTGTGAAGCAACCACCAAATGGCTAATTCAAAATACTACCATCCCATTTTTCAAAAATACTAGACCACCTTACATGGACAATGTCCCAAAAGGGGATCTCAAACCTTTCCATACACCCCAGGTGAAAAGGACAAATTCCTGCCGAATCGGTAGGAAATGGGTCAGATATAAACTACAGGTACATGGTCCGATGCTCATGATTAAAAAAATCATTTTTAGGTTCATAATATGATATTTCATCAGAGATCTAATGCAATTTTAGCGAGGCTCAGCCCCGAGCTAAGAATCTTCTTGCCCGCCGGTTGACAAAGTTTGACGATATTTAAAACAGGCATAAATTTTTTAAAAACGATCGAAACAATGAGAAACATTCGCGTGGTGTCATATTACGTAACATAGTTGGAAGGAAAAATATCAAATTTGGTATATTGATTATGTCTCAAAAAACCTTAACAAAATGACCTATCTCATTCGATGTTTCCTAACTTTCGGGTCAAATGACCAATGTTATGGCTATAATCAAGGTATAGTTTATGATAATGTGTCTATATTATACATGCATGTGTATTATGGGATGGCGAACAATGTTGTAGGAGGAAGTTTTTCTTTTTATCGCACCAAAAAGCCATTTTCCATTTTCCGAACACAAAAAACGAGAGGTTTTGTGAAGCAACCACCAAATGGCTAATTCAAAATGCTACCACCCTATTTTTATAAGATTATATGGATATCATATTTTGATTCCTCACATTTTTCTTATTGATTTAGACTTTTTATTTGTTGAATTCCGATTTACGAATTTAAATATATGAATTATTCCATATTAAATAGAAAAAGGAAAAAATAAAATTATTTTATTTTTATTTGGATTCAAGATTATTATTACTTATTCATTATAGTCTACTTAAATATTTGTTTAGAATCTAAAATTGAGATATGTCACATCATAGTCCAAGAGTTAATAGGATTGATATGAAAGTATTATCGATAAGGTACGGTTTCTTTCTCGGATGCTCATTCGGAAGGAACGAAAAAAATTAAGCGTGCTAGGGCTAGATTAGTGTTAGGATAGGTGACCGGAGGTAATGTTTGATTATGAGTGTAATTTGACCTAATATTAAGCATACTAAGGGTTAAAATATCCTATATGAGATTAACGAGTAAAAAATATTCAAAAAAGATTAAAAAACAATTGAATTTTGTTTCCCTTTTTTTTTTGAAAAGACAACATCTTTGCCATGTAATTTTTCACGAGACACACGGCAAAGGAAGCCTCTTTGCCGTTTACTTTTTTAGGAGACACATGGCAAAGAATAGATGCCGTCATATCCACGGGAACTATCATCTCATTTTACTTTGTTGTGTCTATGCGTAAGACACACGACAAAGACTTTGTCGTGGCAAACGTTACCATGTGGCATTTGCCGTGTGTTTTTTTTGGAAAGGAGCATATATTAATATCAGAGAATAACAATTACACTAAGCCTCTGCAATATACATTGCCTTAGCGGCCATACGGATACACACAGCCAAAAAAAGAACTATAAAAAATAAAAATCCCGCTATAGTGACTCATTCATTGAAATATTAGTACTACCACCACCAAGACAGCACCAGAAGTCTAGCTTCTCTAAAAACGACGCCTACAAGAAGGAAACAGTACACGAGCACCGTCATCGCCCCCACTTGCATGCCACTGCTATAAGTCACGAGTCACCAAGCCAATTTTTCATCACCACCCAGACTCGAACCACCATTGTTAGTCCTCAAATCTCAGTCTCCATGACTTTCTCCGTCGGCACCATGGAACGAGAACATGCCCAATGATAATAACAACCAACAGAGTTTCAAAGCGCACCCTCTGAAACCAAACGGTCAGAGTAAAACATGGCTGCACACGACCGAATCCCATTTGATCCAGCAATCTCTCAGCATGAGCGCACTATAGAGTTCGCTGGCGGAGCCTTCCGGAACACGACACAGAAACCAGATCAATGGAGACAAACATCAGGAAGATCTTCATATTTTCTTGAGAGGGATCTAGGACCACCACCTTTATTGAAACCGAGCCAGTAGCCCCCACACCATCCGCCAGAAACTAGCAGGATCCACCGCTGAACGGCAAGACCACCCGACCGACCACTCCAACGGAGAAGAAGGTCACCACCACCATGCGGGGGCAAGCCCCAAGCGTCCTAGTGTCGCGAACATGGCCCGGGGTTCCAGGGCGCCGTCGTCGGGCGACAAACGGATCAGATCTTGGCCTGTAGGCCCGGATCCCTGTAGCCGCTTGCAGCCATCTGGACCAAGGATCTCCGGCCGCTGCCAGCCACGACGCCGCCGTCGAACCATCGCGGGCACGGACGCCGCCGCTATTCCCCGCCAGATCGTCGCTAGGGTCACCGCCGCTGCCGCCACACCACCAGATCTTTGCCCGGTGATGCTCCGGGCGGCGACGGCGGGCAGGGGGATCGTGAACCCTTTAGCCACAAGACGTGCTTTATACCTCTCAATAGAGCCATCAGACTTTTGCTTGATCTTAAAAACCCACTTGGAGTCTATAATATTAACACCAGGAACCGGAGGAACAAGACGCCAAGTCTTATTAGACTGTAAAGCTGAAAATTCAGTTTCCATTGCAGCACGCCTTGGACAAGCCATTGCCTCGGTGTGATTGCGTGGCTCGGTCCAAAGTAGATCAGCGGTGTCAGCGCGAGCGAACAGCTTCGAACAGTCCGTCATTCTCTGCTTAGGATTTGAATCCCACGCTGCAAACGCGTAACCACACACGGTGCAGAGGCGGAGTAGCGAGCAGGTGATTGTTGTATTTCAGTCGGGCCAAAGGAGACGCTACGATAGACGAACGGAGGAGACAGGGACAGTAGTAGACGCGGCTGTGCCAGGGGACATTGCATCATGATCGGAGGCTGCCAGCTGATAGGTGCATGTTGGACTAGAGGGAGCAGCCGCATGCATAGGTGGGGTCCCATCTGCATGCTCCATATCAGCTGCATGCAAATGACCACGATCAACATGTTCTTGGACGTGTTCTTGAACAGAAACACTAGCCGAATCATCAACAGGGTCATCCAATAATTCCAGCCGTACACCACGTCCCAAACCTGCACCATGGTTAGCTAACAACAGAGGTGTATTTGCAGCATCATCAAATTGGTCAGGATGTAATGGAAGATTAGAAGAAGAAGGTTGTGTAGAATCGGATGATATGTTAGAAAACGGAAAAACGTTCTCATCGAAGATGACATCACGAGAGATATATATGCGATTGGTGGGTACATGAAGACACTTGTAGCCTTTGTGTAATGAGCTGTAGTCAAGAAAAACACATTTTTTAGAGCGAAACTCAAGTTTGCGTTTGTTATACGGGCGTAGATGGGACCAACAAGCACACCCAAACACTTTGAGAAAGGTATAGTCCGGAACCTCTCCAAGAAGACGCTCAAGAGGAGTTTGCATGGATATAACACGACCAGGAAGTCGATTAATAAGAAAACATGCGGTAGAAAACGCATCACTCCAAAAGCGATATGGGACAGAGGCATGTGCTAAAAGAGTGAGACCAGTTTCTACTATATGACGGTGTTTACGCTCAGCAGTACCGTTTTGTTGGTGAGTATGTGGACATGAGACACGATGTGAGACACCAATATCCAAAAAGAATTTATTTAATCTATGATACTCACCACCCCAATCAGTTTGAACATGTATAATTTTCCTACCCAAGAGACGTTCAACATGTTGTTGAAACTGAAGAAAAATTTGGAAGACATCAGACTTATGCTTGAGTAAATAAAGCCATGTAAAGCGACTATATGCATCAATAAAACTTACATAAAACTGATGTCCACTGACAGAGGTTTGGGCAGGACCCCATACATCAGAGTAAATAATCTCAAGTGGTGTAGTAGTGACTCTAGTAGACAAAGAAAATGGCAACTGGTGACTTTTGCCTTGTTGGCAAGCATCACAAATTACACTATTATTATTATTTGACACTAAGGGAAGCTCATGACGATGTAGAACATGTTGAACAATCTGGGTAGCTGGATGACCTAAGCGTGAATGCCACCTCTCACGCGACACCTTGATACTGCTGAAGACTCGCTTAACGGAGGAGACATCAAGATTATAGAGATTGCCACGCGTCCCTCCTCTAAGAAGAACCTCTCTCGTATCTCGGTCCTTAACAAAAAAATGCCAAGGGTGAAACTCAAAGAATACATTATTGTCTAAGCTAAATTTTTTAACGGATAGGAGATTGCGAGAGACTGATGGAACATGAAGGACATTTTTTAGTAGTAATGGAGATGATGAAGTAGGAATAGTGGATTGACCAATATGAGTAATGCGCATACCTCCGCCATTGGCGGTGTGGACATGGTCGTTACCATGATACTGCTCCACGGTAGTGAGCTTGTTTAGCTCGTTGGTGAGGTGGTCTGTAGCGCCAGTATCAGCATACCAGGCAGGATCGACGGGGTAGGATGAAGTAGACCCCTGTGATCCATGAGTGACCGAGAACGCGGCCACCTGTTTCTCCATGTAGCGCCCATCATTTCCAGCACCGAGGAAATTTCGATTAAAACGCTTGAAACAGCAAGACGCAACATGCCCAACTTTTTCGCATATTTGACATATCGGGCGACTTCCGCTGGATGAACTGCCAGAGGAAGGACGACGTCCATCGCCACGGTCACCACCTGGCTTGTTGGGATGATACGGCTGTTGGTAGTTAGACTGGTGGGTGGGCTTCATTTGGCGCTGATCTGGACGGTAGTTAGGCTGAAAACCCGATGGAGCACCTTGGGTCAGCCTATTTCCTCCTGTACGTGCGTAGTGTGCAGAGTGCTGCATGTCAGCGCTGATTTCCGCACGCCGAGCTTCGACGCGTTGTTCAGTGCTGAGGAGCTGGGCATAGATGTCTCGGACCGGCATCGGATCAGTGGCGGCACGAGCACCAACGAGAGCAACAAGAGCGTCGTAGTCTGCATCAAGGCCGGCCATTAGGTAGGCCGAGAACTCCTGAGGGCGAAGTGGCTCGCCGATGGAGGTAAGCACGTCGGACAATGATTTGACCTTGTTGAAGTATGTGGTGATGCTTGTATCCAGCTTCTTGACCTTGGAGAGTGCGTCACGGATCTGCATCATCCGTGCCGTCGACTGAGAGGAGAAGCTTGCGGCCAGAGTTTCGAAGGCATCCTTAGAGTTCGTGATGAGCATAACCATGCCGATCACGTTTTCAGTGAGAGAGCACACGATAGCGGAAAGGATCGCCTGATCTTGCTGGTGCCAGGCCGAGTAGAGAGGATTGGCGATCATTGGAGGAGCAGGTGCATCAGCGGTACCCTTCTCCGGATTGGCAGTCATAGGAGACGGGCAAGGTAGCGTACCGTCGACGAAGCCGTACAGGAGATTGCTCCGGAGAATCGGAACGATCTGAGCCCGCCAGTATAGGTAGTTGTCTGCATGAAGCTTGATTGTAATCTGATTGGTAATATTAATCGGCGACGAGGGTATGACGGACGCTGCCGTCGCAGTCACTCCTGCCATCATGGACGAGGAGGAGTTTAAGGAGACGGAAGAGCCGGCGCTGAACGCCATAGAGCTGGCGCTGGTAGCCATGATGTGGCGGCGATCTTGTAGGAGATCGGAACAGCAAGTTGCGGAAGCGATTAGCGGTACGTAGACTCTGATACCATAACAAGTATCGTTGTAAGCTAGTGCTCGATACCCAACACGGGCCGGCTCCTTGGAATTATATAACAAACGTACAGGTTACATGAGTTAGGCACGGACACGGTCTATATTTTACAATACTAAACCGGTATAGGTACAGCTAATATACAATTACATATACGTAGTTTATCAATAGGGAGGTCGGCCGGGGAGGAGCGGGGACCGCCTGGCATGACGGAGTCAGCCACAACCTCGGCAGCGCACAAAGTCTGGCTGGCTTTGTGGGGTGCTCCAGTGCCGGGCAAGATAAAGAAAATCATGTGTGGAGGCTTATGAAGAATGGCCCGGCAGTAGGTTCACAGCTACATAGAGAAGAATTAAGCCGGGAGTGCTCTGCATTGTATGTGGTCGTGAGAAGACTGCAATACACAGATTTTGGCAGTGCACTTACTCCATGCATTTCTTGGGGTTGGTTCGGCGTCTGGTAGAAAATCTGTTGCTTGATCCGCATGCTGATACGTGTTCCCAATGTGAGTTAACACAATGGCTAATGCAGTGGTTGGGTTTGGATACGGTGAAGGAAGAAGAGATGGACACTACAATGATGGTGTTGTATCTTCTATGGCTGTCTAGGAGTGATGCCAGGGACACGAGAATCATGGAGAACCCGGAGCTTGTAGCGAAGCGTGCCTGTCACCATTGTTGGAATTTGTCCACAGATTAACTACATCAAACTAGACAAACAATACGTTCGAAAAAATCTTATGGCCAAGGACACGTGTCGTATCTGTTCTTTTCTTTTTTTTCTTCTCAACTCACACAGTACACGTGTATATATACACGGCTAACTAAACCGATGTCCTATACCTACTCGTACTAGGACACACCCAATATAGTAGTACATACTAGACGACCAAGACTCGCACTAGGACTCATATGGCATGCAAAGCAAACCGACTAGAACTAGACTAGAAAATACCTAATTAAGAAACCTAACTAGACTCAAACTAGGTGTATACGGCTGCCACACACAAAAACTCAAGACCAACACTTTACTAATCAAAATTAATGCTAACAATCTCCCTCTAATTTTGAATTTCAGTCTCCTCGCGCTCCCCCTGATCTTGACTCCTTGCAGCTTCACGACATCTTGACTCAACTCAACGTATGATCCAGACTTCCAGTCACGCTGCCAGGCAGACACCATCATCCACCCCTAACGCAATATATGCCAACGATGATCACCACATCATCACATGTAGAGACAGGTCCTCATTGAAGAGACTCCCCTTCACTGGTCATTGTCCCACTATACGCTTGAGCATCATCCTCCCTGTTGAGACCCTTGGTCGCACCTAGCACCAGATAGCAACACGACGTGACACGCTTCAACTGCAACAGATCCTCATAGAGACATGCACTTGGACACGACAGCGACTCACGAACACGACGCCGACTCAACGTGCTAACCCGCACGACCATGACTCCGTGAATCATACTCTCCCGGCACCGCACCTCAGCACCTCCTCTCCCATCAACGATCATCCACCTCCACCGCTTTTCTGACAACAGCGCCCTGTTGCCTCCCTCGTGTTGCTCCGCCGACCACCACCGCCCGCCATCTTCCTCCTTGTCGCTCCGTCGAGCGACAATATCGCCCGCCCTGAGGAGCTAGTTGGGTCGACTCCCCGGGGCAAGCATCAAATCTTCTACCTCGCTCTGATACCAATTGTTGGAATTTGCACACAGATCGACTATATCAAACTAGACAAACAAGTACGCTCGAAAAAAACTTATGGCCAAGGGCACGTGTCGTGTCCGTTCTTTTCTTATTTTCTTCTCAACTCACACAGTACACAACTCAGATACACCGGCGTGTATATATACACGGCTAACTAACCCGATGTCCTATACCTGCTCGTACTAGGACACACCCAATATAGTAGTACATACTACATGACCAAGACTCACACTAGGACTCACGTATATGGCATGCAAGCCAAACCGACTAGAACTAGACTAGAAAATACCTAATTAAGAAACCTAATTAGACTCAAACTTGGTGTATACGGCTGCCACACACGAAAACTCAAGACCAACACTTTCCTAATTAAAATTAATGCTAACAACCACCACCGCAGCACACAAGGTGGCAACGTCCTCCAGCACCTCCGCCGGCACCTCCCGCCACACCCCCACACGCACATCCACCAGGCCCTTCCGTTGGGCCAGCTCGCACCGTTCGGCGGCGGCCTTGGACAGGACGCTGCCTAAGGACGCGGTCTGCGCCTTCTCCTGCGCGTCCTGCCGCTGCCCCCCCTCCATCATGGCTTCGACGGCAAGTCGGGATGTCTCCTTGGCCGCCAGCGATTGCCGCGCTTCCCGCTCGTTGCGGTCCTCGACGACCGCCTCCGCCTCTCTCGCCACCTCCTCAGCCTCCAGCCGAAGCTGGTTGGCAGGTTGCCGACCGGCGGCCTCCCTGGCCTTGAAGGCCGTGTACAACTCGCGGACGTACTTCTCCATGACATAGTGCGCGGCGTCGGCGTTGTCGACTTCGCCCTCCGCCTCGACCTGCGCCACAAACTTCTCCTCGCTCGGCACCAACTCTCCCATGTCACTGTTGCCCTCCGAAGATTCACCGGCGCCCAGCGGGTAGGGGGAGGGGAGAAGGGGGATACGCGGCAAGGGCGAACTTGCTGAGGTCGACCCAGGTCACAGGGAGGTTGTCCATGGTGAGGGAGGGAGCAACGAGGTTGGAGCTGACGGCCCCTATTTATATTCAAGGGCTCATTGGAATGGCGGCGGAAATGGTGCGGCAAAGGCGGGAAAGGCCGGAGCAGCGGGCGTGAACTGGAGTTCTGGCGGGACAATCGTCGGCCGCCAGATCCTCTGTTCATCTCGAGCTTGATGGATCCGGGTGGACAACGGGGGGCATACGGGGTAGCTGGTTGGGGGTACAGGCCACCGCAACTGGGCTAAACCCGGACGGCCTGTCCTCCACCCCCGCAAACGGACCGATTCGGACCAAACTGTTGTACGAAATGCGAGGGCCGTTGGGATGGCCTTAAAGGCTTGCCTCGATTGGTTGATGACCACTCGGTCAAATGGGTGAGAGGAGTTCTGCGAACCAAGCTGCCCACAAGTTGGCAAAGGAAGGCTGAGTTTTAGAATCTTGTAGAACTTGGTTTCATTTACCTCCTGTTTGTATTTTGAACCTTTTGGCTACGGATTTTTCCGAGCAGTAACAAAAGGCAGTCATTTTCTCTAAAAAGGAATTTGTTAAATGATCCAATCTAGTGTTAAAAGCCGTAAAATTGCATGCAACAAAAATTTATTGATAAGAATCTCAAAAATACACTTCAGTTTTCTTTTTCTTCACCCAAGCATGCATATAGCACTAAACTTAATCCCAACAACATCATCATGACTCAATATGGAAGTAAGGGAACAATTACAATGAACTTGACCCCATCGATCTCAAGGCATGGACGATGGTTCACACACTGTAAGCGCAAGTGACGTACGTAGCCAGGTATTTGGCGAGCGTACCCACCACATCACGGTAGACAGGATACGGTTTCCCCATGTAGTGCTCGCCAAACAACCGTGACCGGCCGCCGAACTTGAAGTAGACGGCGTTGGGCACGACGCAGGGCCAGTGTCCGGCGCTAGGAAGCAGCACCGCGCCGAGATCACCCGCGAACACGGCTTGTCCGGCCAGGTCATGGACCGGCATCACCGTCCCTTCCTCCAGATCCACCTGGTATACAAGGATCACGTTCTTGTAACAGAACTCCCTGCTATCCCACGGCATGCGACGACACTGCACCATGAGGTTCTTCCCGGAGTTGTCAAGCAGGTTGACGCTGTAGAGCCTGGTGTTCATGGCGACGGCGACCACCAGCCGTGGGAACACTCCTGCCATGTCCAGCACCAGTAGGTTCTGGTGGTCGATGCAGTAGAACCGGCGTTGGAACGTGATAGTGGTCAGAATCGGAGACCCGAGGCCCCGGACAGGCGTCCAACGCGCGTCTCCGGGCTTGGCCACGGCCATTCGGTTGACCTCTCCGAAGTAGATCACGACGTTGCTGCCGCCGGCGAATCCCGCGGCCGTCACCTTGTGCTCCAGCCGGAACTTGCTGGAGACAGGGCCCCTGCGGCGGCCACGCCGCAGTGTCTTCACCGATGGCAGGTCGATGACGTGGCCAGTCAGAGGGTTGAGAATGCGGATGACGAGGCTGGCCTCGTCACGAAGAACGAGCATGCCCTCTGGCGCCGCTGCAGATCCGGCCACCACAGCGTGGTTGCCGAGTGCTTCGAGATCCATCTCGATGGTCTTCCTTGTGACGACGTTGAGGAACATGCACGATGTGCTGTTGTCATCTGACCTTGGGAGCAGGATCCACCGGCGAGGGTGGTAGCGGTGGTCCAGGAGTGCATTGGCCTCTAGTTTGACGGTGCTCTTCCATGGCTTGCACACGAGGCGGAAGCAAATCAGATCGGCTACATCGTTGTCCAGTAACAAGTTCGCCACGTCCTCCACTAGATCAGATGGTAGAGCGGCCCAGTCACGCCTTCAAAACCAACAACAAATTACTTAGATTCAACACAACACAAAAGCCACTTTCAGATCTTGTCAATAATAGTACCAACTTTGGCGAGAGTATTAGATCCGACGATCCAACACAACAAACAAGCTGTTTTGTAATCTAGATAAATATTGCATTCCTTTTCCAATCATCAAAGAAATAAAAGTAAATAGCATTGCATATCATGGGATCAGAGTGCATGCTCGTTGCTAAAACAAATAGTGTATGTGTGCATTAGAAACAATGAGTGCATACTCTTTCTCGGCCACACGGTTGGCAATTCTCTGGGACATCCGGTTCCGGGTAGATATTCTTGCACCGGAATAGTTTTGTGTTTTCTAGTTGCACACTAGATAGATCTGTGGTAATTGTCTGTCTCCCGCTCCCCTTCTCTTTATACACATGAATCTTTGGATGTATGATTTGTTATTTTTAATGTTAGGATACGAACAATCTTATCATCCTAGTCGCCGACAATATCTTTCTAGTCGTTTTTGTTAAATGCCTCCTACCAATTAATAAGGCGCTAAATAAAGCAATTAATGATTACCTATTTTGTTCATATAATAAAGTTATACCTTGTTTATCATAACTATCCTTCTATTATGCATCAAAATTCATAAAACTCCTTATTGACCTTTGAAGTGCATGCGATGGTGGTGATATGGATTGTCAAAAGATATGAGGAGTTAATGGTGGAAATAAATGCCCGTGTTTGAGGGGTATACGCTATATATTCATAGTATAAATAGCATATCCAAAATATATTGCGTTTAATAATTATTAATGATATTATGCACATATATTGTACACATGGATCTTTTGTATATCTATTATGAGGTAGGTAGTAAATTGCTAGTGGCAAAGGTCCCGGTGTTAGTTCTTGGCTGAAGGCCTAGATTAGCAATTTCTTGGGGATACCAAAACTAACGGGGAACCCAAAAAATGGTGAATTGCAATTCTTTATGGGTGCTAATTATATTGTCGGTTGTTGTTACCAGGGTTATAGTGGTAGATTGGGCGACAAATCACATCTAGTAAGTATAATTATTAAGATTGGCATTGCGCAAAATAGTATATTGTATTGTCCTTACTAGGGCTACACAATTGGATTGGCCAAAAAAGGAGTGAATAGGTATAAGTTGGTTGGCTTTGGTGACACGAGTGGCTAGCTTGAATATAGATTCAAAGCCTACAGCAAGAACTCGAAGTTGGTTGGTTGAAGACTTGGCATGGTTCTACTGTAACTAACAAATTGTGGTTTTCTATCGGATATCAACAATTTTTATGTGGTTGAAGAAGATAACAACCATAAAGAACAACTAGTGTTAGATATAGTTGATAACTTGTGTCAATATGTTTTGAAAGAGCGCCAGTTGTGAAACAGGGGACCCTAGTTTTCCAAGTCAACCCGCATAAACCTTAGTTGCATTTTACCAATAATTGATCGCTAGAGATTTCTGAAAAACTAAGGCTGCCTTTATGGGACACGGAACTTAAAAAATATATTAATCAATAAGATAAGATGGCCTTGAAGTCTCAAAGTTGACAATCATCGCCGGATGTCCCACACGACTTCTCTCCTCTCATGTGTGTCTCTCGACCTCTAGTTCTTTCATCAATAGGCAAGACGGTTTTCCTTGATCACGTGCTCTTTAGTTGCCCCATCAATCATGTGAGCCACCAACTCAGCTGCAGCCAAGCTTGATGAACTTTGCCACCAAATGCTCATTCGACTAGAATTGATGTAGCTTATGTATCATAAAATTGATGCCATTGGATACTCACATTAATAAAACTTATCAATGTTCGTGATTTTGTATAGCACAAAGCGTATATTCATAATGTAATTGTTGGTCTATCTATCATATATTACTAATTAGTATCCAATATTAATGCATATGCAATCGCCAATCTATAATTTGGAACAGCGTAACAATGAGTAGAAGATCTATGTATTCTTAGCAACTATTATACTTTTTTATTAAAGCATGCTATACATGATCGAAGCAGCTACTACCTAGTATATTTGATTAGAAGTGTGTTACATAACATATTACCAGCTAGCCTACATATATCCATTTTAAATTTTAGTATTGTAGATGCATGGATATGCATAATGCATGTGTGTGATCCCTTTGTTAATATTTATAACAGGGAATTCTATCTATAGTTTTTATAAATAAAATACAATATAAAAATGCCAGACAAAGTCTTACTTGGTTGATAAAGAATGATCCTTTTATACATAAAGATACTCCATATGGAATCCATAATTAGACAAATTTTAGAGTAAATATCATATATATGCATATCCACTCAGGCTATCCCAGCACTCGGCCCATGTTCTGGACGTTCATGCGCTCACGGCCCAACATTCAGCAGAGAGCCTACTCTATCTCAAAAGCCTAGACTAGTGAGAGGAAAGAATATCCCCTTATAAGCTTGGTGTGGCCTCCTCCCGTAAGCCAGGTGGAACTAAACACTAAGCAACCTCCACTGGTCAACAGACTCCTAACATCCCATCCCCCTAAGAACCCCTCCGGAAAGCATGGCGATGCTGGCGTAGATACCAGATGTTAGCATCCACTTGGCCAGCCTAGTGCTCAGCCTATGTTCTGAATGTTCATACATACACAACCCAATAATAAGAAGAATGTCAAAAGTCCGGACTGAAGGGAGGAATGAATCTCGCTTATAAGCTGAGTGTGGCCTCCTCCCGTAGGAAATATGGAGCTAAACCAAGCAACCTCCACCGGTCAACAGAGGGGTCCTAACATTCCATCCCCCTGAGAAGGCATGGCGATGCTGGCTCTGATACCAGATATTAGCGTCCACTTAGGCTAGCCTATACTCGACACATGTTCTGGACGTTCATGCGCTCACGGTCCAACTTTGAGCAGAGAGCCCACTCCATCTCAAAAGCCTTGACTAGTGAGAGGAAGAAATCTCACCCTTATAAGCTGGGTGTGGACTCCTCCTGTAGGCGAGGTGGGACTAAACACTAAGCAGCCTCCAACGGTCAACATGCTCCTAACATATATATTAACGGTTGAATTCACATACAAAAAACTCATTAATCTAGTATATATAATAAAATTAATTTAGTTTGTGTTTCTATTCTATAGGCCCTATGATATACTATGTAGTTATGGAGGACCAGGGTGAAACATGATATGCATACATTAGTTCTTAGATATATTACATACATGGGCTAAAGATTGTTCAAACTAATGTCAACACGAGACGTCCACTAGGGGAGGACTGCATGAGTTAATGCTGACCTGCAATGCAATGGAACCTACGTGTGCAAATGAACTCATCATACAAATTAAGGAAGCATAATGTTTTAATGGACATGCCCCTAAAAGTTTGAAACAACACATGATGTGATGCACATAATGATTAAGCAAGTTATGCAAAAATAATATATGTCGATAAAAAAGTGAGTGCCCATAAGATAGGACAAGCTTTGCCTTGATTAAGAGATTATTTCCTCCACAATTTCAATCAATTATATATATGAGAAATTTTAATAATTTGGACATGTGACATTGGAAATTAGGATAGGATGGACATGTGACATAGTAAATTAGAATAAGATGGATGTGGAATCACATATAGACATGATACCGTACTAAAAAAATACATATGCAATATGGCCAATAATGAGTCCAGTAGGGAAGATAACACTGGTTAAGTTTGGACCATCGGTCTAAGGAAAGATACTTTCATAGAAAGGAAAAGATATACTATGATAATTTCCCATGAGGTCTAATGATGAATAATTTGAAAATATATATATTTCAAGTTTTCAACACTTGCATCCCATATATGATATATGTATTTATGGGATTTTTTTTGCTTGGTGGAGTTATTTGTTGAAGTGTGGTCTCCAAACATGTACGCCCTTCGTCCGTAAATAACTGTAGTTCTAGCTTTTGTCCAAAGTCAACAAAAAATGAAAATAGTATCACCGGGCCCATTTTGAAATTGTGGAGGAAATAATTCTTGGACTTTGTGATATATGCTGATAATTCCTTTTTGCAAACTTGATAAAATTTTAAGAAAAACTAGAACTACACTTATTTGTTAACGGACAGAGTAGCTGTCATGAAAAGAAAATAAGACATAAAATATATAACCCCGTATTTTGTGCAACCTTAATTGCAGAACATTCATACCGCTAGACATGCACATATATTAGTTTTGCAACTACGACATTCAAAAAGTGCAAACTTGCACGTGAAAATTAAAATGACAATGAAAAAACACAAGAAATTTTGGTGTTCTATATAAACCTCAAAATTATGAAAACATAAATCACTTCCACATTCTTGTCACTTGCGTCGCACCCCTATATTATTTCAATTAAATTCCTAAATGTGCAACTTACACCCAAAGTCAAAACAATATACAAATAAAAGTAAACTAAAAACCGATCAATTAACATGTTCAAATGTAAAGCTATGTAAAAAATGGGCATGAATTAATATGTGTACACACTAAGCACACATAAAACATTAGAGGGTATTAAAACTGAAATAAAATACTTACAAGCATTTGTGTCATCTCATAGACAACTATGATATCTACATTTTGTAGTTAATAATTAAATTTACCAATAAATAGGATAACCATATTCAGACGGTATGATTATCCAAACTTAAAATATGACCATACATCGCCGTATATTATTATCACTACCTTATCCTGTCAACCAGGATAGGGTCCAGACTGGATTGTGTTGGGATGTCAAAAGGTCTTACCATTTCTTGTACCATCGAATTTAGTACGGTTTTGTCAAAATTTATCCTAACCACATTCAACCTACGGAAAGGTACATTATTTCTAAAGAAGTTTATTTTTACCATACCCTCTAGTATTTCTTGAACTGGCATTTTACTAGGTGGAAATGGAGTAGACACCGAGGATTCTATTACTTTCAATAAAAGTGGGAGCACAACCGGATGGTAGAATCTTTAAGTGAAAAAAGAATGATGTGGTTGAAGAAGTTGAGAACCATAAAGAGCAACTGGATTTAGTACTTCATAATTTGTGTAAATGTCTTTTGGAAGAGTGCCTGGGGGATTCAGAGACGACTCTGATATTTTTCTAACCTAATCCTCGTCAATTCTAAGGTTGCCTTTGTTTGCTCGTGAACTTAAAAACTATGTTAATAGAGGCATATTTTGGAACTACAGAGCATTGTAGACTTAGCTACGCAGTATCACATTTAGGATTAGTAAAAGAACAAAAAACTTGATTAGCATGGTTATAGAAACTCAAATAGGAATTTCCATCCATCCACACACACACACACAGAGTACATGTCGTTAGTATTTCCCTTTCAGTCGAGCAAGGAGACATCCTTTTTGGGTGTTGACTTTACAAATTTTGACCTGCACGATTTACTTGGGGAACTTTTGTGTGAAGTACCAACAATAAAACAAAGCAGATGTGGTTCAATGGGGGTAGTCACAGTTCATGAGACGGCACAACCGAGTTCAAACTAGAATACTAGATGCTTTGATTCATTTGGTATGGTGTTCTATATAGAGATCCTCCTTACTTACAAGATGGTGACTCTTGTATCATCTGACACGGAGAATGTAAGAATAATGATATTTTAACCTCTTTTGCATGTTGCCATTGCTATTTTATATTTATATGGGTTTGATTTAACCGAAAGACAATATACCTAGGCGAACTCATTTGATGAACCCACCTTCGAAAAGTGGGTATCTTTTATTTATCTTTTATTAAGGACTAGTAACGTAATCTATTCTAGTCTTAGTTTAGGCTCGGAGAGAATTCTAATAGTAGACCTTTGCTCATGGATGTTGGTATGCCTTCCCACACCAACAACCAACGTCTTTTAAATTTTATGTAGCTAGGCTAAAACGCTGTTGTTTTTGCGTCTGGTCTCTAGGATCCAGCAATAGGAGCAGACAGTCTACTAACATTGAGCACTGGCAATTAAAGATCCGAACCCTTAGGCATTTTTACTCTGAAAAACTAAAATAATTCACAAGGTGAAAACACCGCAAGTTCAAGATTCAAACTACATGGGTTAACTGTGTAAAAAACAATCCACTATTTGAATTTCTGCAGTTCACTGTATGAAAAAAGCTAATGAAGGCTATCTACCTTTTCCCTTAAAAACTAGCATGGTGGCCCTCACAAATGCGAGGGCATCATTGTTAATATGTCAAAGATGTTAAATGTTTATTTTCTTATCTTATGATTTTTGCTTCTCCACCTACCTCGTTCATTGTAAAATACACAATGTTTTAGATATAGATTTAAACATCTTTTACAAAAAAGTGCACGAATTTTTTCCAGCTTGTCGCCCGTCAAGCATATTCAATGTTTTCATACTACCACTTGTCTATAGAGAAGGGAACATCTAACTTTTAGTTGGCTAGGATATTTTTTTTATAGAAAATCCATCGTCTATTCGGTGATGGCTAGGACACACGCACGCACACGCACACGCACGCATACGCACATACACACAGAGAGAGAGAGAGAGAGAGAGAGAGAGAGATTTGAAGACGAATATCTGTGTAAATATCATGACTCAAGTATGTTTGTACAAGAATTTCATTCATGACAATTAAGATATATTTGAAGACGAAGGTAGTAGGACGTGCATGGTATATGTGCTCCTTGATTTTTTTTCTCATCTGTACATGTTACAAAAAAATCTTAAATGACTTGTTCATGCAAATTCATCTAATAATGAACTGAATGTAGTAATTTTCTCTCTATCATATATTTATACTTCATGCTCCAAGGAAAAAAGCATAGTAGAATTTTTTTGCACACACCCATCTCTTCCTTTTTCTTTCAGAACGAAACATATATTCTCTCCGCTCATAGATCATTCCTAGAAAGTATGGAGTCAAGATTTCCTAGCTTTGACTAATAGTTTACACGTTTCAGATAAAAATTATGTCCGGAACATGTCGAGAGGCACATAAAAAATTTAGGCGCCATGATATTGCCCTAAAAGTTAGGGCCACATTTTGAAGCCTTCAAAGTCCCGTACGTCGGCTCGCGCTGGAGCGAGCTCCTGGTACATGTGCCATGTGGTGGCCGAGGCCGACCTCCTGACATGGAGCAGCGACAGCGGAGAGAATCTTGAGAGGCGCGTGTCGGCAAAATCCGTGGAGCACGGCCACGGTGCAGCGCCGGAATGAGTTGGGCGAGGTGGGTCGGTGATGGGAGCGCTCGGGTTGGGGTCGTCGAGGTCGACGTACGAGAACGGTCTGCGGGATCCGGATCGGAGACAAGAGAGGATGCGGTGGCTTGGAGGGTTTCGCTGGACCTCTTGGAACTTGTAGTGGCCACTATAGGCGCAGGGCCGGTCCTAAGGTTTTAGGGTCCCGGGCAAAACTAAACTCGGAGGCCCTATAGGCATAAATAAATGTGAAGTGTTACAATAAAATTTTAAAGTGTGCATGAAAGCAACATTTTTTTGGGTTAAAGCAACATTTGATATCCAATAATATGTATCATTTTAAAATTTTCTTCTAACATTATTAGCTGTGAAGTCATTGATAATGGTATGTTATTATTATGTCGATTATGCCTTGAACATTATCATTGTTAGGGTATGGATGCATTGCAGTCTCTTGTCGATGACTCGGCTTCTTGCCTCTCAACGTGGCTGCCTGAGTGCAGACGAACTATCGTCTCCGGCTACTGTTCAGCATCGTTTTATGTAAGCACAGTCAGAGCGGTATCTGTCATGGGCTTGCACTTTTAGGACTATAGGAGAAATCAACTTGCAACAGAAAAAAAAGTTATTTTCTGTCTAAGAAAAAATGAGTCGACTGTGTGCTTTTCTGAGGGAGTCCACCCTGTGCTAATACTCCCTCCGTCCTACATTAGCTATCGTAACTTTTTCAAAATAAGCAAACCTATATACGCATTCCGTTTTAAAAAAGGATGTTGCAGATTTGTATAAATTGAGATGTATCTATATATACATTATATAGTGCCTAGATAGATCCAGATTTAGATAACTTTGAGTCATCTTTTTTAAGACGGAGAGAGTGCTAAAATATATCTACATACATATGAATCTACACTAAACTTGGTTAAAATAAGTAATATGAGACGGAGAGAGTAGTAGATTTTTGAATCGTTACCACCGGACTCACCTGATTTTTTTTATCAAGCGGAGACAACTAACTCCACACTCTTTTTTAGCAAACGACACATGCAGCTCCACTTTTTTTAGGTGAGACACAGCTCCACTTAATCACTTCATACCTAATTAATGGAAAAAATTCCAAACAAATCAAAAGGGAAGGCCCGAATTAACCAAACGGGAGGCCCAAAAGTTCCAGTTGCACAAAGCATAACGCTTTGTCTTTCTATAGAAGCTTGCAACCTGTTCTAATGGTGCTGTCAAATAATCTTCGCTTCTGTTGACTATGCCTTAGCTAGTTCGGATTTTGGGGCCCCTTGGTTTCGGGGGCCTGGGGCGGCTTCCCCTATAGATCCCCCTCAGGGCCGACCCTGGGCGAGAGAGGAGAGGGGGGTTGCAGAGGGACATGAGCGGAGATTGGGTGGTTGCTTCAGGTGTCAAGAAAGAGCGACGAGGGAGGTTGTTGTACCAACTAAAACTTTGTTTTTTTACAATCAATACCATATATATTTATATCATAACAAATAATACATGGCAAAGGTACATGACCTGTCTTCATCAATTACAAAATAAATCCTAAAAGAAACTAGCAAAACATCAAGGACTCCAAACGTCTTCTTCTCCTATGGCACAATCTTGTAGTTTTCCGAAAGCAGCCACACAAAAAAGACAACAAACGATAGACCTCTAAATACCACTGGGAGTTCTCCCATAATTTTTTGAGCCGTAGTGCCCATACTTCACGTGGGAAGACACTAGAGTAATCAACCAACATCAAAAAAAGGACCAACACCAGTATTGCATGGAAGATGAACCGACCAGTTTGGTCGATGTCGCTGGGAAGTCGAGAGCATGAGTCAACATTATCAAGGACGTAGCAGTCGGGATAGATTTTACAAAGAAAAACCTCCTCGCGACAACCATAAAATATCATCCAAGATCGATCCGGCCAAGCAAAATCTGAAAGACCATATCTAAAGAATTTTGATCTTCCAACACTAACATTGACGCTAGGAAGGAACCCACATCATCGAAGGGGTGAAGAACCCTTATTAAAAAAGTTGTCATCTTCATCAACGCGAAGGCCAAGAAGACAACCATCAAATTCGACACTAAACTGCTGAAAACTAATTTTATTGAAGGACTCCATCATTAGATCAGGTTCCCCGCCCCTCATGACGCCTTGCAAGGCTGGCTGGAGGAGGAGGAACAGATCGGACGGAGGTACTGTAGGAGACGGCAGCTAGGATTCTAGACGACAGGTTTTGTACCAACCAAAACTTTGTGTGTCCCGTGACACTGTTTTTCGCTGACGTTCCCTAGTAGATACAAAAGGAGCTATATTTCGAAAAAAAATATTACTAGTTACTTCTTAACAAGTGATCAAAATATTGACGGAGGCAACATAACATCAAAATATTGACCGAGGCATCATAACATATTTTATTCATAGAAGTACTGATCGAAGCAACATAACATCAAAGATACAGATACTTTAGCTAGCAAGCTTAGCTCCCGAAGCATGGATATAATCGACCATCAGGTTACATATTGGTGACAGTGTACACCATGTTGCAGTAGTCAAGGTTGGGAATCCGGGTGTGGGAGGGCATTCCTCCACTGCCTGCACACCGCGCGGTACCGGATCAGATCGTTGCTTGTCCCTAGGTACACGAGATGCTGGATCACTTCGGGTGGTAAAGCCGACCAGTTAGGCATTCTTCATTTGCAACATGAAAGACAAGATTGAACATAGAATATATGTTTAACTTAAAAGAAATATTTTTGTTAACTAGTTATACGTGCACGTAAGCCATGAAAAGCATGAAGGGAGAGAGCATGTACGTACGAGACAGGATCGTCACGGGTGAATGGCTGCTGCAAGATAGGGAACGTCATGGTGACCATCGATCGGTCCGGAGAGGGGCAATAAGGTATCGGGTGTATGATACGAATAGGATGAGTTGCATATGGCCTCCATGGCCTGGGCACATTTATATAGGGTAGGTGGTCCCAATTTAATTAATGGGTTTTTATATGTCATTAATTAATTGTTGCAAAGATATGGATTGTCAAAAGATACGAGGAGTTAATGGTGGAAATAAATGCCCGTGTTTAGTAGTAAATAGCATATCCAAAATATATTGTGGTTAATAATTGTTAATGACATTATGTCCTTCCTTATATTGTATACATGGATCTTTTGTATATCTATTATGAGGTAGGTAGTAAATTGTTGGCAAAAGTCCCAGTGTTAGTTCTTTTTTTTGGAAAGATCAAGTGATACAAACCAGAGCCCTTACAGAACAGTCCACAAGAAAAAGAAAAATAGCTGAAGACCCAGATTAGCAATTTCTCGGGGATAAAAAAACTAACGGTGAACCGAAAACATGGTGAATCGCAAGTATTTATGGGTGGTAAATTATATTGTCGGTTGTTGTTACTAGGGTTATGGTGGTAGATTGAGTGACAAATCACATTTAGTAAGTACAATTATTAAGATTGACATTGCGCAAAATAGCATATTGCATTGTCCTTACTAGGGCTACACGATCAGATTGGCCAAAAAAGGCAGCTAATAGGTATAAATTGGTCGGATTTGGTGGCATGAGTGGCTAGCTTGAATATAGATTGAAAGAGTACAGCAAGAACTCAAAGTTGCTTGGTAGAAGACTTGGCATGGCTCTATTGTAACTAACGAATTGTGGTTTTCTGTCGGATATCAACAATTTTGATGTGGCTAAAGAAGATAACAACCATAAAGAGCAACTAGTGTTAGATATAGTTGAGAACTTGTGTCAATATGTTTTGAAAGAGCGGCATCAGTAAAATAGGGGACCCTAATATTCCAACTCAACCCGCAGAACCTTAGTTGCGTTTTACCAATAATTGATCGCTAGACTAAGGCTGCCTTTGTGGGACACATAACTTAAAAATTATATTTATCAATAAGATGTAGTTCGTACTTGCAGTCTCAAGGTCATAATCATCGACGGATGCCCACATAACTTCCTCCTCTCATGTGTGTCTTTCAACCTCTAGTTCCTTCGTCACTAGGCAGCAGTTGTCCTTGATTGCGTGCTCTCAGTTGCCCCATCAATCATGTGAGCCACCAACTCAGCTGCAGGCAAGCTTGATGAACTTTGCCACCACATGCTCATCCGATTAGAATTGATGTAGCTTATGCACCATAAAATTGATGTCATTGGATACTCATGTTAACAAAACTTATCAATGTTCGTGATTTTGTATAGCAGAAAGCATATGTTAATAATGTAATTGTTGGTCTATCTATCATATACTCCCAATTAGTATCCAATATTATTGTTTGTGCAAAAAGTCAAATACTAAAAAATTAGGATTATATTAAAATGAAAATATTAAGGGCTAACCTCTGTTGAATAAAAGAGAAATTTACCAAGAGAATTAACCATGATAAACACTAGATAAAACCTGAATAGAATCATAGAAATTAAACTAATCATGTGAATTAGCAGATACAAATTAAGGCAGTTAACCAAGAGGGTTGCAAGGCATAGAACTTGAGATAAGATCAGAACAAGGTCTACAACAACCAAAAAGAATGACAAACTATCTGACTAAGATAACCAAGATTAAGAAAGATGATGTACATCACAGCAGAGGAACCGCCATTGTTGGTGTTGGCACCGTCATTAGCCATGTCATCGAGGAAGATGTTGTTGATGTCGGGGAAGAAGTCATCATTGGGAAAGACGTCGGTGTTGCTGCTATCCGTGAAGGAGTCTGATGAAACCAGATAGTCGCGCCAATAGTGCTTCCTAAAACCTTATCGCCCTTCTCACCACAGACTCGAAGCAGCGGGGTCTCGGAGGACTACTGTCACTCGCGGTGCACACCGTAAAGACGGCATGGGAAAGATCTAAGTAGCGTGGTGCTCTGGCTGAGCGCAAATGGGTGTGCAATCGTGTATCTAAGAGGAGGCACGGCCTCTCTCTCTCTCTTATAGGTACAAAGGGAAGGCGGGGCAGTACGGAGATGAAACAAAGAAGCGAACAGGCGGCATCCAAAAACAGACAGACTCCACTTAGTTCGCATTAATTTCCACTTAGCTCGTATTAAAAATCCACTCGAGCAAAACGTTTTAGCTTATGTACAACTGTTCAAATATCATTCATGTGTGGCAAAATAAAGCTCGGCTCGGCGAGATTCCTGTAACCCACGGAGCGCGCATCGTATCATGATGTCGCATGGCGTGGCGTGGCGTGGCGAGCGAGGAGGAGGAGGAGTGATACCTTTGATACGGATTATTAATATAGTATAGCTATTTTTCCCTAGTTGACCTAGGTTTATCGAATCCCCGGGACGCATAAAGCAATGTGAGATTACTTAAACGGACCTTCGAGAGTTTTAGAATTCCAATTGTGTTTTCACCGGACCAAGACGATGGAGAGAGAGGGCCTAGGTTCTTCGGTTTTCAATAGTAGCTGTGCAAAACATCTGATGGGAATAATAGATAATAATAAAGTATTCATGTAATTGTTAGAGCAAGATAATTATATGTGGGCAGTGCATTCTGATACGTCAGAAACGTATCTATAATTTTTTATGTTCCATACTTGTTTAGTATCTATTTTGTTTTACTTTGTCTATACTTTGAGGTGTTTTTATATGTTTTCTGGTACTAACCTATTGATGACCCACAATTATAGGGGATCGCAATAGTCTTTGTGGATATTATTACCCAATTTATTGATTCGACACAAGGGGAGCCAAAGAATACTTGCAAGCCTTAACAACTGAGTTGTCAATTGAGCTGCACCTGGAAATAGTTCTTGCTCACAAAAGTTTATCAGTAGCAATAGTTTTTAGTAGAAATAGCAAAGCAACAGTAGCAGTAAAACAAGAGGAATGGTAACAGTAGCAGCAAACAGTAGGATATGAGCGCGGTAGGCATAGGGATGGATGGACGGACGTTGCATGGACGAGTCTAAACATGTAACTTCAAGATCTAGGGAATTGCAGATAAAAGAGAATAAGCATCCAAATACTAAACAATCCTAGGCATGTGATCCATATATAGTCATGCGTGCTCGCAATGAGAACTTGCACAACATCTTTTGTCCTGCCAGCCCGTGGCAGCGGGGCCTCTAGGGAACTACTGAAAATTAAGGTTCTTCTTTTAATAGAGCACCAGAGCAAAGAATTAACACTCCTTGAACACATGTGATCCACACACCACAGCCATCCCCTTCGGTTGTCCCAATTTATGTCACTTCGGGGCCTTTGGATCCGGACAATGATATGTATACACAACTTGCAGATAAGATCACAAACAATAATATCATAATGATCCAATAATAAGTTCAGATCTGAGATAATGACACTCGGGCCCTAGTGACAAGCATTAAGCACAACAAGTTGCAAGAAAGTCAAGTAACACTAATAGAGATACTAGGCACTAGCCCTAGCAATCTTATTTGATTACAAGATAGAACTCGTCCAATCCCTACCATCCCCATAGCCTATAGCGGGGGATTATGAAGGGAATATGCCCGAGAGGCAATAATAAAGTGGTTATTATCGTATTCCTTGTTTATGATAAATGTTTATTTTACATGCTATAATTGTATTAATACGGAAACGTTAATACATGTGTGTTTAATAAACAAAAGAAAGTTCCTAGTTATGCCTCTCTTATAAACTAGCTCGTTGATTAACAAGATGATCATAGGTTTCCTGATCATGGACATTGGATGTTGTTAATAACGAGGTCACAACATTAGTGTAATGGTGTGATGAACATTCATCCGAAGTATAGCATTACGATCAAAGTCATTGAGTTTATATTGCTATAACAACTTACGAAGTGATCCTAATCCTTAGAC
Source organism: Avena longiglumis (assembly GCA_030063025.1). Classification (NCBI taxonomy): domain Eukaryota; kingdom Viridiplantae; phylum Streptophyta; class Magnoliopsida; order Poales; family Poaceae; genus Avena; species Avena longiglumis. The sequence goes on from CP125974.1 coordinate 37,906,304, forward strand.
CATGAGATCATGTCAATCACTAACAGGAAGAGTTTCTTGATAACATCAAGCGTCACACCGTAACAGGTGATTATAAAGATGGATTCAGAACTAATAAAGTGTTATGTTGAGGCCCATGGATCGAGTGGAATTTGTTCATCCCGATGGCGGATAGATATGCTCTGCGCCCTCTCGATGATATCACATTGATTAGCTTGCAAGCAAGTGATTTGATCACTAGAATGTTATATCACGGGAATGAGAAAAGAGTGCATGTCAGTAGCGAGATCAAACTAGGTATGGAGATACCGATGATCGAATCTCGGACATGTAATATATCGCGAAACAAAGGGATTAAGATACTAGCGTAAAAGGTTCCGATCACAAGAAAGTCATCGTTGAATGTGTGGGAGTCGATGGGTCTCCGGATCCGCTTCGATTATTGATCGAGAGGGTCTCGATCATGTCCACATTATTCATGAACCGTAGGGTGACACACTTAAGAGACACCGACATCCAATTGGAGCAAAAGTTCCATGCCGAAAAGAAAAAGAAAGCGCAGGAATTTATTTCACTAGACAAAACTGTTTGGTTGAAATGCAAACTGGTTACGCATGTGAAATGGAATACTAGCAAGGGGTTTTATGTGAATGTTTGTTAATTAAAGTAATTAACAAAATTCTGAATAAATAAATAAAGAGTTTTATTTAAATGAGAGCTTGCATTAAATTTGGTGGAAATTTAATGCATGTGAGTGGATTTATGAGTGGAGGCTTTTTAATGGGAGTGGAGGCTTTTCATTTTGAGTGGGAGCTCCACCCACATGAATGTGGAAGAGGTGGGGGCAGCCCCATGGCTGGGCGCCATGCCCCTTGGGTGCACCCCTCTCCCCTATAAAAGGCCCCCCTCTCCTCCTCTCACATCACACCTCCTCGTGAAGGATCTCTCTCCCCCTCTAGAATTTATCCCCCATGGTCTCGGACTAGCGAGATACATGTTCCCGGTGGCTATTCGGCAAGAAAGAGTTGTGCTTCCGCTGCATCGCTGGAGCGAGGAGGCGGAGGTTGCTCGGTGCCTCGAACGTGTGTGCGAGCCCGGATGCACTTGCTGTTTTGGCGCTAGGACTTCCTCTCGATCTTGAGATCGGCAAGAGATCGTCTACATCAACCACGAGTTTGGACTCGTTAAGCTTTGTCGGTCTTCAAGGGTATGTTCTCTACGGATATACATCCGCCCGTTGTTTGTATCTAGTAGATAGATCTTGGTACATAGTTGTTCCCATCGTAGGAAATTTTTTGTTTTCTATCTGCGAACCCTACGATGGTATCGAGCCGGATCTATCGTAGATGCTTTGCAGGTAGTACACATATGATTATGTGGCGATGATGATCATTTATTGCTTCTTAGTTGTACTTTGGATATTGGTGGCATAGTGGGATGAAGCGGCCCGGACAAACTTTACATGTCCTCGCACATGAGACTGTTCCACGCTTGACATGCAACTAGTTTTGCATAAGTGGCTAGCGGTGTCATCTCTCCTACTATAGTCAATATCTAATTTGCAACGAGTTGTCAACAATTTGGTTATCCTCGTTGTGGTTCATGTTCGTGGTAAACGGTTCTATCTTGAAAGCCCTAAGCCACGTAAAACTTGCAATGGATAAATTAGGCGTCTAGTTTAGATTGTTCTTTGGGCTAGTGTTATGATATGGTGATTTTGTAAGTAGAAGTATGAGATGATACTCTTACAACATACATAACGTGTAAACTCCATAGACCTTGGATTTACACATAAAGGTATGATAGTGATCATACCACGGTGCACATGATAGAGATCATGTCGAGAACCATATCATTCCACTAATAAACATGTGATGTTTGATGCATCTTATATTGCTTGTTTGGCGTTTATTAGCATAATAAGATGATCCCTCATTTAAATATCAAGATAAGAATGTGTTCTTCCTTTAGTATGCACCGATTATGTTCTCGTCGCTCCAAGACATCACGTGATGATCGGGTGTTTTTGGATCCACGACCATATTTTGGGTGTAAGACAGGTTACACTGCGAATACTAAGGTTCTTACTTGGCGATCCTAGCATGTACAGACATGGCCTCGAAACACGGACCGAAAGGTTAAGCATGAGTCATATAGTAGATATGATGCCCATTTGATGCTCGCCTTTGGAGCTACACCGACTCACGTGATGATCGGACTTGGTGTAGTGGATTTGGTTCATGTAATCACCAAAAAGGCACGAGGGATGTCATTTTGAGTGGGAGTTCATTTCTAATTTGGATTAGTAGAACTCAATTTATCATAAATTAAATCAAAGTGAATTTGCATAATTTGTTGTAGTCATTGGCATTCGTTCACCACCTTATGCATAGTTGTAATTGAGATAATAGAACTATAGAATTACGGATATATACTTTCTGAACTGGTATCGTATTGTGTTGAGTGTCAATCTAAAGTTTAAAGTCCTATTGCAAACTTTCGAAAATTCTATTTACTCCGTGAAATTTAATAATTGGTATTAAATCGAGAGTAACAATTCGATGTTAGTATCTTAAGTATCATGTTTGCCTCCATGATTCTTGATTTAAACATCAAGTTTATCTAGGAGCTGAAAGAATTATTTGAAACCATCATGTGTGGCGAGATATAACGATATCTGAAACAATGTTTTGGTTGAAATATGATAGAGTATAATATATGTTCTCATATTGGATGAGAATTTGAAGGTTGGAGATGCTAGACATCCTAATCATCCAAAAGGGTTTTGGAAAGTAATGTTATACTCACGATTCGCCTTTATAAGCTAAAGTAGCTTGATCATGAAAGTCGTCATGATAAGGGTGAATAGAATATGTATGTAAAATGTTTACTACACTAAAAGATTACTAAAGAATGGATTTTGAAAGAATACCGATCATTTGATGATGGTGATCTACTTCAAAGTGCAAGTCCAAAGGTATTATTATTTGAATATACACGCTTTGGACTAGGTGTCATGTATATGGCGCCACTTTTGATGTTGATAAATTCTTTTGAAAGGAAAAGGAAATGCTGAAAGAGAATCTATAAAATATATTTGGCAGAAAAGAAAAGATTGGAAATATCCAATTTAGGTATATATATGATATACATGTTATGGTTGTATTCTTTGCTTGTTAAACAATGTGGTTCTTGGGTATTGGATACCGAATTGGTTGGTATGAAATGTCATACGGAACAACGCAATTCATGAACCACAATGGCCTAAGTAACTAGCAAGAGAATATGTGACGATGTTCATCGAAAACAAACAAACCGTTGTTTGTATTTCTCGTTGACATCAAAGCTTGACTTCAAGATTTGTTTTAATAATTGTTATTTGAATCAGGTATTATAAGAACAAAGGTTGTTCAAATAATTACCGTATTCCATATAAGATGGATGATTTATAAATCTAGTTGAAGAAATCACATCCATAAAACCTAATGCTAAAATGTTGCAAGACAAATGATTGAAAGATCAATTATGAAGTGACATCGCTGTTTAAATTATATTGGAAAGAAAACATGAAGAATCTCCATATTCATGGATTTTTGGAGTCTTTGATTTGATCAAGTGACGCTTGTGAGACTTTCCACGTGATAATTAAAACTTCGTTCAAAGGCCAAAGAAGAACGAATGACTAAAATATTGGAATTTATACATATCGATGTATGTATTCCATTATGTGTAGTCGTAAGCGATGGGTTTCAACTTCATATGCTTTCTCTGAAATTTGAGTGAATGTTCACTTAATGAGAAACAAGTATGAAATATTTGAAAATGTTTCAAAGACTTTCAAGATGAAGTGAAAAATCATTGTAACAAGAAAAATAAATGGTTTATGATTTTATCATAAGGGATTTATTTGAGTTACAAGTGTAACAAGAAAATAAATGAATTATGATTTTATCATAAAGGGATTTATTTGAGTTGCAAGTTTAGCGAAACACCTAGATTTACATCTCCCAAAACACCATAGGAGTATGGAGTGTTTGAGATTTGTAATGAAACCTTGTTTGACATGGTTGGATCAAAGGTGTTATTTATAAAACTGCCATTATGTTTTAAAAGATTAAAGCTTTAGAGACTACCGCTTTTACACTGAAAAGAGCTCCATCTTGATCCGTTGAAATGACACCATATGAGTTATGGTTTGGGGTAAAACCCAAGTTGTCATTTCTTAAATTTTGGTATGCTAAACATAAGTAAGATGTTTACAACCAAAGTCGGATGAGCATGTCTTTGTAGGTTATTTTGAATAACAATTGGTTATTCCTCCTTAACACCGAGGACAAAAGGGTTTGTCGCTTGAAATGTAAAGTTTCTTGAAGAAGGAATTTTTCATAAATGTTAAGTGGGAGGACAATAGAACTTTGATAAGGTTAACGAACCTTAGCTAAATGTCTTGAGTTCTTGGCTAGGAAATGGTTACGGAGGCTGCCATAATGCTCATAGCTTATGTGCCTCAAAGGTTGTGGTCACGGAGATCTAAGTTCCTATTGAACCAAGTAGGTCGGTTAAACAATCAAATGCTAAGATTTGAGAGTAAATCATTATTGTTTGATAATGATGAACGAATACATACAAAGAAGCGATGATGGGCCAGCTCGTCAAATGGCTTGAAGCCATAAAATCCGTGATAGTTCCATACGAGAAATCAAGTTTTGAACTTGGAAGACCCTCCGAAAAGGTGTAAAAACCTATCGGTCGTATTTGGATCTATAAAGAAACAGACATGGATATTTCACATCTATGAAATAGTCGACATGTCGTAAAGTATTTTATGACAATGTTCAAAGAGTTGACTATGACAAGATTTGATCTTTCATAGCGATATTTAGTGCAGACGGATTAAAGTAGCAACCACTACATATAATCTGTTATATGGTAGATGAATAAACAAAACAAAGTTCTTCTAATAGAATGGTTACCTAGGGCGTGTACATGACACGGTCCAAAGGGTTTTGTTAAATTCAAAGGATGCTAAAGGGCATGCAAACTTCAATGGTTGAAGTAAGCATCATGAGTTGGAATCTTCACCATGATGAAAGGAGTTTTCATCGGGAGGCGATGAAGATGCTTGCATTTGCAAGAAATTAAGTGGGAGAATGAGACATATTTATAATACATTATGTGAAGGACATCTTATTGATTAGAAATGATGTATCTTTTATTGACAAAGGTTAAGAATTTCATTTCGATGAAAGACTTAGGCAAAACCGAATATTTAGCATGAATGTCTATAGTGGATGGTAATCAGTCAATATGGTTGTGCCAAACGTACATATATGATATATTGAAGGAGTTCAATATAGAATCAACAAGAAACGATTCTTGTCGCATGGAAAGGAATTGAATCAAGATTCAAGTGTATCGACACTTGATAAGTGAAACAAGATTCAAGTGCTTTGACACTTGATGAGTGCAATCACGAGAATGTTTTGATCAATCATACCATGATATGTACACATCCAGATATGTCCTATGCTCTAAGTGTTATGAGCATATGCCAGAATGAATCATAAAATGATCATTGGACGATAGTGAGAATATTCTTATGATCTTTTGGAAGAACTAAGAATATATTTGTGTAGAGGTGACAAACAATTACAAATAGTTCATTGTAAAGCGTTACATTGATACTAGTTTTGTCACAAGATACAAATTAAGTTTATCTCAATTTAAACTATGGGTGGCACAATGTAATGGAAAGGAGATTCCATGATGGATTTGGAAGAGTTCCAAAGTTAAGACATTGTGACGAATACTACAACAAAAGGCTAAGTATATGACTGCTATAGTAGCGACAAAGGAGGGAATTTGTGTCAAGTAGTTTGTTATCAAACTAAGGTGTGGTTCGCAACGGGCTAACACTAAAGATATATTGTATGACAATAGTATCGACGTGTTTTAACCCCAAGGAACTAAAGGTCTCACCAAAAGACCAAATTTATAAAATGCCATCTCATTGGAGAATGAGTGATGCGTGGAGACGCAAAGACATGCAAATACACACGGACCTGAAGCGTCAGATCCGTAGATTATGTTAACCACTTGCAATTGCGTATATGGAACACCAGAAAGCCATAGGTGTTCAATACGCAGATTTTTCAAACTAGATTATTGTCTCTAGTGCAAGTGGGAGACTGAAGGGAATATGCCCGAGAGGCAATAATAAAGTGGTTATTATCGTATTCCTTGTTTATGATAAATGTTTATTTTACATGCTATAATTGTATTAATACGGAAACGTTAATACATGTGTGTTTAATAAACAAAAGAAAGTTCCTAGTTATGCCTCTCTTATAAACTAGCTCGTTGATTAACAAGATGATCATAGGTTTCGATCATGGACATTGGATGTTGTTAATAACGAGGTCACAACATAGTGTAATGGTGTGATGAACATTCATCCGAAGTATAGCATTACGATCAAAGTCATTGAGTTTATATTGCTATAACAACTTGAAGTGATCCTAATCCTTAGACCATGAGATCATGTCAATCACTAACACGGAAGAGTTTCTTGATAACATCAAGCGTCACACCGTAACAGGGTGATTATAAAGATGGATTGAACTAATAAAGTGTTATGTTGAGGCCCATGGATCGAGAGTGGAATTTGTTCATCCCGATGGCGGATAGATATGCTCTGGGCCCTCTCGGTGATATCACATTGATTAGCTTGCAAGCAAGTGATTTGATCACTAGAATGTTATATCACGGAGCGAGAAAAGAGTGCATGTCGATGAGATCAAACTATGTATGGAGATACCGATCGAATCTCGGACATGTAATATATCGCGAAACAAAGGGATTAAGATACTAGCGTAAAGGTTCCGGCGATCACAAGAAAGTCATCGTTGAATGTGTGGGAGTCGGTATGGGTCTCAGATCCGCTCGATTATTGATCGAGAGGGTCTCGATCATGTCCACATTATTCGCGAACCGTAGGGTGACACACTTAAGAGACACCGACATCCAATTGGAGCAAAAGTTCCATGCCGAAAAGAAAAAGAAAGCGCGAATTTATTTCACTAGACCAAAAGCGTTTGGTTGAAATTGCTGATGCCCAGTTACGCATGTGAAATGGAATACTAGCAAGGGTTTTATGTGAATGTTTGTTAATTAAAGTAATTAACAAAATTCTGAATAAATAAATAAAAGAGTTTTATTTAAATGAGAGCTTGCATTAAATTTGGTGGAAATTTAATGCATGTGAGTGGATTTATGAGTGGAGGCTTTTTAATGGGAGTGGAGGCTTTTCATTTTTGAGTGGGAGCTCCACCCACATGAATGTGGAAGAGGTGGGGGCAGCCCCATGGCTGGGCGCCATGCCCCTTGGGTGCCCCCCCTCTCCCCTATAAAAGGCCCCCCTCTCCTCCTCTCACACCACACCTCCTCGTGAAGGATCTCTCTCCCCCTCTAGAATTTATCCCCCATGGTCTCGGACTAGCGAGATACATGTTCCCGGTGGCTATTCGGCAAGAAAGAGTTGTGCATCCATTGCATCGGAGCGAGGAGGCGGAGGTTGCTCGGTGCCTCGAGCGTGTGTGCGAGCACGGATCTTCTTTTTTGCGGCGCTAGGACTTCCTCTCGATCTTGAGATCGGCAAGAGATCGTCTACATCAACCACGAGTTTGGACTCGTTAAGCTTTGTCGGTCTTCAAGGGTATGTTCTCTACGGATATACATCCGCCCGTTGTTTGTATCTAGTAGATAGATCTTGGTACATAGTTGTTCCCATCGTAGGAAAATTTTTGTTTTCTATGCTGCGAACCCTACAGATTACTCACTCATGGATGAGGGAAACATTGATGGTTGATGGAGAGGCGTTGGTTATGACGATGGCGATGATCCTCCCCAAATTCCCCGTCCCGGCAGGGTGCCAGAACGGAGTTTCTGGTTCCGTATCGCGGCTTCTGGTGGTGGCGGCGCAGCGGAACTCTTTCTGGAAAAACATCAAACCCCCCTCGGTTTTTAGGTCAAGGGGTAACTTATAGGTGAAGAGGGAGCCCGAGGGGGTGCCTAGGGTGGCCGCACCCCCCTAGGCACGAGCTGGGCCCACATGTGCTGGTAGGGGTGTGCCCCCCAGGCCTCCACTCCGTCTCGTCTTCTGGCTCCGTGGATCTTTTGGTGAAATAGGATTTTTGGCATATTTTCCGGGATTTTTCCTGATAGTTGATTTTCTGCACAAAAGCTAGACACCAAGGTAATTCAAGCTGATTAAAGTGTCAGTGTTGTATCCATCACACAAGTTTAGGGATAAACAATAGCAAAGTGTTCAAAAAAGTAGATACGTTTGGGCGTATCAACTCCCCAAGCTTATTGCTTGTCCTCAAGCAACTCAGTTGAAAACTGAGTGCGATAAAAAAACTTTCACGAACACATTTGCTTCATATGATGTATATATTCTCAGCACAGGAGTAGATACTTAAACCATTCATAATAAGAAGTATGCAACTAAGTCTACTCAATAGTCATTGCAAGCTATGAAGACAAACCAACTCAATAATAATAAGTAGCATGAAACATAAACATAAGCAACATTGCAATGCTCATAATAAGGTATGATAGAGTGGTATCTCGCTTGCCTTTGTTTGTAGAGCACAATATAAATGCCAAGGAACCTATAAAGTTCACATGAAGACTAGAAGTAAAGATATCAGAGATACAAGCATCAAAGTCATGACACAATTAACCAAGTTTTAAGACAAACACAAGAATGACAACTATGCTCTCAAGAGGTGCTCATAGAATAAGTGGTGACTCAATAAGGAAGTGAAAAGGTTTTGAAAAGTGTGAAAGGATTATAAATGTTGAAAGTAAGGTACTCACTAGCTTTGAGCTCTCATTGCCCCCATCATTGGCATCTTTATATGGTTAAGGTGAAAGTGAGGTCCAATATGAGTTATATGCTTGACAAACCATAAACTGGAAATCCCAAGTCCCTTGAGTACGAGGGCCGCTCCGCATGCTACTCAACTTTGATTACCTGCAAGTTCTTGTCATTGTACATACATGCATATCATAGAGAACCGCCAACGGGGGGTATGCACATGATACAGGAGCTATCCCATGATCAAAATGACAAGGCAAGCAGACAATGGGCATCTCAGCGATCTTTTTATTTACTATGTGCATAGCTTTTTATTGAGGATGCTTCATAGACGCTCATTATGGTGATGCTGCAAGTTTCCACCATGATTAGGCATGGCCTAGGCTAGCGGCCCAGGCGTTTCTCTAACACATATATATAATCCATGAACTCACAAGCTCCCCTTTTATTTCACACCAGCGACATCCGCAAACAAAAGAGCAAGGTATCAATTGGATATGTATCCATAAGTGTTGAAAGCGTTCCTCGTGACAACACGGTTCTGCTAACTCCCAGCCTATAATTTGCAAGCATATAACTTTCATGGACAGGTCACAATGGTTCAGGATTATTAAGTGCAAGGAATAAAGTGTGCCATCAGGTTCGTATCAACTTTTCTGCTGGAGTCTCTTGTAGAGAGAAAAAGGCATAACACTAACTCCATCTCCCAAATCACATAAAGCAGTTCTAACATAATTATTCTTAATAGAGCAAGGAATAGTTGTTATACCTGGATCACCAAGTTTCTTTGGAACCTTACCATTGACGGAATAATTAGCAAGCAAAGTAGAAATTTCCTCATTAGGAATCTTCCTTTTATTAGAGACAATATCCTTCATATACTTTGAATAAGGAGGCAATTTAATAGCATCAGTCAAAGGAATTTGCAAAAATAAAGGTTTCATCCACTCACAAAACTTGTTGTAGTGTTCTTCCTCCTTTGACTTGTGTTTCTTACCTGGAAAAGGCATAGGTTTCTGCACCCAAGGTTCTCTCTCACTACCATGTTTCTTAGCAATAAAATCTTCCTTAGTGTACCTAGTATTCTTAGTGTGCTTCTCAGGTTCTTCCTCACCTTTCTCCTTATCAGGAGCATCATTATTACCATTACCACTCTCAGTTTCAGCATCAGAGACAGATATACTATTAGGATCTATAGCAGGTTCAAGTGGTTCCTCAACTATTTTATGTTTCTTGTTCTTTCTCTTACGAGGACTACCACTACTTTCACCTTGTTGAGAATCCCGCTCAATTCTTTTAGGGTGTCCTTCAGGATATAAAGGATCTTGAGTAGCTATACCACTCCTAGTTCTAATTCCATAAGCATGTTTATCTCCTGAGGCATTAACTAGCATATCCATTTGTACCTTAGCAAGTTGATCAAGTTGGGTTTGAACGATTTGAAAGTGTTTACAAAGAATTTTAATATCATTAGAAGTTCTTTCCACAATTTCTTTCAACTCTTTAATAGCTCTAGAGTTTTCCAATAAATGATTCTAAAGTTGTTTATTAAAATTACCTTGTTTAACAATAAAAATGTCAAGTTCCTCTAAACATTGATCAGGAGGCTTACCATAAAGAATATCACCTTCATCAAAGTTTTGGAGAGAGTGTGCCTCAATAGTAGATGAGTGGGGAATTGGCTTGCATAATTCTTCTATAGGAGGTAGATTCTTCACATCTTCAGCTCTAATACCTTTCTCCTTTAGACATTTCTTAGCTTCTTTCATCACTTCATCATTTAATGCAATAACTCCCCTCTTCTTTGGTGTTGGTGTTGGAACTGGTTCAGGAACAACTAGTTTAGGAGTAATAGGCTCAGGTGTATTTAGCTTAGTTGAAGTCCAATCATCATAATTCTTGCTTATCTTAGCCATTAGTTCTTCAGCATCTGTAGGAGTCCTTTTCCTGAAAACACAATCAGCAAAGCTATCTAGGTATGTCCTAGAATCATCACTCAGTCCACTATAATAAATATCAAGAAGCTCATTTTTAGGCAATGGACATCCAGGATGTGCATGAATCAAGGCACAGAACCTTGTCCATGAATCAAGCAATTTCTCTTCTTCTTCCTATTTAAAATCAAAAACTCTCTGCAAAGCAACATGTCTAGCACTGGGAGGAAAATATCTCTGGAAGAAAGAAGCAATCAAGCAATCAGGGCTATCAATGGAACCATGAGGTAATCTATTAAACCAAGCCCTAGCTTCTCCTTTTAGTGAAAAAGGGAAGATCTTTGTAACAAAGTACTTGCGCATCTTAAAATCATCAGAGAATAAAGCACTCATATTAGAAAGCTCAATCATATGAGCTACAACACTCTCATTTTCAGTCCCACAAAAAGGTTCTTTCTCAACAATGTCTAAATAGGATAAATCAAGAGAGAAATCATAATCTTTATCTTTAATATCTATGGGAGAGGTGGCAAACTTAGGATCAGAGGACAGTTTAGGAATAATGGTATGTCTTGCAAGGAGACTCTTAATAGAAATAGCACCATGTGTGTTTTGGCACTCTTCAACAAATTCATCAGTGAACTTAATGAAACCATCATTAATATCATAAATCTCTCTAGACTCAGGTGAGCTAACAGGTGTAACAGTGTCTTCACTAGGAGTTTCAGTATTTCCTAGACCAGTCATAGTAGCATATAGGAAAGGACCTAATGAACCACTCACATCAAGCACATTAGAAGTAACATCATGAGTATCAAAAGTAGTTTCAGACTCAACAGTAGTAGCAGTGTGTGTAGCATGAGTATGTGGTGGTGGTGTAACAAGCTTGCTTATAAAAGACGGTGAATCAAGAGCAGCAGAGGTGTTTAGGATTGTACCTCTTCTTGTAGTGGATGGTAAAATAGGAAACTTTCCATCACGAGACTTCCCCATGATGAAAGGAGTAGAAGTGAACAATAGTAGATCCAAGTGAACTTACAAATAATGCTATACTCCCCGGCAACGACGCCAGAAAATAGTCTTGATGACCCACAAGTATAGGGGATCGCAACAGTCTTCGCGGGTAGTATTACCCAATTTATTGATTTGACACAAGGGGAGCCAAATAATACTTGCAAGCCTTAACAACTGATTTGTCAATTCAGCTACACCTGAAAATAGTTCTTGCTCAGAGAATTTTATTACTACCTCCTTCACGGTTTGCAGGGCCTCTAATCAAATTTGGGTTTTTCCAAAACTACAACGTTCCTAGGCGCATAAGAATTAATGGTTGATTAATGTGGCACCTTTCCTCCCAACTTCCTATGCATGCAACAGTCTTCCACCAATGCATGCGCCTTAACCGCTCCCTAATAGGCTAATTTTTAGCCAATATGTGCACGCCTAGATCCGTGAGATTTTTGTAGAACGCCCTACAAACCGTGAAGGAGGGGGTAGTAGCAACAGTTTGTAGTAGCAACAACAAAGCAACAGTAGCAGTAAAACATGAGCAATGGTAACAGTAGCAGCAAACAGTAGGATATGAGAGCGGTAGGCATAGGGATGGATGGACGGGCGTTGCATGGACGAGTATAAACATGTAACTTCAAAATCTAGGGAATTTCAGATAAATGAGAATAAGCATCCAAGTACTAAACAATCCTAGGAATGTGCTCCATATATAGTCATGTGTGCTCGCAATGAGAACTTGCACAACATCTTTTGTCCTGCCAGCCCGTGGCAGCGGGGCCTCTAGGGAACTACTGGCAATTAAGGTGCTCCTTTTAATATAGCACCGGAGCAAAGCATTAACACTCCTTGAACACATGTGATCCTCACACCACAGCCACCCCCTCTGGTTCTCCCAATTTTTGTCACTTCGGGGCCTTTGGATCCGGACAATGATATGTGTACACAACTTGCAGATAAGATCACAAACAATACTATCATAATGATTCAATAATAAGTTCATATCTGAGATCATTTCACTCGGGCCTTAGTGACAAGCATTAAGCACAACAAGTTGCGACAAAGTCAAATAGCACTAATAGAGATACTAGGCACTATGCCCTAACAATATTATTCGATTACAAGATAGAACTCATCCAATCCCTACCATCCCCATAGCCTACAGCAGGGGATACTCACTCATGGATGAGGGAAACATTGATGGTTAATGGAGAGGCATTGGTGATGACGATGGCGATGATCCTCCCCAAATTCCTTGTCCCGGCAAGGTGCCAGAACGGAGTTTCTAGTTCCGAATCGTGGCTTCTGGTGGTGGCGCAGCGGAACTCTTTCTAGAAAAACGTTGAACCCCCCTCAGTTTTTAGGTCAAGGGGTAACTTATAGGCAAAAATGGAGCCCGAGGGGGTGCCTGGGGTGGCCGCACCCCCTAGGCACGGGCTGGGCCCACCCGTGCCTGGCAGGGGTGTGGGCCCCCTAGGCCTCCACTCCGTCTCGTCTTCTAGATCCGTGGATCTTCTGGTGAAATAGGTTTTTTGGCATATTTTTCGGGATTTTTCCTTATAGTTGATTTTCTGCACAAAAGCTAGACACCAAGTTAATTCTGCTGAAAAAAGCGTCAGTCCGTGTTAGTTGTATCCAAATCACACAAGTTTAGGGGAGAAACAATAGCAAAAGTGTTTGCGAAAGTAGATACGTTTTGGACATATCACCTATTGACAATATGCCACAGTGCGAGTTTCCTGTTTTCTTCTGTTTTTGGTTCCAGAAAAGCTAGTAAGGAAATATTCTCAAAATTGGATGGGAGACAAAAGCCAAAGTCAATATTTCACCGAGGAGAACATGGAGTCCAGAGGAGAGACGGAGGTGGCACTACTAGGAAAATGGCCTTTAGTGGCGCACCTGGAAACATCATCCGTGGCGCACTAGCAGTGCGCCATGGGCCTTGCGCTACGGCTATCTCTCAGCCGTGGCGCACTGCCTAGTGTGCCACGGTTGTGTAGAGATAGGCGTAGCGCACCTGCTAGTGCGCCACAGAAGTTTGGGCTGGTGCGCTACCCCTTGGATCTTCTGTGGCGCACTACCTAGTGCGCCACTAAGCTTCCATAGTGCGCTTTAGGTGTAGTGCGCCACAGAAGGTAGACCATGTGCGCCACAGATGTATGTTTTGTTTTTTTAATTTCCGAGCCAGATTATATGCAATACAGATTATATACAATATTACAGCAGATATACACACACAGATACAAGATATACAATTGTATATATAAATACTCAATATGAAAAACAAGATTGAAACAAATACATATAGATAAGTCTCATACATGAATACATAGTCTAAGTTACATTGTTTCGATCATGTTACAAAGTAGTAGTTGGTGACATGCGAATACATGTGTCGATAGAACAAGTTAGAGCTCGGAAGCTTGCCTAGACATCTAAACTAGCTAGCTAGACACAAACGCGGGATGAATAACCAAAGAAGATAAGCATGATCACCGCCGCGACGAAGGTGTAGGTCTTTATCCGGTTCCTTGTCCTAACTCCCGCTAGATAGCGCGTGTATCTAGCTTCCGCCTCCGCCATAGTGTTGTACCCTTTGTAGCTATTGCCGCTGAAACGGTGCACCTGTCTCCGGCAGTCTTCCCAATCATCGTAGACTCCGGAAACCCGTCCCTTGTACACGACGTACCACGTCATCTATAAGTTGACAATAATAATTAACCGATTATTGAAAAAAAAATATATAATTAAAGTCGCATATGAAGATACACTTATAGAAAGTACTCCTAAATCAAAAAGACCAAACTCAGAAAGCATGCCTCATATATAACTAGGTTGTTCGACACATGAATATGCTACGATGGAACTGTTCGCCAAGTAGGATGCACAACACGGACACATGCATAGCACAAGGCGAACAATCCCATCGCAGCACATTCACATATAGTGTGCCACGACATTTCAATCATCGGCATTATTCTCGAAAAGACCACAGTAACTCAAAAAGCATGCCTCATATATATACACAGGTCGTTGGACATAGGAATATGCTACGATGGAACCGTTTGCCAAGTAGGATGCACAACACCTGGACCTGTGCATAGCATAAGGCGAACAATCCCATCGTAGCACATTCACATATATAGTGTGCCACGACATTTCAATCATCGGCACTATTCTCGAAGAAGACCAAAGTAGCTCGAAAAGAATGCCTCATATATAACTAGCTAGGTCGTTGGACACATGAATATGCTACGATGAAACTGTACGCCAAGTAGGATGCACAACACCTGGACTTGTGCATAGAACAAGGCGTACAATCCCATCGTAGCACATTCACATACCCTGTGCACGCTATCTGGCATCGGCTTTGAGTGGAACGTGCGCTGCAAGGGTTGAACGATGGTACCCTTGGCAACATCCCTCAGCTCGTTGTTCACGTAGCATAAGAGAGTGCAAGGAACATCCGTCTGCGAAAAACATGTACGTCGTCGTCAGAGCGAGATGCCATAAGAGTAATAGATGGCATGAAAGGCGGTAATTAAAGCAATTTGTTTACCGTGATGGCGTCGAGATCGGCTAATGTCGATGCACCGCATCTGGCGACAGGCGTGCAAAGGCGGAAGGGCTGCTTGATGGCGCGGTCTTGGGCGCGGTGTATTCTCCCTACCGGACGGTACTTGGAGCTCCGGTGCCGCGCGGCGATGGCGAGGCACCAACATGTACTCGGCGCCTTGGTGATGGCGAAGTCACCAATACTTGTGGCGCCGCGGTGCTGGGTGATCACGAACACGTAGTTCGCTGATTAAATCGGCGCCCGCGTTGTTCGAGTGGCTCTTGACCATGCTTGGAATCGGACACGGCCCTACTCGACCACCCGCACTCCGATTCTATTGACTCCACCAAGGTAGGCAGGAATAGCGTGAGGTGATTGCGAGTTGTCTTGGGCGATCTGCGGGATCCGCGCCACTTGTGCCTTAAGTTCTTGAACCTCTCGGTTTTCCTCCTCGCTCCTTCCCGGCGCCACATGCGTCCTCGGTGGACCAAAATGATCCACCCAATTCTTACCCCGAGGCGGCCAGACGGCCAGCAACGGCTTCTTCGTAACCGGCTCTATTTTCTTGGCCGGTTCATCATACATTAAAGGTTATCACCGGGTGGCCGTCGACCCACAGGATGAGGAACCACAGGATCCATGACTAGCAACAATTTCCTCCTCTTGCGAAGAAGTAACATGAATCATTTAGATCATCGATTAGATTGCAATTGTGTTGATCCGGTAATTAGATTATACTTACCACAATTTCCTCGAATTCCTTCACCGCGGGATCCACGGTGAGTTGTTTGGTTTTGGGTCCACATGGTAGCGGGCCTGATGAAGTTCGAACCTGACGGGTTGAATTTAGTAAAGGGTTTTCTATCCCATTGGATCTATACTCTTCGTCCTCCTTATTCCATTTGGCCTCCGGTTCTATATCCACGGATCCAGATGGTGATGACCTATATTCATCGCCTCTGACACCTTTCCCGATTACTATTGGCGGGGCTCTTCGGATTCACACCTCTCCTTGAACTCCCGGGCTGATCTTGGTGATCTGGTCAATCTTGGATCTCCTCGAGACTTTTGCCTTCTTTATATATCTTCTTCTTTATCCGGGTTCTCCGGTGGCGGCGTGCTCATCTTTGTGAGGCGGTTGTTTACGTTCCCATGATAATTTGTGTTACGATGGCGGGAACTTGTATCTTGCGTCGACTTCTCGAAGAGGAGTGTGCAAGTAGCCATTATCTTTATGCGGAGATTCTCGGTGTTGATCGAGATGGTTGTCCGGTGATCGCGCCACTTGCCCACCGTGCCCTTTGGCGACAAGGGCGGGCTCCAAAGGAACCCCTGATGGGCTCACGGTAATTTCCTCCTGACCGTGCCGACCATGTTGGGCGCGGTCTCGCTTCTTCTTCTTCTTCTTCTTAGGAGGTTGCTACCACTCCTGTGCCCTCGCCGCCATCGGTGGTTTCATCGTCGCCGTTCCTTGACTTCTTCCTCCGTCTTCCATCTCATCATCCTCGCTCTCCGAAGGATGGTATTCTTCATCATCTTCTAGCCGTTGGGCGCCTCGAGAATGTCAATTGTTTATTTGGAGTCGAGTTCTCCTTCCGGTGATGCGCTTAGAACATCCAGCCTCGTCGTTGTCACACATCTTTGCACTAATAAAAAACAAATAATTGGTTAATATGCACGGAAAAATCTGGCATGACCTTTTCTAATTTTCTTAAACTAGGAGTGCCCGATTTCTGCCGAAACGGAAGTTAATCAACATTCCGGCAAGAATCGAGACTCATTTCATACAAGAACCTGCATACACACATAATAAAGTGCTTCATATACAAGCACAAGCACAATTTCAAGTGCTTCATAACCAATTGCACTTTAATGCTTGCTGTCATTTGCTGCAATCCTACAACATCTAACTTAGAAGCACAAATGATAGCAAGCAAGAAAATGACAGCAAGGCGATAGCAAGAAAATGACATCAAAGTTCCATTTTACTACAAATAAATAATTGATAGCGAAATAAAACCAAGAAATTGATGACAACTAAAACCCAAGCATACATGTTTACGTCGGCGGCACCATCTTTATCATGGTTTTTACGTCAGCGAGCTGACCATACATGTTTACGTCGGCGGCACCCATCTTGTCATGGTTTTTACATCAGCGGCGACCATACATGTTTACATCAACGTGACACCAAGAAATAATTTTTTCTGTCATGGTTGCATTCCATAGTGCTCTGTTATCTGGTCATTAAGTTTGGTTAAATTCTGAATATATGATAACTCTGCCTGTTGATTCTCTGAATCTTCTTGAGATCCCTCTTTTCAAGCTGTATTGAAGTGCAGGATTTTCTAAGTGTTGATTCACGGGTTAGTGTCTTCTAAACCATACCATGCCCAACCTTTTTCAAACTGTTGTGTAACTGAAATTTCCTTATTCTGGACATACATTTTCAATTCTCTCTCGATTATCCGAGCCTTTGTCGGTGAGTGATCTCCTTTTAGTTAAGTAGCTAGCTAATTGCTCTTTCTAAATTTCTTGTGCACAGTTTAATGCCTATATGCTGATTTCATGCAGTCAATTTAGATGTAAGATCAAATGAGAAGGGTGCAAAATCATTGAATTCTCCCAAAGATTTGAATGGAAATTTATCTTCTGTGAGACAATCTGTAAGTGAATGTCAAAATGATAACGTACAAAATGATAAGGACTTTGCTTCTGTTGATGGTTTGAGACTAAGGAAAGGCAAGACGGATCAGAATTTGGAAACTAGTGTTAGCAACTCAAGTGCCAATATCTATCAAGACCACTCTGGAAGTGATCCTGAACAGAACGATTACTCGTTTTCAATAAAGTCAGGAGATCATAATAAAGTCAGGAGATCATAAGATAGTGGATGCCAAAGATACTGGAGGTTCTACAGAGTACAGGCGACCGGACTTTGACAGAAAGGTCCATCTTGCTGCAACATTCTCTTTGATGTACTTACTATGAATGTAATGTGCTGGCAACCTAGCAATCTAGCAACCTAGCAATCTGGTTAATTGTTCACTAGCAATCTGGTTAATTGTTCACTAGCAAATGCACTAGTTAATTGTTCACTGGGGCCTGAATTTCGATTTTTTCCCCTTTCAACCTAGCAATCTGGCTTGGTTCAGACCTTGGATCAACCTAGCAATCTGAACTCTTTCAACCTAGCAACCTAGCAACCTAGCAAGTTGTGCCCACAGGCAGACCCCCATCGGTTAGAGAGAGGGGGAGAGAGGGAGAGACAGGGGAGGGAGAGAGGGAGAGAGGGAGAGGGGAGGGCTACCTCGGGCGGCGGCGGCGGCGGCGGCGATCCTCCTCCTCCACAAGCGGCGGCCTCCTCCTCCACGGATCGGCAGCGCCTCCTCCTCCCTGGCCGGGCCTCCTCCTCTTGAGGCGCTTGGTGGCGGGCCTCCTCCTCCGAGAGCAGATTGTGAGATGTGGCGGCAGTGCGTGTGGTGTCTATGAGATGGGCGGCGGTTGACTAGCGTCCAACACACATAGGCGTGGCGCACCACGGCCAAGTGCGCTACGGTGTCCGTAGCGCACTTGGCAGGGGTGCGCTACCTGTGTTGGACTACCAGAGGCGGCCACCTTACATTAGCACTAATCTTGTCATAGCCCTTTGGTTTGCCCTTAGCTCTATTCTAAACTATGAGCACCCAGGTTGAATCCTGGTGCTCCTCTTTATTTTATTTTAAAAATACTTTTCAATGTTCCAAAAATGTCCAAAAGTGGTGATTTATGCCATACAAGTTTTGTTTTGTTTTTAAAATACTTTTAAATATTCCAAAAATGCCCAAAAGTAGTGATATATGTCATAAAGTGTTACAAATATGATTCAAAGTATAACTAAATTTCATAATACTTTGTCCATGAATATTACAATCTTTTTCGACCACGTTTTACAATATTTTTTGAGCTAGCGTTTTACAATCTTTTTCCCTTCTTTGTCGCGGTTGAATAATTTAGCCCGGCACTTTAATGTTTCTTCTTCGAGCGGGCTACCTTTTTTGGGTAGGGTTGTCCTTTTCTTCTTATGATGTATGTTCTTTTCGTAGTATAAATCATCTTCAATCTTTGGATCGCCTTTGCTCGAAGTCTTGCTCGTTGGCGACTCCATCCATTCCGATGATGTTTCTTTTCCTCTCCTCCGACAACACGGCTAGGCTTTGTCGGGTCGGTAAAAAACATTGGTCCACTTTGGTAGCCCGTACGGTTCATTTTGGCGCCACGTTTGAACCGTGACCTTGGATTTGGCTGCCGGGTATAACCATGGTTGTGAAATACCGGTCTTCTCTTTCGGCGCTCTTTGCCCATCGACACGGAACATGGCACCTTTTCTCCCACGTAGTCGAGCTCCCGGATCTCCTCGATTCTTAGTAGAATCTTTCCTTCATGTTGTCATCGGTGTAGAATTACGGCGTTACGCTGAGTTCGATAATCACACTTGTTGTCCTTTTCCTCCGTGTAGAATGTGTAGCCGTTGATATCATACACGATAGGTCACCGGGTTTTGCATCGGTCCCTGCGACAAGGTGAATATGATCTTTTCCGTGTCGGAAGAATGCGGCGAGGATTATCAAGGCGTCTGCCTAAACCAACGCATGAAATCTGAGTTGTGCTCTTTGATTATTTCTCCCTGCGTCCTCTGTGCCCGGTCCTTTGTACTTCTTCTCGATTAACCTTTTGTGTACATGCCAAGGATCGACCAGTTCTAAATGATGTGGCTGACGAGGTTTGCTCGATCAAAGTCTGCGTCGAAAATCGAAATCGCATGCGATGTCGGACCCTCTCGGTGACCAGATCCGTCGAGCTTGCCAAGGTGTCTGTGGCGGGAAGACCGATAGGGTTCTCGATGTCTAGATAATTCGTGCGAAGAGATGCACTCTTGACGAAAGCCCTTGTCTATGCTTCCATCTGGGCGGGACTGTTATGACGTATCCTTTGATGTGTCCGTTCATCCTTTCGAGCATCATCTTTGCGGAGGAACATCGGCCCGAGTTATGCGATGTCCTCCACGACATGGACTAGCGGATGCACCATAATGTCGAAGAATGCGGTGGGAAGTAGACCTCAAGATCACATAGTATCACCACGATCTCCTCCTGCAGCCTTCGAGCTGATTCAAGCCAATCGACTTCCTAGAGATGGCGTCGAAAAACTTGCATAGGCCAAATAACGTTTCATGGGCGTGCTCGTCCATTATCCCTCTTAGTGCGACGGAAGTACTGCGTCATTAGCAGCACGGTCGTGAGACTTCATGCCTGAACCTCTGCCGCCTCGTCTAGGTATCGCTTATCTTGCCAGCGTGGTAAGGAAATTTGACTCCTAGAAGGCACTTGAAAGCGGTTTGATCTCATCACGGCTTAGAGTGAAGCAAGAAGGAGGCGATATTCGTTCTTCTTGAAATTTTTACCCTTACGACCTTGTGTCGTCTCGACTCATGATCATCGTCATCTTCACGATCATCGGAGTAGTGCATCCTCCGTGAAGCTCCCGGATACCCAAGCATATCAGGTCGTGCCTTGCTTTCGGACCATCTTTCGTCCTATTTGGCATGTTGATTATGGTGGCGACCGGACTCGCACATGTTTTTCGTGATATGCATGATGTCGAGGCTATGAGGCGTGGAGAAACTTCTGATATAGCAACTCTCGAAATGCAGACCTTGTTTTCCATACCTTCATCAATGGCTTGTCTTGTTCTTGCCTCTTCGCTTCTTTCCGGGATTAGGACAATCTTTCCGGTTTTCAGCAACTCTTCCACTTCTTCGCTGCTCCTATGCTGCAGGATTCCTCGGGTCTCGATTTGCCATCGAACAGGTCTCCACGTTTTCTCCATGGATCATTCTTGCCAAGCCACCTCGGTGCGCCATGAACACGTTTTCGATGACCTGGATCTTTCTCGAGTTGGAGATAGCTTGTGTTATCCATGCACCTAACGCATGCGAGAATCCTTGGATAACCTGCCCGAGATATACCATAACTGGATAGTCTTGCACCGTAGTGACCAACGCGGCTCTCGAGTGAAATAATCTTGTGCGACGGCGTCGTAAGTATTGGATCGATTCCCATAACGTGGCTAGCTCCTCTTTCAACAGCCCGAGATCTGATTGATGTCGGTGCAGGTTGTTTCGGCCCTTGAATTAGCATACTCATTTGTATGTACTTCTTCTTGCACAACCATGGAGGAGGTTGTACATCCATACAAACACGGGCCAAGTGCATGCGTGCTGCTCGGCTACCAAGCGGATTGAGTCCATCGCCGGTGCTTGCACCAAGCGATGTTCCTCGAATCTCTACAATTGGAATTGAGGTCCAATGCTTTCCAGCGGCTAGCATCTGAAGGGTGCGTCGAGCTCATCCTTTCGGGTCATCATCATCTCGGCTTCTTCCTTTCCGCATGCCATCGCATGAGCTTCGCTTCCTTAGGGTCCGCGAGATAGCTGCAGACGAGTGATAGGAAAGTACCATACCACTTTTCGGTGCTTTCTTCCCTTTCTTGTATCGACTCACGCGCTGCGGACATGTGGTTTTCTCGCGTCCTCGCCCGATAAATGATGCAATCGTTGATGCATACGTGATATCTAACGTGCGGTAGATCGAGAGACGAGCGATTTTCTTGGCATCCTCGATACTAGTTGGACATGTGTTCCCCTCGAGACGATCGTGCGAATGCCATCATATCGTCGAAGCTTGCGTCGCTCAATTTGTGTTTTGCCTTCATCTCCATAGCCTTGGCGTTACATTCAACCGGGTATCATCGGGCCTGCATCCTTCATACAATGGAGTAACGCGTCTTTCTCAAGTTCGCAAGCTTGGCTTTCTCTCTAGCGGCAGCCTGGCGTTACTAAATGCGCTTGAGAAGCAGATCTTGCACATAAGGGTCCGCACCCACTGGCGTTGTTCCATCGCGTAAATACGCTCCTCCGGCATCTAGATCATCATCATCGATGCCTTCCGCACCTTCACCATCTCCGAGACTTTTCATCATCTCGCCCGTTCTCGCCGTGATGATGATCATCATGTTGGCCACCTTCACCGTCTCCATCATCTCGTCGCCGCTTATCCAGCAGTGTATCCATCCATGAAACCATGGCGGAGCGAGTGCGCTGCAGATTCCGGAATCTGGGTCGATCACCAGTTGAGTTTGCATCTTACGCACGGACATCTTATATCTGTCTTGTTATTTACGTATCATGTCGGCCGTCGCACATTTCAAAATCTAGCCACAATGCCTTCTCTCATTATGCGGACCATTTTTGCACCTGCAATTGTACACGGTATAATT
The DNA here is from genome assembly GCA_030063025.1 of Avena longiglumis. Lineage (NCBI taxonomy): Eukaryota > Viridiplantae > Streptophyta > Magnoliopsida > Poales > Poaceae > Avena > Avena longiglumis. The sequence continues at coordinate 37,928,979 of CP125974.1, forward strand.
TTGAAGTCTATTAGAACCACATAATGAATGCATGCATGCAATGGTCGATAGAAAATTTGGCATGACCTATCCTAAAATTAGGACCTTTGTGAAATGCCAAAGTCTTGCCAAAATGGAAATGAATCAACATTTGGCAAAACAAATGGCAACTTGTTCACATACAAACACAAGAGAGAGAGACCGATCCATACACACATGAACATATCATTATCCTCTCCATACACATGCATGAGCATCATTAATACTCTCCATATACACACACATATGACCATCCTCTCCACATACACACATCATGAGCATCGATCATCTACATACATATGAGCACATCATCCATATACACATGAACACATCCTTACATGGACAACTTACGAGATGAGAGACCGATCGCGAGAAAGATGGAAAGGAGAGGTGCGGCCGACCGGAGAAGGAGATGAGAGACCGGAGACCTCCTCTATTACTTATGTAACATCCAAAGCAAGTTTTACATGCTAAAAATGGTGAATGGGTGGAGAAATTGAGGTGGGAAGGAGAAGATCCGACTAGATCTAAGGAGGAAGAAGAAGGGAAAGTGAAGTGTGGGGTGGTGGATGTGTGGTCACACATGTGCACATAAAGTGCTGTCCTAAAAATCGACATCCGTCAAGATGGTAGCCTAGTGCGCCACAGTGAGAAGCAGCTGTGGCGCACTAGGCCATGCGCCACAGATGTTCCTGTGGCGCCTGGCCGAAAGCGCCTGTATGTGTGGCCGTTTCACAGCAAAGGGGGCATGCGCTTAGGCGTAGCGCACCCCCCACATGTGCGCCACGGTTGACACTAACATCCGTGGCGCACATTACTCTAGTGCGCTACAGATGTTTGGCGTGCGGCCAACAGGCCCCTGGCCCACACACATCTGTGGCGCACTATAGTCATGTGCGTCACGGTTGTTCTAGTTACTAGTAGGGCACTGCCCACTGGTGAGCCACGCCTGTTTTAGCCGTGGGGAACTTCAACCATGTGAGCCACGGATGTGCTGATTACCTATAGCCGTTTTCCTAGTAGTGTGGGCCCCCTAGCCGCCCTCCTGCCTCGCCTCTTCGCCTATAAGAAGCCCCCGATGCTTAAACCCTAAGTACACGATCAATATTCCATGAAACCGTCTATAGCCGCCGCCACCATCGACCCTAGATCGAGGGGATTTGAAGCTCTTCCCGGCACCCTGCCAGAGGGGAGATCATCCCGGAGGCCTTCTTCTTCATCATGCCAGCCTCCGGTATGAAGCGTGAGTAGTTCCACCTTGGACTACGGGTCCATGTAGTAGCTAGATGGTTGTATCTCCTCCTTTGTGCTCGATAGTGGGTTCATGCCTCTATTTAATCTAAGGGAAGTGACAGAAATTTCTAAGGTTGTAGATGTGTTGTTGCCACTAGGGAGAAAACAACGGTCTCTTGTTCATGGAACAAGTGGATTGTTTACCTTACACACTTTGCTTAAAGCAATTGTCTGTTGCTTGGAACTTAATACTAGAGGGGGTTCGGATGATAACCCAAAGGTGGACTTCTAGTCATAGATGTAGTTGGATGGTGGTCTATGTATCTTGTTGTATTGCCCAATCGAATCTCATAGGATCATGATGTCTAGTATTGCATTGTTATGCCTTGCTCAGTCCTGTCAATTGCCCTGTTGTAATTTGTTTACCCTGCATGTCATGTTTGTTTATCTAAGGAGAACACCTCTAGTGAACTATGGACCCTGGTCCAATCTTTACCATTGATACATCTTCCATTTATTCTTTGTTTACGCAAACCACTATCACCTTCCACACCATACATTTAATCCTTTGTTACAGCAACCGGTGAGATTGACAACCTCACTGTTCGTTGGGGCAAAGTCTTGAGTTTGTGTTGTGCAGGTTTCCAAGTTGCTTGCAACACCTTTGAGACGTTTCCTTCCTCCTACTGGTTCGATAACCTCTGCTTCTTACTGAGGGAAGACTTGCTGCTGTGCTGCATCACACCTTGCTCTTGGGGTTTCCCAACGAAGCGCTCCCACATCAACGAAGCGCCATCACATCCATAAATGTTATCGCCTCTGCAACTGCTTATAGCAATAACCTACTAGTCTCATTCATAGAATAGGAGAACTAATGATATATACATCGTGATGTCATCATTAATCCCAAGTAAATTCCTCACATATAGTCGTACTACCCCTTCTGTCATTGGGGTTCCCATCCTGCAGATCATTACTCACACTCCCTTTACCTGGATCAATCCTCAGGGTCTTGGGTACCTAAAAAGTCCTTAGATTGAGGCAAGAGAGGGTACTACAATCATCATGTCATACAAACTAATACATGATCCCATCTATAATAAATAACATGCACAAAAGCTACATGGCTAGGCCGAAGCCCGTAGCCCTAGGAGAATTACTCACATAGAGATGAAATCGACAATCATAAACATTGTAATAGAGATCATAAGGTTGATAGCAAATAGTCTTACAATGTCACAAATTGGAGAAGAGATCTACTATTACAAGTGGTGGAAGATGGCTATGGTGGTGGAGAAGGGTTTAGAGGTTTAGATCTAGATCTATTCCTCGGCATGGCGGCTTACGTGGCGAGAGAGTTGAGGTCAAAAGAAGATGTTTCTCAATCAAGCCTCTTTATATAGGGTCCCTTCACGAAAGTTGTTACATAACCTAATTAGTTCGATGCCAACTATATGGATGGAACTATATGGCCGAAATAAAATTCCCACCGTATAGTTGGTCGTTAAAGCTCCGGCATTAACTTCACAGCTCCTGGTTTCTTTGACGTGTTGGAAATCTCATATCTTTGGCATTTATGTAGTGATTCCCATCATCATACGTCATTATTTGCGCAAGGAAAAATAGCAAGAAAGTATTGCATACCCCTTTGATCATTAGGCACTAGTGGCAGGTTTTAGAGAGATATTTCATCAAATATATGAATAATATCTAGTTTAAATGCGGACGTGGATGGCTATATTTCACAGCCATCAAGGAGTGCGCGTGTATATGTCTTCTCTTCTCAAGCTCGTATAAGTAATGGAAGAGCTCTCCTTATAAGCTGGTCCAACTTCCACTCAACTAGTAATGTGGTACTAAACTTTTGTCCCACCACTTACCTTGCATGAATTGTCCAAGTGGGCCTATAGTATTTTAGGAATTTATTGGCATGTAATAAATAGGCTGGGCCTATTTAGGCAAAAAAAATAACAATCCCCCATCAGATCCAAGAGGCACATGAAGTTTTCCTTTGGTTTCAAAAATTGTTTATATAACGGTACTGCAGTGGATACTGTTAAGTTAAAATTCCACCTAGAGCTTTATGTTATACTAAGATACAAATTGTCTAATGGACTATGCCTTGAACTTCAAGTTTGATACAAACCTAGCTTCACATAAAGTCTTTACCAATACTAGGCTACCATGGGACTTTCCCGCGGGCGGAGCTTATGCGCCATACTCCATGGTCTTTCATGAGTTTGTTAAAGAGCACCCTACTCTCATAGACTATGACGTTTAACAGTCAGTCTCATATAAGTATGTTCTTCAAAAGATGTTCTGCAGGACAACATATCTGCTTAAGATAAGCCACTTAGAACACATTAAGATAATAAAATCATCCTGTCGTGCAGAATAGGAAAGTATTGCATCTTCATGGAGTGGTGTTTCTTAAAGTGGGTTAATTTCCTCCCAGCTAACCAACAGCTTGTCTCCCAATTCTAATTCATGGGGTCTCCGATCACATAGAGTGGTTTACCACTATGGAAAACTCATATTGTGGGTCTTATACCCATCTTTTTTTATGCATTTTATATCATGTTGCGTGATCGGCCCTTTGTGAAGGGATCTGCCAAGTTTTTAGATGTTTGGATATAATCCAATGCAATAACTCTAGAGTTTCTCATTTTCCTGACAGATTTTAGTCTCCTCTTCACATGTCTTGATGACTTCATATTATCCTTAGAACTGTTTACTTTTAAAATCATAGTTTGATTATCACAGTCCATAAGGATTGCGGGTATTGGTTTTTCAACCATAGGCAAGTTCACCAAGAGTCCACGAAGCCACTCTGTGTCAACAATGGTTGTGTCTAATCATATGAGGTATGATTCCATAGTTGACCTCGCTAAGATGGTCTACTTGCAAGACTTCCAAGAAACAGTGTGATGAGTGCATATCTGCATCATGTTTTACATTGTTATTTTGCATTGAAGACGTAGGATTTTGGTATTTTACGACATTCGCATGCACTTTTATGTTTATTTTCACCAGTATCAGATCAGATGATGGATCTAGAAGACACAATTCTTGGAGCAGTTTAGTCTCCTTAGGATCTATGATCATTTAGTTTTTGACTTGTGATATCACTTTATGCTTTAATTAATAATGTTTTGTCGCTTTGCATGATTATGGCCATTATTGCTCTCTTAGTTGGTCGCTCCTAGTCTTTTGCTAGCCTCCAACTGTACTGAGTATGAGCTCTACTCGTGCATCCAACTCCCAAGAAACCAAGTTATTCCAAAGAGTCCACTATAAACTCCTATGCATGGTGTGTTACACCATTCTAAGTATATTCATGTGTTTATCTATCTTCCAAATTAAACTTTTGTTATGTGAAATTAGTGATTAAAGCTCTCACGAACTTGATGGCACACTTTATATTCTTGCACTTAATAAACTTAAATCAGTGTGTCCATCTATGTTGCTTATATGCTTGCAAATTATAAGTTGGGAGTTAGCAGAACCATGCTGTCATGGGGAACACTTTCAACACTTCTACATATCTATCTAATAGATATCATGATCTTTTGTTTATGGATGTCGGCGGTGTGAAATAAAAGGGGAGCTTGTAAGTCCATGGAGTATTATATATGTGTTAGAGAAACGCCTTAGTGGCTAGCCTAATGCATAATCATGGTGGAAACTTGCAACATAACCATAGTGAACAATCTATGAAGCATCTTTAGAAAAATATAGAAAAAAGCACCATGCTCATGGTAAATAAAAAGATCGCTGAGATGCTTATTGTCTATTGCCTTGTCATTTTGAAATGGGATATCTCCTATGTCATGGGGCAAGGGGTACCCCGTTGGCGGTTCTCTATGATACACATATACTTACAATGACAAGAACTTGCTTGTGACTAAAGTTGAGTAGCATGAGGAACGACCCTCGTACTCAAGGGACATGAGATTTTCAACTTATGATCTGTCAATCATATACCTCATATTTGTCTCACTTTAACCTTAATCACTTCAAGATTCTTATGATCGGGCAATGAGTGATCAAAGCTAATAAGTACCATAATTTTTGGAAGCTCTTTATGAAACTTGAAATGCCTATTTCCCTCTGCGAAGGGCCTTTCTTTTTTACTTTTATGTTGAGTCTCCATCTTCTATCTTTATGCACCAACTAAGAGAGCATAGTTGTCATTCTTAGTTCAATGTGCATTGTCCCAAAACTTGTTGGTTGATTCATAACTATGATATTGCTTGTTCTTAAATTATTTGTATCTAGTCACCCTTATGAACTTTGAATGTACCCTATGCATTTATGTTTTGCTATTCCATGAAGGACAAGATGAATACCACTCTTGATATGTTTTCTATATGTGAAACAAACAAACGTCTTTCAAAGCATTATTCATGATCTTTTGTTTGTGTTGCCTTTCATGTTACAACATAGTTGCTATGTCTTATTGTTAGAAATATATCTTTCATGCTCATGTTTAGAGTACTATGATCCCAGCTATCAATGCTTTACAATACCTTGATCAAGATTGTGATGGTGCATGCCACCTCAAAAATTATTCTTTTTATCACTTACCTACTGGAGGACAAGCAGGAGTTAAGCTTGGAGATGCTTGATATGTCGTAAATGTATCTATAATTTTTGATGCTCCATGGTTGTTTCGTGCCAACTAGCTTATGTTTTGTCTACACTTTGAGGCATTTTTATACATTTTCTGGAACTAACCTATTGACAAGATGTCACAGTTCCACTTGCCATTTCTTGTTTTGCTTTGAAAAGCCAGTAAAGAAATATTCTCGGAATTGGACGGAACAAAAACCGAAGTCAATATTTTTCCCGACACGACACGGAGACCGAAGGGGAGACGAAGGGGAGCTACGAGGCGGCCACACCATAGGGTGGCACGGGCCTACCCTAGGCCACTCTAGCCCATGGTGTGGGCCCCTTGAGGCTCCACCGACCTTGCCCTTTCGCCTATATATACGTCTGTCGTGGTGGTGGCACGGCAGATGCCATGGGTAGGCTAAAGTATGGGGCCAATGGATGCTAGAGGGATCCGGGGAGGGAAGATGAAGTGATTTCTACACTCAACAGTTCTACAAGTAAATCTCTATTCCTCTTCTCAAGAAATACAAGTGCTCCTAGAGCTGTCTCATAGAGAGGAAGAACACTAATACACGAGCCTTACGTCGCTGAATTAATCGATCCCCCCTCAGGAGCTCGCGTCCCCCCTTATAAAGGGGTTCCTGGGTTCCTTCTAGGGCTGACGTGGCAAGCATATCCTTGGAATATGCTTGTCCCAATATGGTAGCTCAGCGGCCTCCTTTCTGTGTCCCCCTCCTATCGGCGACAATGTTCCAGAGACCTTCACATACGTGCCTCGGGCTTCCTCACTGTCACCTCCTTGACGTTTGTCTGCCCTTCTGCTGCTCTGCTCCTTGTCCTTTGCGCTTGGCTCTGTCTAGATTCCTCTTAGCCAGTGACTAGGGTTTGACTATAGGCACCTCCTTCTCCTGCAAGCTTCACGTTATTCGGCCTTGTCTCGCATAACTCGGCTCGGCCTTCACCTGTATTCAAGTTAGTCAGACTCATTCGGCCGACTTACCTCATATGTCGGCCGGATAAGGCGTTATTCATTCTACATTTGTCACGACCCTGCTTATATCGGCCGAATCTTACATGATTCGGCCGACACAATCAGTAATTCGTCTTACGATGAGGGAAATTCCTTTCGTCTTTCCCCTGTCTTGACCCTATCCGGGGTCACCCCCCCAACATTAGTCCCCGAAGCTGGTGCGGTCCCGCCGGAAAACTCGGCTGGGCCACATCAGTTTCTCGACATTCTTCTCTCTTTCTTTCCGAAGTATTTCTTAGCCGACGTTCTTTATTCGCCACCCTCTTGCTCTTTTCATCTTTTTTCCTTCCATGGATTACTTCCGAGCTACCCCTCTTCGAGGTGTTCGGGTGGCTTCCTGGGTAAGCCTCGTCCTACGTGTCTCAATCATCATTGTTTTCTAGTTTTTTGTTCCTCTACAGTGGTCGTTGATAAGCTACAGTAATTACTGCGCCTGTCGCGTCGGCGCATTGACGCCTCGAGTCCCGCATCGGTCAGAGGGCCTGATCCTCTCATGCGCTGTGTGATATTTGGTGTTGCTCCACTACTTGCGAACGGTTTCGCCACACGCGCGATTATGTGCTCATCGTGGCACAGCCACGATCCCACTACCGCTAACATTACGTGGTTATAAAGAGGGGAGCGGGGCTAGGCGATTCACTATCCCCCCTCGTTTTCCCTTCATCTTCTTCCTCGCACCGCCGCCTCCGTTCGCGTTCTAGCGGCCGCGCCATCGTCGTCCTCCTCCTTGATGGTCACGCTGCTGTTGCTCGGCTCCTGCGACCCCGCCGCAGTGCCCTTGCTCCGGTGTTTCCGCCTTTGAGTTTTCCTATAGCGCCGCCATTAGGACTGTGCGCCAGGCATCTCTCTGGTTTTCTTAGATCCCCCGCGGTGGTTCTTTTTGGTTCCGCCGCCATGCTTGTTAGAACCACGACGGGGCCTTGCATCTCTAGGCCTCTCCCCGCCGCTAGTCTCTCCTCCGTCGATTACTCTGACGAGCCTATGTCTAGTTCTGCCAGCGGAGCCCTTGTTGAGGCAGATGACTTTGCGTCTGGTCCAGAACGGGGTTCTTGGCAGGGTTCCACGGTCACTCGTCGCGAAGTAGAGTGGTTAATTAAGACACGCCGGATTCCCGCCGAGGTAAGCCGTCGCTTGCCCGACAAGGAATCCTCTCCCGTACTCAACGAAGGCGAGTATGTAGTATTCATGTCCCACTTTGCTCGTGGGTTCGGCCTCCCTCTTAGATATTTTGCTAGGGGGTTCCTTGATTACTTCGGCCTCCAGACGCATCACCTGCCGGCCAATGCTATCACCTCTTTGTCGGCTTTTATCTCGGCTTCGGAAGGGTATTTCGGCCTTGGGCCCTCCGTACATGTTTGGTCCAAATTCTTCCAAATCTTATCTAATGTTGTGCTGGACAAATATCTCCATCCTTCTGAGAAATGTCTTACGCAATGCGGGGCTGCGTCCATTACACCTCGGAGAAACTCTGAGTTCCCCCATGTCGCCGGACTCGAGTCTTGTAAGAAATGGCATAGATCGTTTTTCTATGTAAAAAAATACTGGGAAGGAAGATAAGATTCGGCTCCCCGCTTTCTCTATCGGCCCCCCTTCCAAGAAGAATTGGAACTACAATCCTAGGAAGAGCCATGCTCTGGCCAAATCATTTGAGATTCGGCTCAAAGAGTTGATCCGCGCCGGGCTCTGTGGTGAAGATCTGATAACCGCATTCATCAGCAGCCGAATCTGCCCTTCTCAGCTTCGCTCTCACAAGCTTTGTTACATGAGTGGTCCTCTCGATCCCAACCGAGTTTCTATGGTTGAGCTCGACGATTATCACATTTATAAGCATGTCCGAGCTATCTTCAAGACCGATATGCCGGACGAATGGGAATGGGGACTGAAGCCATTCACTCGCGGGAATCCCCCTCCTTAGGTAAATTTACGCATTGTTGTTTGCTTCTGAGTTGCCTTCGTGATTGTTCTTTTCCTAATCCTATTATGTTTTTTTCTCTCGCAGAGGTTTACGGAGCAAAAGACAGAAGATGCCGAGGTTTTGGCTCTTCCGTGGACTGCAGATCGTAATACCCCGGACAACGGAGAACCTGAATCGGAGGAGTTTGTCCCTAAGTCGGATGTAGCTCCGGTTCGTGCCCGTGGCAAGACCTCGGCCCACGCGGATGAAGGTGACTCGGACGACGTCCAAATTCTTGAGGTAGATGTCGCGGTGCCTATCTCTTACGCATTTCTGGCTCCTTCTTTCCTAGCTAATCCAGCTGGTCAGGTGCACGACGCCGAACCTCTTGCTTCTCAAGCTCCTGCTTCTTCGAAGAAGCGCACCGCTTTGGCAGATCCCTCCGGTGCTGCCCCTAAGAAGCGAGTCAAGAAATCTTCGCAGCATATCCCGAGGCGTAAGACCATGCCTGAGGTTACTGGGTGAGTTTATTTTCATTTGTATTTCTTGTTTCTCTCTTTCTGTCTCTTGACTCGACTTTTTTGTCTTTCACAGAGCTCCTCTCTCCGCAAAGCTAAGCGGTCCGAGCATGACAAGCCATACTACTCGGCAGCCTTCTCCTCCTCCTCTGGAAGATACTCGAGTTCCCAGTCCCTCTCGTGTTGATTCTACTCCTGCGCCGACCCATACATCGCCTCGACGAGATGTGCCTATTGCTCCCACTGTTATTGTCGACATAATCCCCACACCGGATCACCCGGTTGAGCCTGTTGCCCCTCTCAAGATCACCGAGGTTTCCCCCAATGATCCTTTGATCACCACAATCCAGCTGCTACTCCAACTCCAACCGAGGATATCACCACCTCGGCCCCCTTGGAAACTATAGTTCCTCCTGCCCCCAAGGGCGTGATTCTTAGTGCTGAGGTTGCTGCCCCTGCCGAAGCCTCTACTAAAAGTATAAAGGTTGTTGTTACTAAACCTTCGGTATCTCAGAAGGGTCCAGCTAGCTCTTCTCAGCCCAACATAGCTGATGCACTTCGCAAGGGAGCTTCCTCTGCTAAGCCTGGCGTCACCCTGCTGCCGACACTCTACTCTACACAAGAGTCCGGCAATGGCGGTAGTCACACAACGGTCCCGAGGTAAAGTGTTGACCCGTACTGAGAGCGGAAACAGCCTCGGCTCTTTGGTGGAGTATGCCAATAACTGGAACGCCGCCGATCAACTTGAATGCAATCCGAGTAGCCAACCATTTTAGCTTTCCGACATCAGCAGTAGCTTGCACATGGCTGGTAAGATTGTCCTTGATAGTGACAAGATGAATGAGGTAAGTGTTTTTGTTGATACTTTGTCTATTATTCAAATGGTATTATATACACACTAGTCCCCGAAGCTTGCAACCGAATAATTTGTTGTTCGTTTGGAAGCTTTGTCAGGCTTCAAATGCATTAGTTGCTTAGTCAATTTCCTTCATGAATCGGATTAACCGTGGTCCATTCATAGCCGAATCAAGTTTTGCTTGATCCGGATCTATTTTAGATCTGAATATCCAGCCACCTAGATCCGAGTCAATTTATACTTGATTCGGATCTGTTTTAGCTTTGAATATCCAGCCACCTAGACCCGAGTCAATTTATACTTGATTCGGATCTGTTTTAGCTTTGAATATCCAGCCACCTAGATCCGAGTCAAGTTTTACTTGATTTGGATTAACATTGAATATCCAGCCACCCAGAGACGAGTCAAGCTTTACTTGATTCAGATCTGTTTTAAATTTGAATGACCAGTCACCTAGATCCGAGTCAAGTTTTACTTGATTCGGATCTGTTTTAACTTTGAATGTCCAGTCACCTAGATCCGAGTCAAGTTTTACTTGATTCGGATCTGCGTTAACTTTGAATATCTAGTCTGGTAACTTTTTGTATATTTAGGTTGCCCATGATCGACGGACAGCCGAATTTCAAAGGTTGCTCTTCACCCACAAGAAACTGCAAGAAAAATAGGTTGTTCCTGTAGTGAAGAAAACTGGTAATTTAACTAATCCGTGTACTGTTCCTTAAGTTCGTAACATTTTTGGCTTGTCGTGCTAATTCACTCTTCGCTGGCGTGCAACTAGTATCAACAATCTGAATACCCGCCTTACCAAGAAGGTTGACGCTCTTGAAGGTTGGTTCCTCTTTTTTGGTTTTTAATTTGTTAATTCTTGTCCGATATAAATATTGGGTTTCTTACAACCTTCCGGCTTTGGTATAGCCGAGTTACAAACACTTGCAGCATCGCATCAAGAATGCATACCTATGCCTGATATGATGCTGCATTTTTTAGAACAAGCTGCCACTCATTTGGCGCAACTCAAAGAAAAGGACGATGAGATAACTCGGTTACGCGCCGAGGTTGAGTCTCTCAAGCTTTTCCAGAAGTCTGAATTAGAAAAAGTTGATCAGGAATTCTCTGAAGAAAAGAATCGACTGAGCCTGCAGTTGCAGAAAGATAAGGAACTTCTTGACGCTGCCGAGCTAAAGAACCAGGCGATGAGCGAGGAAATCACTCGTGTCGAGAAGAGTAGGGACGATTGGTCCCTGGATCTCCAGAAAATGTTGAGTTACATCCATCGTAAGTTGCCACCCGTGGCCGAGTTATTTTCTTCTCTTTCTTATTTTTAACTGATATGATTTCCTTTCATGTAGATCATTTTCCAGAAGCGAAAGCAGTGAGCTCTAAGGCTATGATTGCTGCTCGTGAGCGCCGAGGTGTCCCCGTTGCTCTGAGTCAAGAATATTCGATGGAATACTTCCTGATTGCTGTCGGTGCTGCTATTGGACCAATGAAGATTATGGGAAGAGATCTGGTGCAAGCAGCTATCCGGGCCTACCATGTTCTTTGGCCGAACACCTCTGGAACGCCTGATATTGATGAAGTTGAAGTGCTTGTGGCGAGGCTGATGGCATCTCAAACCCAACTTAACCTCTAGAGGGAATCTGCTGGGAGGGTTGGTGCTGACATGGCCCTTACGGCTGTGTTGTCTTGGTATGAGGATATTTCCCTCGATACTCTGATGCATCTGCGCACTGGCTCTCCTTGGGTTGAAAATCCGGAGTTTGTTGCTCACCGTCAAGCTTGTGCCTTCCAGCTTATCTTGTATGCTGACTTGCATAATTGGATCGAAGGGACGAGTTTTCTTCCCAATCTGGCGGATGACGTCGAAGCTGAAGATGCATCAGGTGATGACTCAGCCGATCAGGATGAACCGGGGGTGATTCGGATAATTCCCGCGATTCAAACGACAGCTCAGATGAGGATGGCGACGCGATATCGTCCTCTAAAGGGACTGAAAACTCTTGAGCTCAAGCTGATGTCTCTCAGCAGCCCGGGCTTGTCCCCGAGGTTACTATGGCTTCTGTTGAAGCCGAGGTAACTTCGTCTGAGGCGCCAGCTACCTCGGAGCGCCCAGTTCCTAAAAATACCCTTCTGAAGGAGATCGAGGTCCCTCCACCAGCGTCCGAGATACCCATGCCCGATGATCCTGACAATGCTACTGCCCCTTAAGGGTGATTTGGCCTTTTTCTTTGTTTAGGTTCATAAACTCTAAGTTGTTTTAAGTCCCCGGTATGCCGGGCGTATGATGTCTGTGAAACAATTATCCGTCTTTTGGTGTGGTGTGAACCTTTTTGCCGGGCGTATGATGTTTGTGAAACTATAGTCATTTCATATAAGTGAATATATCTGCTTCATATCTTTGCTTTGCCCAACTTTAATTTCGTAAAGCTGAATCGTATTCTCCCATGTGGCCGACCTTCGTTCGGCATTTATCTTGCTTGCCCTTTGTAAACTTGGTTGTATAGCTATTGTTTTCGTGATTTCTACTTGAAGTACAATGCTCTAACCTCATAGATTGGCTTGTATCCCTTATTATACTTCGACTTGCTGAGGTTGTTACCTTTAGAAATCGTTAGTTGTTTCCTCCTTGTTATTCCTTTGTCGATCGAGGCAAGCTTACATTGCGTCTTATGAGTTATGATCAGCAAATTGGGTAGTCCCGAGTTTCTGAAGTTATCGAGCTCTTATGTGTATGTAGAAAATTAATGGGTGGTGTAAGTCATTTCCGAGTTATCACTTGGGTTGTTGAAGGTTCACATCTGTTCAAAAAACATCGAATGACATGAAGCAGTCCCCAAGTTATAAACTGGGTTGTCGTAATATAGTTCATAACTCAATGCGGAGAACACCACGGGGCAGTCCCCGAGTCACTGCTCGAGGTGCCGAGGTTTAATACATAATTCAAAAAGTGAGTAACAATCATGGGGCGTCCAGTCCTTTTCGAGGTGCCGAGGTTTAATGCATAATCCAAAATAAGAAATATCATGATGTAGTCCCCGAGTCACTGCTCGAGGTGCCGAGGTTTAATACATAGTCTTAAAAATAGAAACAACATGGTGCAGTCCCCGAGTCGCTGCTCGAGGTGCCGAGGTTTAATACATGCTTGATACTCCGACTTGATGCGTCACATAGCGACATACAACATGTGGCTTCTAAGTGTAGAACGGGCGAAGTAAGGCTATGTTCCATGGTATTTTTGATTCGTCTCCAGCTTTATTTGCCTTGTTCTTCTCTGGGGCTGAGCATCGATCAGGTAATATGCATCATTGTGCAATGCTTTACTCACGATGAATGGTCCTTCCCATTGGGGTGAGAGTTTGTGCATGCCGGCTGTGCGTTGTACTAGCCGAAGAACCAAGTCTCCTTCTTTAAAAACTCTTGGATTGACTTTTTTGCTATGATATCATCTGAGATTTTGCTAATAAACAGCTGATCTTGATAACGCCATTTCCCTTGCTTCTTCTAGAAGATCCACATCGTCTTACCGTGATACTTCGATTACTTCGGCCGTTGTGTACTGGATTACTCTTGGCGAGTCATGCATTATGTCGGCTAGAATCACAGCTTCTGCCCCATATACTAGAAAGAATGGGGTATACCCTGTCGACCTGTTTGGGGTGGTCCTGAGGCTCCACAGTACTGCTGGAAGCTCCTCAATCCAGCATCCTGCCGACCTTTGCAGTGGTTCGATAAGCCGGGGTTTTATTCCTGACAATACCAGTCCATTTGATCTTTCTACTTGCCCATTTGATGTCGGGTGAGCCACCAAGGAAACATCTAGTCTTATGTGTTTTTCTTGGCAGAATCTAGCAAAGGCTCCTTCAGCAAAGTTTGTGCCATTATCCGTGATAACACTGTGTGGATATCCATATCTCAAGATAATATCTTTGAGGAATTTACCGATGTTGGTCCATCACATTTTCTTATTGGTTTCTCCTCGATCCACTTTGTGAATTTGTCCACCATGACTAGAATGTGGGTCATTCCGCCTCGGGCCGGCTTGAACGGACCTACCATATCCAAGCACCACACAGAAAATGGCCAAGTGATTGGTATCGTTTTTAACTCGGACGAGGGAAGATGTATCTTTCTGGCGTATCTCTGGCAACCATTACATTTTTCTACTAACTCTTTTGACTCCTTCAACGCCGTCGGCCAATAAAATCCATGCCTAAATGCTTTGGCCACTAAAGCTCTGGATGAGGCGTGATGCCCGCATTCTCCCTGATGTATATCCAGGAGTATTTCTTGTCCTTCTACTGAGTCAACACATATTTGCAGTACGCTCGTGACACTTCTCTTATACAGCTCATTGTTTATGATTGTGTAAGCTTTTGCTCTTCTCACTATCTGTCTAGCCAGTACCTCATTACTCGGCAAGATTGCCTCCTAAGGAATGAGAATATGGGTTACGCCCATATCGGCATGATTTTCTCTCGGATAGTTTCACTGTCGATTTCCATATTTTCCACCGACATGACAGCTTTGGACTTTTCTGTGTTTGCTCGTGCGTCGGCCGGGTTCACATTTAGAGAGCTCGGGTCACTTTCTTTGTCAATTTCCACTGGCACACTTCGTTCTATCAGCTCTGCCGAGATACAAATTGACTCGGATTCTGGTGATGGTGTAATTGATGGTTTTCTCAGGTGCTCTAGGGCAATGCCCGGGGGAATTGATTGCCTAGTTGATCCGAGTTTTGACAGTGTATCTGCAGTGTCATTTTCCGCCCGAGGTATATGGTGAAACTCTTACCCATCAAAATAACCACTGATTTTTTGCACATGAAATCTATATAGGGCCATATTCGCATCTAGTACGTCCCAATTGCCTGATACTTTCTGTACTACCAGATCTGAATCCCCATAGCATAGGATTCGACGTATACCAATCTCTTTTGCCATTTTTAACCCATGGACGAGTGCTTCCTAATCGGCTACATTGTTTGACGCGGAGAAATGTATCTGCAGCACATATTTCAGCTGATCTTTTTTCGGTGAAGTTAATACTATTCCTGCCCCCAAACCATTTCTCAGGTTGGATCCGTCAAAATGCATTGTCCAATAATTCGGATCTGGTAATGGGGGTTCATATTGTACCTCGGCTCAATCCACAAAGAAGTCGACTACTGCCTGAGATTTGATTGCATCTCGCCTATCAAATTGCGGAGCATAAGGTGATAACTCAATTGCCCATTTTGCTATTCGGCCACTTGCATCTTTGTTGCTCAATATCTCGGCTATGGGCTCTTCACAAATCACTTTTATCGGATGTTCTTCTAAGTAGTGTTTGAGTTTTTTCGCCGACATGTATACTCCATAAGCCATCTTTTGGTAGTGCGGGTAGTTCTGCTTCGAGGCCGATAATACCTCGCTTAGATAATATCGGACTTTGTATTGACTTATCCTTCATTCGCTCCACGAAACCACCGCACTTACCACTCTGTTAGTGGCGGCTACATAAAGTAACATAGGTTCTTTTGACAATGGAGAAGCCAAGATCGGTTACGACCAACATCTTTTTAACTCATGAAATGCATTATCAACTTTGTGGTGTCGGATGAATTTATTAGATTTTTCATCGGTTGATATGGGTAATGCATTTTCCCTAGCCGACATCTGAATCGACTCAATGACGCCGGGCATCCCGTGAACTTTTGTACATCGTTCGAGACACCTTGGGAGTTCCATTTTTTCAACTGCTCGGATTTTAGTTGGATTTGCCTCTATACCTCGGCTGGACACGAGGAAACCGAGTAATTTTCTAGCCGGCACACCGAAGGTACATTTTTCCAGGTTAAGCTTCATCGGAATCTTCTCAAGTTGCATATATGCGCGAATATCATCAAGGAGCGTTTTGCTCTCTTTGGTTTTTATAACCACATCGTCTACATATACTTGTACATTTTTTCCTATCTGGTCATGTAGACACTTTTGCATGCATCTTTGGTATGTTGCTCCTGCATTACGCAGGCCGAATGGCATGGTGCGATAGCAATAAGCCCCATACGGGGTAATAAACGCAGTCTTTATTTGATCGGCTGGATTTAACGGTATCTGGTGGAAACCAGAATGCGCGTCTACAAATGACAATAGCTCACAACCAACGGTCGAATCAATGACTTGTTCTATCCTAGGTAAAGGAAAAGGATCTTTGGGACACGCCTTGTTTAGGTTCGTGTAATCAATACACATTCGCCATACGACGGCTACATTCGGGTCATCCTTTTTCTTTTCTACTAACACCGCGATTGATAGCCAATCCGGATGAAGCACTTCCATGATGAACCCGGCCGCAAGGAGCCGAGCTATCTCATCCCCTATTATTTTTCACCTGTCTTCGGCGAAGCGGTGGAGAGGTTGCTTCACCAACCTTGCTCCCGGCCTTACATGCAAAGAGTGCTTAGACAACTCCCTCGGCACACCTTGCAGGTCTTGAGTCGACTATGCAAAGATATCCCGATTCTCACGGAGGAAGTTTGTGAGCTTGCCTTCCTATTTGGCATCTAGGCCAGCACCAATCGTAATCGTGCGCTCTGGGAACTGCTCATCTATCTGGATCTTTTTCGTCTCTTTAGTCGGCTGGAAAGAAACACTTCCATGGGGGTTGGCTAATGCCGGCATATTTAGTTGTGCCGACTGAGCCAGAGCCGCTACCTCCTGAATCCTTCTTTTTTCTCTTGCAATCACCAATGACTCGGCCAGTTTTGATTCGGCTGAAGCACACTCCATTGATTTTCTGTAATCTCCGGCTACTATTATCACCCCATGTGTGGCCCGGGTAACTTCATTTTCAGATAAGTAATGTGGCAGCTGCTCATGAATTTAGCCAGTGCTAGCCGTCCGAGTAAAGCATGATAGCAACTTTCTAGGTCCACCACTTCAAACTCCAAATTCTCCGCTCTATAATTCTCCCTTGTGCCGAATAACACATCTACTCGGACTTTCCCAATGGGTTCACACGAGAGACCCGACACTATTCCATGGAACGTGGTTCTTGTGGATTGTAACATATTCTGTGCTATTCCAAGTTTGTGCATTGTGTCCTTGTACATAATGTTGATACTACTCCCATTATCAATGAGTACTTTTGAGAATTTCACATTAATCTTTGGGTCCGACAAATGTCGGATCTAGTACCGGTGCATACGACCTGATTGACAAGATTATCTTGGTGATCCTTTATGCTCCGGGATATTTCTGATCGGACAAAACGTATCTTGGTACTGCTGGCATAACATTCACTTCCATATCGGTGTTGTACACTCGCCTATCTTGTTGTTCTTGTGAACACACAATATGATTGATGATGCTCCTGTACTCATTAAATCTGTTGTTCCGGGGTTTGCCCTTCCATCTTGACCTTGATTTATCACTTGATGCACTGGATCCCTCCGGTCCGAGTTATCATACCTCGGAGGAGACGGTGTAACATTAACTGCTGTGGATTTGCTCCCGTTAGTTGTGGCTGCTGCTGCTGATGCGCTTGATGAGGAGGCGCTTGCATGCCTGCCGGGTTCCCCATTGCATTTTTCATCCAAGCACATTGACGAGTTGTATGATTAGCCGGCTTGGCCGGGTTTGGAGTGTGGAACTTACATGGTTGATCCAGCATGGATTCAAACGTGTACTTTGGCCTTTCCTCACTTTGCTTCTTACATTACGGTGTCCTTGTCTTTTCCTTCATTCCTCGGCGTCCCTGCTGAGGACCATTCTTCTCTCATTGTTGTTTCCATGACTCGGTGATCTTGTACCACCGCCACCACGATTGGAAGCATATCGTAATCTGGCCTCTCCCCTTCTTCTACCTCTAATTCGTTGCGCCTTGATGATCCGGCTATATCTCTTGCGTATTGATGCTCCGATGCTCTGAGCATTAATTCTGGTTGCGTTGGATCCCCTAAAGCATACGAATCTGCTATCCTGATGGTCTCTACCAACATGGTGGGCATATCTCTTTGCAGCCTTTTCCATAATACACTTCCATATCGGCAGCCTTGAGCAAACCAAGCTATCGCTTGAGACTCTATGAATCCTTCGCATGAGTTTCTGAGGTTACACCACCGAGTCAAGAATTCCCTATCTCATTTCATTAAACCTTGCATAGCGAGCAGGGCCTGTTTGGTATTTTATAGGTACTGGTGAAATTTCTGACAAACATTTCTTCAAAATCTAACCAACAGTTGATACTGCCTGCCGGCAGATTGTTTAGTCATACTCTAGTTGGTCCTTCCAGCATCTGTGGGACGTATCTCACCGCCCATCATAGGTTTCCGCTAGCTATCTTCACCGCTATGGCATAGTCAATTAACCAATCTTGTGGCTTTGTGCCGACAGGGCGTGCGCCACGCGGACCGTTAGCAGCACTGAGGGGAGGTTCTCCTGCTTCAACGACTCGACGAGGATAGACGTAGGATGTGCCGACGCCGACCGCCCAGGTTGATGAAGACGCCGTTGCGCGAAGGCGCTTTCCTCCTGAAGCTACCCGCGTTATCGCTGACATAGTCCCAGAGATCAAATCTCTGGACTAAGCCAGAGACAACCCGCTCGCCGGTGTGGATGAAGTTTCCCGTCCGGATCTTGACTCCAGCTAGCACCGCTGCTGGCCCCACGGTGGGCGCCAACTGTCGTGGTGGTGGCACGGCAGATGCCATGGGTAGGCTAAAGTATGGGGCCAATGGATGCTAGAGGGATCCGGGGAGGGAAGATGCAGTGATTTCTACACTCAACAGTTCTACAAGTAAATCTCTATTCCTCTTCTCAAGAAATACAAGTGCTCCTAGAGCTGTCTCATAGAGAGGAAGAACACTAATACACGAGCCTTACGGCACATAATGAATTGATCCCCCCTTAGGAGCTCGCGTCCCCCCTTATAAAGGGGTTCCTCGGTTCCTTCTAGGGCTGACGTGGCAAGCATATCCTTGGAATATGCTTGTCCCAATATGGTAGCTCGGCGGCCTCCTTTCTGTGTCCCCCTCCTATCGGTGGCAATGTTCCAGAGACCTTCACATGCGTGCCTCGGGCTTCCTCATTGTCACCTCCGTGACGCGTTGCCCTTACCGCCTCTGCTCCTTGTCCTTTGCGCTTGGCTCTGTCTAGATTCCTCTTAGCTAGTGACTAGGGTTTGACTATAGGCACCTCCTTCTCCTGCAAGCTTCACGTTATTCGGCCTTATCTCGCATAACTCGTCTCACCCTTCACCTGTATTCGAGTTAATCAGACTCATTCGGCCGACTTACCTCATATGTCGGCCAGATAAGGCGTTACTCATTCTACATTTGTCACGGCCCTGCTTATCTCAGCCGAATCTTACATGATTCGGCCGACACAATCAGTAATTCAGCTTACGATAAGGGAAAATTTCGTATTTCCCCTGTCTTGACCCTATCCGGGGTCACCCCCCAACAACGTCTCCCCGAGATGTAAACCCTAACCAGATCAGATCTCCACGAAAGGTCCATAGCGCCGCCGCCACCGAAGAGGAGATTCGGGGGGATAGAAGTCTTTGTTCTGGCACACGTCGGGACGGGGAATTCCCCCGGAGCCATCTCCATCGACTCCACCACCATCTTCATCTCCGTTGCTGACTCCCATGATGAGGAGGGAGTAGCTATCCCTCGAGGCTAAGGCTCTACCGGTAGCTATGTGTTCATATCTCTCTCTATGCATGATCTTACTGTGATCATGAGCTTTGTAATCTAGTTGAATAAGTAGATCTACTCTACTACTCAAGTGCTTTAATTAATGTAATCTCCGCTTATCCCCACGTGTGTGAAGTTGACAGTGTGCACGCCGTGTGGCACTTAGGCTAAAGGTTACAAAAATACTCATCATGAGTTATAATTTGAGTTGGATGTCTCTATGAAATTGTGGTGTTTGTTGGAACCATCTAGCGCTCAAGGTGACAGTGTGGGGTTACCTAGATGGGTAATGCGAACTTTAAGGAGAGCTTTTGTATCCCTACCGTGGGTTACAGTTATCCAACAAGAGATTAGTTCAGAGTAGCATTATGAAGAGAATATATTTATGTGTTTATTGAGAGTGTCCACTAGTGAAAGTACGATCCCTAGGCCTTGTTTCTAAGCATTGAAACACCGTTTACAACCAGTCTTGTTACATGTTTGTTTGCTGCAATTTTTATTTTAGATTGCAATTACCACTTATAATCATCCATATTACTTGTATTTCACTATCTCTTCGTCGAACTGGTGCACCTATACACCTTACAAGTGTATTCGGTGTGTTGGGGACACAAGAGACTTCTTGTATCGTAATTGCAGGGTTGCTTGAGAGGGATACCTTTGACCTCTTCCTCCCTGAGTTCGATTAACCTTGGGTGATCCACTTAAGATAAACTTGTTGATGTTCTACAAACCTCTGCACTTGGAGGGCCAACACTGTCTACAAGAATATAAGCATGCGTAGACATCAACCACCATCATCTTCATTCATCCCATCAAGATCTTGTTGTAATTCTTGCACTAGTTGTGGATTTATACAAGTACTATTCATCGATGATTGCTTCCATTACCATTACTATGATGTTGTATGCCTCCATGTCTGAGTAGATCATTAGTTCTTGGGGAAATGGAGAAACCCTAGTATGAGATTGAAATAAGATAAAGTTTATTATGATAATCATTATTGTGACCATGTGTTAGATTGTCTACATCTTGATGTTGGAAGTGTAGGGTTTTGTAGCATGGAAAACAAAAATTTTCTACCGCATACAAACAAACAAGCCAAGATCTATCTACTAGATTGTAGCAACGATTCGATAGAATAACTCACCCTCGAAGATTCCAAAGTGTTTAACGAGAGCGGATTCTCGTGGGTGATGTAGTAAATACTCTTCCCGATCTCAAGATCGCGTACGATCCTTCGCTGCGTTCGGCAGCGCTCCATGACAGTCACCGTTCGGTGCTCGACAAAGACCTTCCTCTCCCTTGTTCCAGCGAAGCGGAGGTTGTAGCACTCTCCTCGCGATTCGGCTGGCGTGGCGTGGTACCGAAGTAGAGGAGATCTGAGGCTTCGCCTTAAGCGAGCGAGTATGGTGGAGTATGAGAGTCCTCGACGAACTAGGGTTTAGAAAGCCGAGGAGGGGCTGGGCGGCTAGGGTTGCTAGGCGTGGCGGTTTTCCCTAGGCGGCGGTGGCGGCTCCGTGGCTTAGGGTGGAGGAGAGGATCTTGTGTGTCTCTAGGAGGAGACCTGCCTCCTTATATAGGTGGAGGGCCCGGCCAAGGGGAGGCAGGTAGTCCCTCCCAACTCGGCTTGGTGGTTGGCCGTGGTGGGAGGAGGACTCCTCCCAACTCGGTTTCTCCTCCTTTTCCACTTCCCAAAAATAGCCGTTTGACTTTCAAACTAGGCGTTTGACTTTTCAAACAAGGATTTGATTTAATCCTCTATTTTGTTTAGCGATGACACTTAGTACATGATGCAATCATATCAACTTGATATAACACATTCATGTACCTTCCTCCGGAGTCTTGGGACATTAGGAACCTTCTAGAACATTCGATGAAAACAGAACCATTCTCCAACTCAAAGCGGGACTTTCCTTATATGAATCTTATTCTACGGACCATTCGGATCTCCTCGTGTTATCCTGAATCCCATTCGAGACTCCGAACAACATTCGGACTCTTTCTCATCATTCCATAACTACTCAAACAACGTCGAATCCTTAAGTGTGTCTCCCTACGGTTCGTGAATTATGCGGACATGATCGAGAAACTTCTCCGATCAATAACCAATAGAGGAATCTAGAAATTCATATGGCTCCCACATATTTCTACGATTACTTTGCGATCGAATGAACCACTTACATACGATACCAATTTCCCTTTGTCTCACGATAGTTTACTTATCCGAGGTTATGATCGTCAGTATCTCTGCATACCTAGTTCAACCTCGTTACCGATAAGTACTCTTTTCTCGTTCCTGTGATATGTGATCCCTTGTGAGCCAGTCACATGCTTGCAAGCCAATTGGATGACATTTCACCGAGAGGGCCCAGAGTATATCTATCCGTCATATGGATGGACAAATCCTAGTCTTGATCCATGTGTTTCAACCAATACTTTCCGAACACTCAATGCCACCTTTATAGCCAGCTAGTTACGGTGTGGTGTTTGATGTCATCAAAGCATCCATCCGGTAAAGGTGATATGCATGATCTCATGGTCGAAGGAATTAGGTTACTATGTATCAGAAAGCATATAGCAATTGAACTATTAAAATGACTTGATCTTTATGCTACGCTTATCTATAGGAGTATGTCCACCATATCATTCTCCTAACGATATGATCTTGTTGTTAATAACATCTCAATGTTCATGACAGGGAAACCACAATCATCTATTAACCAACAAGCTAGTATTATATAGAGGCTTTACTAGGGACTCTTATTTTAGTCTACAAACCACACAAGTATTAATGTTTCCTTGTTAATACTATTATGGCATGAATGTAAACATTTATCATAAACACAAAGATATAACAATAACTATATTTATTATTGCCTCTAGGGCATATCTCCAACAGTCTCCCACTTGCACTAGAGTCATCTAATCTAGATTACATGGTAATATACCGAACACCCATGGCAGTTTAGTGCTGGTCATGTTTTGCCCTCGGGAGAGGTTTAGTCAACGGATCCGCCACATTCAGATCTGGGAGCAAAGAAGCCCTTCAAGAAGGGCGGCGGCAAGCGCAATGCCCCTGCTGAGAAGAAGCTCAGGTCTGGTCCTAAGCCGGACACTGAGTGCTTCTATTGCAAGGACAGGGGTCCTTTGGAAGCCTGTTGTCAAGTACTTAGCGGACAAGAGGCTGGCACCATCAAAGGTATATTTGATATACATGTTATTGATGTTTTCCTTACTAGCCCTCGTTGTAGTGCACGGTATTTGATACGGTTTAGTTGCTAATATTTGTAACTCGAAGCAGGAGCTACGGAATAGATGACGGACTTGCGAGGGATGAGGTGACGATCTTGGCGTTGCAGCGAATCAAGAGTTGATGTGATGGCGTCGCACGCTCTCCTTAGTTTTACCTTGATTAGTTTTAAACCTTAATAAGTGTTATTATGTACTGCGTTGAGCATGAACATTATTTCGGATCGTGTTTATTGCAAGCGGTTATTCATTTAAATCGGAGAATAATGGTTGTTCTATTTATATGAGTAACATCTTTTATGGTCATGCACCTCTTGTAAATGGTTTATTTCTTCTAAATCTCGAAAGGGATGAAACACATCCATAACATTGAGGCTAAGAGATGCAAAGTAGATAGTGATAATACTACTTATTTGTACTTTGTGGTCTAGGTCATATTGGTGTAAAGCGCATGAAGAAACTCCATTACGATGGACTTTTGGAGTCTCTTGATTTTGAATCATTTGACACATGCGAACCATGCCTCATGGGCAAGATGATCAAAACCCGTTCTCGGTATGATGGAGCGAGCAACGGACTTGTTGGAAATCATACATACCCGATGTATGACCGATGAGTGTTTTGGCGTGGTGGATATCGCTATTTTCTCACTTTTACCGATGACTTAAGTAGATATGGGTATATCTATTTAATGAAACATAAATCTGAAACATTTGAAAATTTCAAGGAATTTCAGAATGAAGTGGAGAACCATCGTAACAGAAAGATTAAGTTTCTACGGTCCGATCGTGGGCGAATATTTGAGTTATGATTTTCTCACGCATCTTAAAGCAAGTGGAATCGTTTCACAACTCACGCCACCGGAACACCACAGCGCAATGGTGTGTCTGAACGCTTAATCGAACCCTATTAGATATGGTCCGATCAATGATGTCTCTTCTTGATTTTCCGTTATCATTTTGGGGTTATGCATTAGAAACGCTGCATTCACTTTAAATAGGGCTCCATCTAAATCCGTTGAGACGACACCGTATGAACTGTGGTTTGGTGCTAAACCTAAGTTGTCGTTTCTTAAAGTTTGGGGATGCGAAGCTTCGTCAAGAAGTTGATGCGGACAAGCTCGAACCCAAAGCGAAGAAATCGTCTTCATAGGATACCCTAAGGAAACCATTGGGTATACCTTCTATCCAGAAGAAGGCAAAGTGTTTATGCAAGAACGGTTCCTTTCTTGAGAAGGAGTTTCTGTCGAAATAAGTGAGTGGGAGGAAAGTAGAGCTAGACGAGGTTATTGAACCTTCTCTTGAATTGGAGAGTAGCGCAGCACCTGAAATTGTTCGATCGCTGCACCAACAATAGAGGAAGCTAATGACAAGGATCATGAAGCTTGGACGATCTCACTCTTGAGCGTCGCAGGTCGACAAGGTCGCTGCCCTCCCGGAGTGGTACGGCAACCTGTCTTGTTGTCTTGTTGGTAGAAGGCGGTGAACCTCACGAACTATGAGGAAGCGATGATGAGCCCAGACTACGAAATGGTGGAAGCCATGAAATCCATTGGGATCCATGGCGAAAACCAAGTATGGACTTTGGTGGATCCTCCTAGCGACCGAAAGGCCATTGAGTGCAAATGGATATTCAGAAGAAAGCGGACGCGGATGGTAATGTTACCGTCTATAAAGCACGCTTGTCGAAAAGGTTTTCGACAAGTTCAAGGTGTTGACTACGATGAGACTTTCTCTCCGTAGCGATGTTTAAGTCCATTCGGATTTTATTAGCAATTGCTGCGTTTCATGATTATGAAATATGGCGGATGGATGTCAAGATCGCTTTCCTCAATGGGAACATTGATGAAGAGTTGTATATGATGCAACCCGAAGGTTTTGTCGATCCTAAGGATGCTAGTAAAATATGCAAACTTCACGTTCCATTTATGGACTGAAGCAAGCATCTCGGAGTTGGAACCTTCGTTTTGATCAAGTGATCAAGAGCTTTGGATTTGTTCCAAATTGCTCTGAAGCTTGTATCTACAAGAAAGTGAGTGGGAGCTCGGTGGCGTTTACGGTACTATATGTGGATGACATATTG
The DNA here is from genome assembly GCA_030063025.1 of Avena longiglumis. Taxonomy (NCBI): domain Eukaryota; kingdom Viridiplantae; phylum Streptophyta; class Magnoliopsida; order Poales; family Poaceae; genus Avena; species Avena longiglumis. The sequence continues at coordinate 37,954,155 of CP125974.1, forward strand.
ATTATTGGAAATGACATCAACATGCTTAACGATGTGAAGATTTATTTGAACAAGTGTTTTTCAATGAAAGACCTAGGTGAAGCTTATATATTGGGCATCAAAATCTATAGAGATAGACAAAGGCGCTGATAGCTTTAAGCGAGTACATACCTAGACAAAGTTACGAAAAGGTTCGAATGGATAAGGCAAAGAAAGGTTCGGTGCCTATGTTGTCGGTAAGATATTGAGCAAGGCTCGGCGTCCATTCTGATAAATGATAGGAAGCTATGAGAAAAGTTCCTTATGCCTCGGCCATAGGTTCCATCATGTATGCCATCTTGTGTACTAGACGGATGTGTCCAATGCTCTTAGTTTGACGAGATATCAAAGTGATCCGAGTGGAACCTGGACAGCCGTGAAGAACATCCTAAAGTACCTAAATAGAACTAAAGAAATGTTCTTAGTCTATGGGGTGTGATGAACAGCTTGTCGTAAAGGTTACGTCGATGCTAGTTTCGACACCGACAAGGATGATTCTAAATCTCGATGGGATACGTTTATATTTTGAATGGAGGAGCTGTGAGTGGAGAAGCTGCAATCAAAGCGTGATCGCGGGATCTGATGAAAGCGGAATACATGGCTGCCGAGCGTCAAGTGAAGGAGTTTGGATCGAAACTTCATCAGAGCTTGGCATGGTTCAAGTGCATTGGACCCACTGGAGATATTGTGTGACAACACTGGCGCCATAGCACTCGCTAAGGAACCAAGATATCATCCAAAGACCAAGCATATCAACAACAAGTTTCATATAATCCGAGATTATATAGCAGATGGAGATCTGAAGATTAGCAAAGTACATACGGATCTGAATGTCGCAGATCCATTGACTAAACCTCTTCCACGTGTAAAACATGATCAACACCTCAGTGCCATGGGTGTGAGATTGTTGCCAAATGTAAACTAGATTATTGACTCTAGTGCAAGTGGGAGACTGTTGGAATTATGCCCTAGAGGCAATAATAAAGATGTTATTATTATAATTCTTGTTCATGATAAAGTTTATATTCCATGCTAGAATTGTATTAAGCGGAAACTTTAATACTTGTGTGGTTTGTGAACAACACCGTGTCCCTAGTACGCCTCTATGGACTAGCTCATTGATCAATGATGGTTAAGGTTTCCTAACCATAGACATGAGTTGTCAATTGATAATGAGATCATATCATTGGGAGAATGATATGATGGATGGACCAAACTAAGCGAAGCAATTAGATCGTTTCATCGTGTTCATCTTTGCGAAGCTTTTCCTATGTCAAATATTGTATTCCTTAGACCATGAGATAATACAACTCCACGGTATCGGAAGAAAGCTTTGAGGTCATCAAACGTCATCCTATGAGAGGGTGATCATAAAGGTGTCTCTCGGTGATCGGAAAGTATCTCATTGGGTTGTATGTATCGAGATGGAATTTGTCCCTCCCAAGTCGGAGATATACTTAGGGCCCACTCGTGTCGATATCAACACCGCTTGCAAGCATGTGGTTAAGGAGTTAATCACAAAGTGATATCGTATTACGGAATGAGTAAAGTACTTCACGTGAGCGAGATTGAACTAGGTATGATGCACCGACGATCAAATCTCGGGCAAGTAAAATATCGCGCGACGAAGGGAATATATATGGGATTGATTGAATCCTGGCATCGTGGTTCATCCGATATGATCATAGATGAATGTGTGAGAGTCAATATGGGTGCCTGCACCCATTGTTGATTATTGATAGAAGATCATGTGCATATTCTCGAACCCGTGGTCACACACTTAATGTGTCTCGACGCTAGGATAGATTGGATAATTGGTTTATGAATTTTTGTTGAGTCTCGGATGGGATCCGGGATATCACGAGAGGTTCGGAATGGTCCGAGAATAAGATTCATATAAGGCGGTGCAGTTTTGGAGTTGAATTGTTCGGGTTAATCGGTATTGTACGGAAGCTTCTAGAACCTTCGGAAGGCGACCAACGTGGCCCCACCTTCCGGGAGGGGCATGGGCCTATGAGGGAGTTTCTGGCGCATTGGGCCAGGGGCACAAGGCCCCATAGGGCCCAGCCGATCTAGATAAGTTTAAACTCGTTTAAACTAGAGATAGATTTCTAGATAAGGGAGAGTTTAAATCGTTTAAACTAGAGATAGGATTTCTAGATAAGGGAGAGTTTAAATCGTTTAAACTAGAGATAGGATTTCTAGATAAGGAGAGTTTAAATTGTTTAAACTAGAGATAGGCTTGGAGGAGGGCAAGGGCTGGCCGCCCCCTCTATATATATAGAGGGTGGTGCGCCCCTCCCACACACCTTCCTCCAAGCCCTAGCTGCCTTGCTACCTTCCTCTCTCCTCCGTGTTTGTAGGCGAAGCCTGCGTGAGAAATTCTCCACCATATACACCACGTCGTGTTGTAGATCCAATCTATCTCTCCACCATACTCGCTGGTCCGAGGAAGGAGGAGACGCCGAGTCTTTGCGTGTGCATCTCACGGAGGCACCGCCACTTGTGGTGCTAGATCGGATCGGATCGCGAGGAGGAGAAGCGAGTCGACTACATCACCCACGTTACGAACGCGTTCACTGTCTTGAATCTTCAAGGGTATGAAGATCTAATCCAATCTCTCTCGTTGTTTGCATCTCCTAGATTAGATCTTGGCTTTCCCTCTGTTCGCTCCGTAGAAAATTTTGATTTACTATGCCGCGAAACCCTTCACATACATATATGTCCTATGCTCTAAATATTATGAGCATATACTAGAATGATTCATAAGATGATCATTGGACGATAGTAAGGATATTCTTATGATCTTTGGAAGAACTAAGAATATGTTCTATTTGTAGAAGAGACAAATAGTTCATTGTAAAGTGTTACATTGGTACTAGACAAATAGTTCATTTTAAAGTGTTACATTGTTACTAGTTTTGTCAAAAAATTAAGTTTATATCTATTTATAGGATGGGTGGCACAATGTAATGGAAAGGAAGTTCCATGATGAATTTGGATGAGTTCCAAAGTTAAGACATTGTGATGGATACTACAACAAAAGGCTAAGTATATAACTACTATAGTAGTAGCAAAAGAGGGAATTTGTGTCAAGTAGTTTGTTATCAAACTATGTTTGGTTCATAGTGGGCTAATAATATGAAGATATATTGTACGACAATAGTATCGACATGATTTAACCCCAAGGAACTAAAGGCCTCACCAAAGGAAAAATTTATAAAATGTCATCTCATTAGAGAATGAGTGATGCGTAGAAACACAAATACATGCAAATACACACAGACATGAAAGTGTCAGATCTGGAGATTATGTTTACCACTAGTAAACGCGTATATACAACACCAGAAAACCATAGGTGTCGAATGCGCAAGTTTTTCAAACTAGATTATTGACTCTAGTCCAAGTGGGAGAATGAAGGGAATATGCACGAGAGGCAATAATAAAATGGTTATTATCTTATTCCTTTTTTATGATAAATGTTTTCATGCTATAATTGTATTAATTGGAAATGTTAATACATGTGTGTTTAATAAACAAATAAGACTTCCTAGTTATGCCTCGCATATAAACTAGCTCGTTAATTCACAAGATGATCAAGGTTTCCCGATCATGGACATTGGATGTTGTTAATAACGAGGTCACAACATTGGTGGAATGAATGTGATGGATATTCATCCGAAGTATAGTAATACGATCAAAGTCATTATGCTTAAATTACTATAATATCATGATACGTCCAAAATGTATCTACTTTCCCGAACACTTTTGCTATTGTTTCTCCTCTAAACTTGTCTGATTTGGATACAAATAACATAGACTAACGCTGTTTTCAGCAGAATTACCTTGGTGTCTAGTTTTTGTGCAGAAAATCAACTATCAGGAAAAATCCCCGAAAATATGCCAAAAATTCTATTTCACCAGAAAACTCATGGAGCCAGAACATGAGACGGAGTGGGGCCCCGGGAGGCCCACACCCCCAGCCGCACGGGCCAAGCTTGGCCGCGTCTGGAGGGAGTGTGGCCACCCTAGGCACCCCCTCGGACTCCCTCTTCGCCTATAAGTTGCCTCTTGACCTAAAATCGAGGGGGGTTCGACGTTTTTCCAGAAAGAGTTCCGATGCGTCGCCACCACCAAAAACTGCGATTTGGAACCAGAAACTCCGTTCTGGCACCCTGCCGGGACGGGGAATTTGGAAAGGATCATTGCCATCATCATCCACAATGCCTCTCCATCAACCATCCATGTTTCCGTCATTCATGAGTGAGTAATCCCCCACTGTAGGCTATGGGGATGGTAGGGATTGTATGAGTCCTATCATGTAATCGAATAAGATTGTTAGGGCATGGTGCCTAGTATCCTATTGGTGCTATTTGACTTTGTTACAACTTGTTGTGCTTAATGCTTGTCACTAGGGTCCGAGTGTCATGATCTCAGATCTGAGCTTATTATTGATTCATTATGATAGTATTGTTTGTGATGTTATTTGTAAGTTGTGTACACATATCATTGTTTGGATCCAAAGGCCCCGAAGTGACAGAAATTGGGACAACCTGAGGGGATGGCTATGATGTGAGGATGATGACTCCTTGGTGGCGCCAGAGAACTTGGTGCTTGATGTGGAGTCTTGTTGGGAACCCCAAGAGCAAGGTGTGAAGCAGCACAGCAGCAAGTTTTCCCTCAGTAGAGACCGAGGTTATCGAACCAGTAGGTGGAAGGAAATGTCACACAGGTGTTGCAAGCAATGCGGAGACCTGCACAACACAAACTCAAGACTTTGCCCCAAAGAATCAGTGAGGTTGTCAAGCTCACCGGTTTGCTGTAACAAAGGATTAAACGTATGGTGTGGAAGGTAATGGTTTGCAACAAGTAAACAAGTAACTGTGGAAGATGTATCGATGGTAAAGATTGGACCGGGGTCCATAGTTCACTAGAGGTGCTCTCCTTAGATAAACAACATGGCATGAATGGTAAACAAATTACAGCAGGGCAATTGACAGGAACCGAGCAAGGCATAACAATGCAATTACTAGTCAGAAAGATCCTATGACATTCGATTGAGCAATACAACAAAATACATAGACCGCCATCCAACTGCATCTATGACTACAAGTCCACCTTCAGGTTATCATCCGAACCCCCTCTAGTATTAAGTTGCAAGCAACAGACAACTGCTTTAAGCAAAGTGTGTAAGGTAAACAGTCCACATGTTCCATGAACAAGATACCGTTGTTTTCTCCCTAGTAGCAACAACACATCTACAACCGAAGATATTATTGTCATTTCCCTTGGAAAATAGAGGCATGAACCCACTATAGAGCATAAATACCCCCTCTTGGAGTCACTAGCAACTACTTGGCCAATATAGCTACTAACAACGGAGAGCATGCAAGATCACAAACAACACAGACATGATAGAATCATAAAGACAAAACCATTAATCAAACCAACATAATAATCTCAATTTCCATCGGATCCCTGCAAACACAACATGCATGATTACAAATAGATTAGATTTTGATCATGAACGGAGCTCACAAGATCTATACATGAAATCACAAAGGAGGAGATACAACCATCTAGCTACTACATGGACCCATAGTCCAAGGTGGAACTACTCACGCATCATACCGGAGAGAAGGCCTCCGGGATGATCTCCCCTCCGGTAGGGTGCCGGGAAGAACTTCAAATCCCCCCGATCTAGAGACTCTGGTGGAGACAGCTACAGACAGTTTCGTGGAAATTTGATCGGGTCCTTAGGGTTTCTGCATCGGGGGCTTCTTATTGGCGAAGGGGGAGGCCGAGGCGGTGACCAGGGGCCCCACACCCTGCCTAGGAGCGGGGCAGGGCTCATCCACGCCTAGGGGGGTCTAGGCGCCCTGGCCTGCCTCTCTGTCTCCCCTCTGGACTTCTTGTTCCCCACGGAAAGTTATTGACTTTGACGTTTGTCTCGTCCAATTCCGAGAATATTTCCTTACTAGCTTTTCTAGAACCAAAAACAACAGAAAACAGGCAACTGACACTGTGGCAACTTGTTAATAGGTTAGTAGCAGAAAACATGTAAAAAGCACCTCAAAGTGTAGACAAAGCAAAGCAAAGTAGATACTAAAGAAGCATGGAGCATAAACAATTATAGATACGTTTACGACGTATCAAGCATCCCCAAGATTAACTCCTGCTCGTCCTCGAGTAGGTAAGTGATAAAAAGAATAATTTTTGAGGTGACATGCACCCTCACAATAAAGATCCAACCATTTGCAAGCATTGAAAGCTGGGATCAAAGAACTCTAAAAATGTGCATGAAAGATGGAGTTCTAACAATAGGACATAGTAACTATGCATGCAACATGAAAGGCTACAAACAAAGATCATGAATAACATGCATTGAAAAACGTTTGTTTGTTTCACATACAGAAAACATAGCATAGTGGCAATCATCTTGTCCCTCATAGAGTAGCAAATAGATGCACAAGACACCTTCAAAGTTCATAAGGGTGACTAGAAACAAATAGCACAAGAACAAGTAATATCACAATATGCATCAATCAATAAGCTTTGGAACACTACACACAGAATGAAAACTATGCTCTCTTAATGGTGCCTAAAAGTAGAAGGTGGAGACTCAATAGTGGTGGAAGAAAAGCCTTTTATAAAGGAAGCAAGGATTTCAATTTTCAAAAAGAGCTTCCAAAAATTATGGTACTTGTTAGCTTTCAGCCCTCAGTGCCCCTATCATAAGCATCTTGAAGTGATTAAGGTTAAAGTGAACAAATATGGAGTATATGCTTGACGAAGTATAAGTTGGCAATCTCAAGTCCCTTGAATACGAGGGTCACACCTCATGCTACTCAACTTCAGTCACCTGTAAGTTCTTGTCATTGTAAGTATTTGCATATCATTGAGAACCGCCAACGGGGTACCCCTTGCACATGGTACAGGAGCTTTCCCATAACCAAAATGACAAGGCAAGCAGATAATGAGAATCTTAGCAATCTTTTTATTTACCATATGCATAGCTTTTTATTGAGGATGCTTCATACATAGCTCACTATGGTGATGTTGCAAGTTTCCACCATGATTAGGCATGGCTTAGGCTAGCGGCCCAGACGTTTATCTAACACAGGATACAAACTCCATGGACTTACAAGTTTCCTCTTTATTTCACATCGGTGACATCCATAGACAAAAGAGCATGATATAAACTGAGTACAAAGTACAAGTGCAATGTTGAAAATATTCCCCGTGACAGCACGGTTCTGCTAATTCCAACGTATAAGTGCAAGCATATAAAACATAGATTACACAATGGTTCAAGTTTATTAGGGGCAAAGAATATAAAGTGTGCCATCAAGTTCGTGAGGGCTTTAATCACTAAGTTTTCACATAACAAAATAGTTTTTAATTGGAAGATAGTTGAAAACAAGAATATACTTGGAATGGTGTAACACACCATGCATAGGAGTTTATAGTGGACACTTTGGAATAACTTGGTTTCTTGGGAGTTGGAAGCATGAGTATATCTTACTCATATAAGTGGAGGCTAGCAAAAGACTGGGAGCAACCAACTAAGAGAGCAATAATGGCCATAATCATGTAGAGCAACAAAGCATTACTAATTAAAGCATAGAGCGGCACTACAAGTCAAGGACTAAATGATCATGGAGGATATGGTGACTTGTCATAGTCATAACATGGTGTGAGCATGTGCCAAGTCAACCCAAACAAAGCATCAAAGGAGAATACCGCAATACTATGCTTTTGCATGCTAAAACAACGCATAATTTCTTCAAGGCACACTAAGCAATCCCAATTGTTTGGAAAGACATGCTACAACAATAATCACTAAGCATAATGCCAAAAAAACACCTAGAATGTCATGCTAAAGTCTAAGTCACAGTCAATGCAAGCTCCTCTTGCACTTACAAGCAAGAACTTACTACTCCTTTCCAACACCAAGAAACTTATTTGAAACCAACACAACGAGAACGGGGGTCCAAACTACTCTAGCAAACTAAACAAACTAATCAAAGAAAACAAAAACTAAGACGCTCCAAGAACAACACAACTTGTGCATGAAACAATAAAAACGAAGCGTCTAGACAGACCTGAGTTTTTTATTGATGAAGAAGGGGATGCCTTGGGCATCCCCAAGCTTTGATGCTTATACCTCTTGGATATTTCTTGGGTGACACCATGGTGTCATACCCAAGCTTGAGCTTTTGTCCATTCTTCATCTCATTACATCATTCTCTCTCTACACCTAAAATTTTTCCTTCATACAAAACTTCACACAATCTTCATTAGCAACATTAGTGTATTCAAAAGATATTAGACCTCTGGCAAAGCTTTGGAACAACAAGGATTTTCACTAAAAACTCAAGCTACTGTAGTAAATCCTTCAAAAAGCTCAATTTCCCAAAAGATAACTCAAAAGGAATCAATAAGAAGCAAATGCAAATAATGGCAGAAATCTGTCAAAAGAGACCAGCAGGTAGAAACCGATTTTTTCGAAGATCTTTTGTTGCTCAAATCAAAAAGTGTTAAACTAACGAAATTTAGCTAACATAATGGGGGATTTATTCATAAATGTTCAGCTCAATCTGATACAGAAACTCCTCATGAATTTTTTTGGTGGAGGACAAAAATCTGTTTTAGGACAGCAACTCCCCAAATCTTACTTCCCTATCATTAGAGGTCATTCTTGGCCCAAAAATCAAATAAAAATGATAAGGAGAGGTTATTACTGAAGTAATAACTTCCAAGACTCAAGGAAACTCTTGGGTTATCTCCCAACAAGTACTTTTCTTTAACGCCTTTAAGTTAGGCACATGAAGCAAGAAGAATCAAGTATTTTCAAATGAAGAATTGAGATCAATACTTGCAAAGTCTTCAACTATGAGAGGTATCTAATCCAAATGAGTTTTGGAGGATCCCCTCTCATTTGTCTTTGGTTTACTACTTTCATCAAAAGGATTTTCAGGAACAATCCAATCAAAATTATTTTCAAAGGCCTCATGCATTCCAACAAGCTTAAAAGGGTATGGGTATCTTAAATTCATCTCCAGGCTTTGTTTTATCTAAAGTACCCACAACATCTACACATGAGCCTAGCATATTAAAATGCTCAAAGACCTTTTTGGCTTCCCTAGCAACATCATGGAACTCTTTGAGTAAAGTTTCAAGAATAAATTCTCTCTTTTCAGCATTCTTTTCTTCTTTTAGATTTAGGAACAAAATTTGCATCATGGGGTTAAGGCTAACAAACCTAGCCTCCAGCATATGAACTAAAGAAGCTGAAGCAATCTCATAATTAGGAGAAAGCCCTGCTATAGATTTATTCTCAATATCCTCATGCTTGCTAACATAATTAAAGAATTCTTCAATATTATATTTCCCAATTATAGAGCCACTACCTATAGAAAGGTCCTTCAGGGTGAACTTGGGGAGCAACATGGTGAGCGAGAATGAGGTGGCAACTAGAGTAGTAACTATTTTTTTTGTGTTTTTGAATAAAGAAAGCAAACCAAACTAGACTAATTTTTTGTTTTTTTGAAAAGAGGCAAACAAAACCAAGCAAAAGAAACAAAGCAAACTAAAAACAAAGTAAAGAGAAAGGAAGTGGAGGACTCCCCTAGTGAAGACGTCCTTAGCCTCCCCGCCAACAGCACTAGAAAACGTGTTGATGACTCCTTGGCGGCGCCAGAGAACTTGGTGCTTGATGTGGAGTCTTGTTGGGAACCCCAAGAGCAAGGTGTGAAGCAGCACAGCAACAAGTTTTCCCTCAGTAGAGACCGAGGTTATCGAACCAGTAGGAGGAAGGAAACATCACACAGGTGTTGCAAGCAATGCGGAGACCTGCACAACACAAACTCAAGACTTTGCCCCAACAAATCAGTGAGGTTGTCAAGCTCACCGGTTTATTGTAACAAAGGATTAAACGTATGGTGTGGAAGGTAATGGTTTGCAACAAGTAAACAAGTAACGGTGGAAGATGTATCGATGGTAAATATTGGACCGGGGTCCATAGTTCACTAGAGGTGCTCTCCTTAGATAAACAACATGGCATGAAGGGTAAACAAATTACAGCAGGGCAATTGATGAGGCGAGAAAGGCATAACAATGCAATTACTAGTCAGAAAGATCCTATGAGATTCGATTGGGCAATACAACAAGATACATAGACCGCCATCCACCTGCATCTATGACTAGAAGTCCACCTTCAGGTTATCATCCGAACCCCCTCTAGTATTAAGTTGCAAGCAACAGACAACTGCTTTAAGCAAGGTGTGTCAGGTAAACAGTCCACATGTTCCATGAACAAGATACCGTTGTTTTCTCCCTAGTAGCAACAACACATCTACAACCGAAGAGATTATTGTCACTTCCCTTGGAAACTAGAGGCATGAACCCACTATCGAGCATAAATACCCCCTCTTGGAGTCACTAGCAACTACTTGGCCAAGATAGCTACTAACATCGGAGAGCATGCAATATCATAAACAACACAGACATGATAGAATCATAAAGACAAAACCATTAATCAAACCAACATAATAATCTCAATATCCATCGGATCCCTGCAAACACAACATGCATGATTACAAATAGATTAGATCTTGATCATGAACGGGGCTCACAATACCTATACATGAAAGCACACAGGAGTAGATACAACCATCTAGCTACTACATGGACCCATAGTCCAAGGTGGAACTAGTCACACATCATACCAGAGAGAAGGCCTCCGGGATGATCTCCCTCCAGTGGTGCCGGAAGAACTTCAGATCCCCCCGATCTAAGGACGATGGTGGCGGCGGCTGATGTCTACGCACTTCTATTCTTGTAGACAGTTGTTGGGCCTCCAAGTGCAGAGGTTTGTAGAACAGCAGCAAGTTTCCCTTAAGTGGATCACCCAAGGTTTATCGAACTCAGGGAGGAAGTGGTCAAAGGTATCCCCTCTCAAGCAACCCTGCAATAAAGATACAAGAAGTCTCTTGTGTCCCCAACACACCCAATACACTTGTCAGGTGTATAGGTGCACTAGTTCGGCGAAGAGATAGTGAAATACAAGTGGTAACGGTGCTAGAAAAGAGCTTCTGACTTGTTGTTGACGTGGGGTAACGGTGCCAAAAAAGACTTTGATGGAGCTTAACGGTGAGGTAAAGACTAAAGGCAACAAGAAGGAAGCAAGCAAACATGCAACATATCTAGTATCAAACGGTGTTTCAATGCTTAGAAACAAGGCCTAGGGATCATACTTTCACTAGTTAACACTCTCTCATATAAATATCCTCTCTTCATGATACTACTCTTAACTACTCTCCGGTTGGACACTCTAATCCAAGTTAGGGCTATAACAGCACACCTCAAAGTCCTCCTTCCCCAATCTAGATAACCCCACACTGTCACCTTGAGCACTAGACGGTTCCAACAAACACCACAATTTCATAGAGACATCCAACTCCAAATATAACTCATAACAAATATTAAATCTAGCTAAAGTGCCATACACGGTATGAACGCTGTCACTTTCACACACGTAGGGAAAAGCATAGATCTATTAAAGCACAAAGAGTATTTATGTAGGCTCAAACCTAAGTGCCACCATGGTGTGCACGCTGTCACTTTCACACACATTGGGAGAGTAGAGATCTAATGAAGCACTTGAGTAGCAAGGCAGATCTACTTGATTACAAAGCTTATGACCACAAGATCATGCATAGAGAGAGAGATGAACACATAGCTACCAGTAGATCCCTTAGCCTCGAGGAAGAACTAATCTCTCCTCATCATGTAAATCAGCAATGGTGATGAAGATGGCGATGGAGATCGATGGAGATGGCTCCGGGGGGAACTTCCTCGTCCCGGCCGGGTGCCGAAACAGAGACTTTCTGTACCCCGAATCTCCCCTTCGGTGGCGGCGGCGCTATGGAGGTTTTCGTGGATTTCTAATGGCTTGCTTAGGGTTTTCCCATCGAAGGCTTCTTATAGAGGCATGAATCAAGGTCGGTGGGGGTCCAGGGGTCCCACACCGCCTCCGGGCGCCTCTAGGTCTTGCCCGCGCCTAGGGGGGTTGGCCACCATGGCCCCTTCGCTACCGTGGTTCCGTGTTGCTCCAGGAAAAATATTAACTTTGGCTTTTGTCCCGTCCAATTTCGAGAATATTGATTTTTTGCCTTTCTGGAACCAAAAACAGAAGAAAGTAGGCAACTGGCACTGTGGCAACTTGTTAATAGGTTAGTTCCAGAAAATATATAAAAACACCTCAAAGTGTAGACAAAACATAAGACAAATGATACAAAACAAGCATGGAGCATCAAAAATTATAGATACGTTTCCGACGTATCAGCGCCTACAGACGGTTTCGTGGAGATTTGATCGGGTCCTTAGGGTTTCTGCATCGGGGGCTTCTTATAGGCGAAGGGGGAGGCCGAGGCGGTGGTCAGGGGCCCTACACCCTGCCTAGGCATGGGGCAAGGCCCACCCGCGCCTAGAGGGGTCTGGGCGCCCTGGCCTGCCTCTCCGGCTCCCCTCTGGACTTCTAGTTCCCCACAGAAAGTTATTTACTTTGACGTTTGTCCCGTCCAATTCCAATAATATTTCCTTACTAGCTTTTCTGGAACCAAAAACAGCAGAAAACAGGCAACTGGCACTGTGGCAACTAGTTAATAGGTTAGTACCATAAAACATGTAAAAAGCACCTCAAAGTGTAGACAAAGCAAAGCAAAGTAGATACTAAACAAGCATGGAGCATCAAAAATTATAGATATGTTTTCGACGTATCAGAGGATCACATGTGTTCAAGGAGTGTTAATGCTTTGCTTCGGTGCTCTATTAAAAGGAGCATCTTAATTGCCAGTAGTTCCCTTGAGGCCCCGCTGCCACGGGCTGGAAGGACAAAAGATGTTGTACAAGTCCTCATTATGAATATGTCACATCCCAAAATTTTCCAAATTTTGAAATGTGAAAAATAAATAATTATTGAAATTTAGGTTAAAAAGAAACTTTTTGGAAACATCAAAACCCTTCTTGAATAAAATTTGAATAAAATAGAATCCAACAAATTTCAATCAAGTGAAATGCATTCATCAATGAATGTATCTTGAAATTTAAACACTTGGAAAATAAACCAAAACCCTAAAATCTTAATGAAATAAATCATTTCCAAGATCTCTCTAAGACTATGGATTCGATACATATAAAAATTTAGCAACAATCATTTTACAATGATAAATAAAAATATTATAAAACCATAGAAATTGGTTTCATTTAATTTGGAGCCATGGACAAAAACTTAAGAATTTATTAAGATAAAAGGAATTAATTTCCAAAGCTAATAAATCTACTATCTAAATCCATACCAAAATTCTTAGCAAAATAATCCTAAATGGGTTTAAAAAGATAAACAAATATTAAATAAGATTATACAAATTGGAATCACCAATTTTGGATCTATAAATAAAAAGATATGGATTTTATAAGATAAAGAAAGAAATAAATAAATAAGGAATTTTAAAAGCCAAATTAAATCTTGGCCAAATCCATAAACAAATGAAGATTATTGAATAATAAAAGTAGTAAAAGATTATTTAAATAAAATCATAAGGATTGAACAATATTCAATTTTATTTAAATAAAGATAAATTGCCTAAAGAATAAATCCCAAGAAAATTATTTAGAAGTCAATTTAAAATATTGAATTAAATCCATAAGTAAATGGAATAAAGATAGTCCAAACCCAAAACAAATAAAGGCATAAAGAATAATCAAATAAAAGTATATGAGATTAAACCATATTCTAATTATATTTAAATGGAAGACAAAATCCCTAAAAGAAATGATTAATTAAATCATGAGAAAATAATAAATTGGATTTTGCCAAAGTGGATTAAAAAGTTATCTAATTAACTTAAAAATAATTATTTGGATAAAATTTATATGGGTTTAAAACCATATTTGATTTTATAAAGACAAATGCCCAATTTAAATGAACATTCAATCATATTAAATATTTAAACAATTCAAAGTGAATTATTTGCATTAATGAATAATTAAAACCTACTCAAAAATGTTTGAAAAAAATTGGAATTCAAATAAGAGTTTGAAATATATTTAAAATCTTATTTAAATAAAGGCAAGTGCCTATTTTAAATAAATAATAAACCATAATTGAATAAAAGAATTATTCCAAAATGGTCTTTAAAATACAATGATAAACAGTATTAAAAGCTTGCTGGAGGTTTGGTAAAGATCTGAATTCAAATGGTGTTTGAATTATTTGATCCAAAATTAAAACAGAAAAATAGAAAAGGAAAAAAACGGAATAAAAAAAGGGAAAGGAACATCCTAGAAACCCCAGCCTAGAACCTGGCCCAACTAAAGCCCACCAGCGACCTCTCTCTTTCTCCCCGCAAAAAAAGTTTCACACCACGCAATTAACCCCCTCAGTCACTGACTCTGCAACCCCACCGTACCCCCTTCCATTCGCTGACAAAATGGACCCATCTGCCTCGTCACCATCGTCCCCGCGAGAATCATTCTTCCCCAAATTACGTCAGCTGTTTCTAGTCGATTAAACCTCGGTTGAATTTGAATCAATGCGCCGGTAATTCCTTCCCCCAACCATGCTATCTTAGTCTCCTGTCTCCGCTCTACCTTGTCACATCCCAAGATTTTCCAAATCTTGTTATGTGAAAAATAAATAAATAAAATAAAACTTTGTTGATTTTCAGGGTGAGAAGAAATTTTTTGATTCCAATTGGAAACCTTCAAACCTATTTTGATCAAATAAATACTAAAGGGATTTAAAAAGATAAACAATTAATAAAGAAAATTTTAAATAATTGGAATTACTATTTTTGGATCTTTTAATAAAAAGATTTAGTTTTAAATGAAAAGGTAGTAATATAAATAAGGATTATTTTATAGAGCCAAATTAAACCTTGGCCAAGCTTTTGAAATAAAATATTTTGTTTTGATTAATATCCAAGGTAGTAATGAGGGTTTATTAATATCCAATTTTATTAAAGTAAAGGCTTTTTCCATTTTAATTAAACACTAAAACTTGTTAAATTTTTTTAAATAAGTTTTCCAAGTGTTTTATTTATTCAAATAAAACCTACTGTTTTGATTTTAGAATTATTTTAGATTTCAAATGGATTTTTTTAAATAAAACAAATCCTATTTGAATTAATGACTAAGGTCTATTTATTTATTTATTAATGGATCCTAAAAAGAATAAAAATATTATTTTATTTTGGACTTGGAATTATGTTGTTAAACAGAACTAAACTCAATACAAAGTTTGGTGAAAGTTTGAATTGATTTGGGTGCTTGAATTGTTGTTTGAAATTCAAAATAGGAAAAATCAAATAGAAAAAGAAAAGCTTACAGAAAAAAAATATAAACATACCCAGCCCAGCAAACAAGCCCAACAGCCCAGTTCCTCTTCCCCCCGCAGAAAACGGTTCACACCAAAGAAAGAACCCGCAGCGACACTGACGCGTGGACCCCATCACCCCACTCCTCTCTCACGCTGTCAAGCGGACCCCACCGCCAGCTCACCTCGTCGTCAACCCCGCGAACCATTCATCACCAAACCTCGCGACTGTTTTCTGTCCTAATTGCGCCCTTCAATTCGTATTAAATGGCCGATTAAACCCGCGCTGCAACGACGTCCTCTTAACCGCCCTGGTCTCCTCTTCCTTCTCCCCCAGACCATACCCCATAGGAGCCACCAGGCTGCGCGAATTTCCCTCCCGAACCCCACTGTCTCCGACGACTTTCCCAGTCGATTCCGGCAGCCCCACGCCACCCCTCACCTCCTCAAGCACGCGAACATCTTCCCCAGACTCTGGCGCACACTCCAGTGCCTCCAGCTCCCTCTCGCTTGCCCCCGCCCTCCGTCTTCTCTCCTGCCACCGAAGAACCCCGCAACTCTGACAAGCACTACTGGTGAGTCTAGACCGCCCCTTTCCCCCTCTTGGATACTCACAAGATCGCGACTTCCATACGAACCTAACGGTGACTTTTATTTGCATTAGCACGCCGTATATCACCGCCCCCGTCGATGACCGTACGAACCCGAGGCGCAGCGCAACTCCGGCGAGCGATTGCCGTCACCTCCGTGCGCCCCACGGAAAGCAGAAGGCACGTTGAACATCGCCGTTACCTCCTGAATCCGGTGATCATATCCCCTTCCTTCCTCTCTTCCTGTAACATCGCCATCGTCGTCATGCAGCTCGCCACCGATCGCGCCGCCAAAGACCGCTAGTTAATGGTCAAGGGTTTTACGCCGTAGGATTTAAATCCAACACTCGCGATAGAAACTAACTGAAGGGGTATGCTCGCCTCTGTGCCACACGATCTAACTTAGATCCAACGCCTCCCAGTGCTTTATCCAACCGAAGCGGTACCGGCGAATTAAAATATGACACGTGGCTTAGCTCGTTTGATTTGAAACAGAATTGTTCTATTAGACATGCCAATTTGAAAAATCCATAACTTTCAAACCACACGTCCAAATTTTGCAAACTTTATATCAATGGATTTAGCAAGACAAGCCCTAGCCAAACATGCACTTTGTTTAGTAAAAATCTTCTGGTAAAATGTTTGTTTTTGCAGAAACTTGTGTATGCATGTTTAGGATGTAAAAATTGTTTTAAAATGATTTTGGGGATAAAATCTTTGGCAAATGGTGTGTTTTGAACCTACTGACCATAGGAAATAAATTGTGGTTTCAAAAATGTATTTGGTGAAGCAAAAGAATAAATCTTTGATTTAAACCATTTCTAGTCAAATAAAAATATGGTTTAATTATTAAAAATGGTTTTGGAAGAAAACCTTTGAGAAATGTTTTGGAAATAAACTCTCTAACCCCAAACACAAGGTTATATGGTTTGAAAACATATTTTGTGAAACCTATAGAATTTTTCCTTAATAAAAGCATTTCTACACCACATAAAATAATGACTTAGTCTAAAAATGGTTTATGAAGTGAAATCTTTTGCAAATGATTTTGTCACTTTATAAAATGATCATTAGGTGTTTTCAAATGTTTATGAACCATTAGAAAACCACTTCTCCAAATAAAACAATCTTTAGCATGCTTGCATGCATTGTTTTGTTATTATTATTTTATGTGATGAATTGCTTGAATGGTAGATTGAAATGTTGTTTGCTTGAATGAATTGTAGTGACTTGAAGTGTGTGAACATTGCAAAGACCAAGAAGTGAACTTATACTCTCTACCAAAAAGGCAAGTGATGCTACATAATTTTGTCCCATTATTTTCACTATGCATTAGTGATATTTCTAAGTAAGACTTGCATGGAATTTTTGCTAAGTATAAACTATGCTATGGGAAATCCTAGTAGATGAAACTTTAGTAGAATTTCCTAAGTTAAGATTCCTACTACAATCATGCTTAGCTTAGCTAGTAGAAAACAAGGGTGGAATATATATTCATGCTATGGAAAAATTTCTAAGTCTGAGGACTTGTGTTTTGTTTAATAAAACAACCAAGTGGATGAATCACCTGTGTGGAATGGAAGGAATGGTTTGTGTTGAGTGGTTCACAAGGCCCATTTCTATGGTTTACCTTGTGTATCTCACTTGTGGATGGCCGCCCAGGAACAAAGAGATTTGAGATGTCAAATGTTGAGAAGCTTCAAGTGCAGCCACTTGGCATTATGGGCTCTGCCTGGATCATATAGGTTGCAAGAACTTAGCCAAATGGACAGTTGGTTGTAGGGGATGATAGGTTGGAACGCGTCCATTCTGGTATAAGGGAAGGCTTCTGAAAGATCTTGTCTTGGTGAAACCAAGTCTTGTGGGGAAAGTGCACCACCTCTGCAGAGTGTAAAATCTAAGTACTTAGCCATGTCCCTGGCAAAGGACAATTTGAGCATCAAGACTGTTGGAATTATGCCCTAGAGGCAATAATAAAGATGTTATTATTATAATTCTTGTTCATGATAAAGTTTATATTCCATGCTAGAATTGTATTAAGCGGAACTTTAATACTTGTGTGGTTTGTGAACAACACCGTGTCCCTAGTACGCCTCTATGGACTAGCTCATTGATCAATGATGGTTAAGGTTTACTAACAATAGACATGAGTTGTCAATTGATAATGAGATCATATCATTGGGAGAATGATATGGATGAACCCAAACAAAGCGAGCAATTGGATCGTGTCATCGTGTTCGTCTTTTTTAAGGTTTTCCTATGTCAAATATTGTATTCCTTAGACCATGAGATAATACAACTCCACGGTATCGGAAGAAAGCTTTGAGGTCATCAAACGTCATCCTATGAGAGGGTGATCATAAAGGTGTCTCTCGGTGATCGGAGAAAGTATCTGTTGGGTTGTATGTATCGAGATGGAATTTGTCCCTCCCAAGTCGGAGAGATATACTTGCCACTCATGTCGATATCAACACCACTTGCAAGCATGTGGTTAAGGAGTTAATCACAAAGTGATATCGAATTACGGGAGTAAAGTACTTGCGTGAACGAGATTAAACTAGGTATGACGATGCGGCGATCGAATCTCGGGCAAGTAAAATATCACGAGACGAAGGAATATATATATGGGATTGATTGAATCCGGCATCGTGGTTCATCCGATATGATCATCGATGAATGTGGAGTCAATATTGGTGCCCAGACCCTTGTTGATTATTGATAGAAGATCATATGCATATTCTCGAACCGCAGGTCACACTTAAACGTATCTCGACGCTAGGATAGATTGGATAATTGGTTTATGAATTTTTGTTGAGTCTCGGATGGGATCCGGGATATCACGAGAGGTTAGGAATGGTCCGGAGAATAAGATTCATATAAGGCAGTTTTGGAGTTGAATTGTTAGGGTTAATCGGTATTGTATCGAAGCTTCTAGAACCTTCGGAAGGGGACCAACGTGGCCCCACCTTCCGGGAGGGGCATGGGCCTATGAGGGAGTGTCCTGGCGCATTGGGCCAGGGCACAAGGCCCCATAGGGCCCAGCCGATTCTAGAGATTTGACTCGTTTAAATCTCGGGATAGAATTTCTAGATAAGGAGAGTTTAAATCGTTTAAACTAGAGATAGGATTTCTAGATAAGGAGAGTTTAAATTGTTTAAACTAGAGATAGGATTTTTAGATGAGAGTTTAAATTGTTTAAACTAGAGATAGGCTTGGAGGAGGGAAAGGGCTGGCGCCCCCTCTATATATAGAGGGTGGTGCCTCCCCACACACACCTTCCTCCAAGCCCTAGGAGCCTTGCTACCTTCCTCTCTCCCTCCCATTTGTAGGCGAAGCCTGCAGCAGAAATTCTCCACCATATACACCACGCCGTGTTGTAGATCCAATCTATCTCTCCACCATACTTGCTGGTCCGAGGAAGGAGGAGACGTCGAGGTGCTGCACGTGTGCATCTCACGGAGGCACCGCCACTTGTGGTGCTAGATCGGATCGGATCGCGAGGAGGAGAAGCGAGTACGACTGCATCACCCATGTTCCGACGAATGTTCCGATGTGCGAATCTTCAAGGGTATGAAGATCTAATCCAATCTCTCTAGTTGTTTGCATCTCCTAGATTAGATCTTGGCTTTCCCTCTGTTCGCTCCGTAGAAAATTTTGATTTACTATGCCGCGAAACCCTTGGTGGTATCGAGCTAGATCTATGCGTAGATGTGTTTCGAGTAGAGCATAACACATGGTTGTTGCGGCGTTGATGTTTTCTGTTGCAAGCCTCTTGTTTGTGTTCTTCTTATGGCGGGATAGTGAGATTGAAGCGGTCCAGGCCAACCTTACGCGACGTCGTCAGCGAGACCGGCTCCGCACTTGGCGTGTGGCTTGTACCACACATGCGGTGGTGGATGTCAGTTTCTCTCACTATAGTTGTCATGGGATTAACACCGGAGTTTGGCAACCATAATATCACCGTTGTGGCTTTTCGTAGGTAAGAATCGTTCTTAGCATCTACTCCCATAAGCCACGTAAAACATGCAACAAAAAAGTAGAGGCGTCTAACTTGTTTTTGGGAGTGTTTTCTGTGATATGGTATGGCCCAAGATGTGATGTGTATATTGTATGCGATGATCATGTTTTGTAATGTTTCACGACTTGCATGTCGATGAGTACACAACCGGCAGGAGCCATATGGTTGTATTTATAATTGTGTATGACCTGCGAGTCAACTTCTTATACGCCATGTAATAGCTTTACTTTATCGCTAAGTAGTTAGCAATAGTTGTAGTTGCTATTCGTGGTGGAGGCAATCATGGTGGAGTGATGGAGATCATCTTAACGCACAAGATGGAGATCATTCTTGTGAAGATGGGCTATACCATGTCACATAAAGTTATATGCATGTGATGTTTATCCTTTATGTATCTTATTATGCTTATATCGCGACGGTAGCATTATAAGATGATTCCTCACTTAAAGATCAAGATAAAAACTTTGTTCTCCCCAAGTATGCACCGTTGCAAAAGTTAACGTTTCCAAGCATCACGTGATGATCGGGTGCTATAGACTCACGCTCACATACAACGGGTGCAAGCCAGTTTACTGCGGAAATACTTGGGTCTAACTTGACGAGCCTAGCATGTACGAGACATGGCCTCGGAACAAGAACCGAAAGGTTAAGCATGAGTCATATGAATGATATGATCGACACTTCGTTGTCCACCATTGAAACCACATCTCTTCTCGTGATGATCGGATTAGGTGTGGTGAATTTGGATCGTGTTCACTAAACAACTTGAGGCTGTTGAATTTAGTGGGAGTTCATCTAGTAATTTGATTAAGTTGAACTATTTATCATGAACATAGTCTAAGTTGTACTTGCAAATCTTGTAGATCACATGGCCAAATCCAACTTCAACTTCAACGTTTTCTTTGAGAAGGAAAAGCTTAAAAACAATGGGTCTAACTTCACCAATTGGTTCCAATCTAAGAATCATTCGGCGGACAAAAGGACTATGTCCTTGGTAAGCGTTAGGTGACCCCCTGCAAGCTACGCGGTGATGAGAAAGTCTGTCTATCGGCCAAAGATGATTATGGTGTGATTAAGAGCACCATGTTGTTTTCTATGGAAGACTTCAAAATCGTTTTAAACCTATCCGGGCCCTTTGAGATTCTCGAGAGCTGAAAACCATGTTTGAGACTCAAGCCCGTTCGAGAGATATGAGATCTCGAGAAGTTCTTTAAGCGCAAGATGGAGGAAGGGAGTTCCGTTAGTGAGCACGCCATAAAGATGTCGGGCTACACTCAACGCATGAGCAACTGGAATGCGATTCTAGAGGAGCTCAAGATTGACAGGGTTTTGCAATCACTCCTCCCAGCTACAAAAGTTTTGTAGTGACTCATAATCATTGGTTCCATCGATACGATCACCGAGCTCTTCGCAAAGTGAAGGCTGCGGAAGTGGACATCAAGAAGGATAATCATGTGTTGATGGTCAACAAGCCCTCCTTTAAGAAAGGTAAGGAGCAAAGAAGCCCTTCAAGAAGGCGGCGGCAAGCGCATGCCCTCGCTGAGAAGAAGCTCAGTCTAGTCCTAAGCCGGACATCGAGTGCTTCTATTGCAAGGACAGGGGTCCTGGGCATGTTGTCAAGTACTTAGCGGACAAGGCTGGCACCATCAAAGGTATATTTGATATACATGTTATTGATGTTTTCCTTACTAGCCCTCGTTGTAGTGCAGGTATTTGATCTGGTTCGGTTGCTAATATTTGTAACTCAAAGCAGAGCTACGGAATAAGCGGCTTGCGAGGATGAGGTGACGATGCGCGTTGGCAACGGATCAAGAGTTGATGTGATGGCCGTCGGCACGCTCTCCTTAGTTTTACCTTCGGGATTAGTTTTAAACCTTAATAACTGTTATTATGTGCCTGCGTTGAGCATGAACATTATATCCGGATCATGTTTATTGCAAGACGGTTATTCATTTAAATCGGAGAATAATGGTTGTTCTATTTATATGAGTAACATCTTTTATGGTCATGCACCTCTTGTGAATGGTTTATTTCTTCTAAATCTCGAAAGGGATGAAACACACATCCATAACATTGAGGCTAAGAGATGCAAAGTAGATAGTGATAATAATACTTATTTGTGGCACTGTCGTCTAGGTCATATTGGTGTAAAGCGCATGAAGAAACTCCATTCTGATGGACTTTTGGAGTCTCTTGATTTTGAATCATTTGACACATGCGAACCATGCCTCATGGGCAAGATGATCAAAACTCGTTCTCCGGTATGATGGAGCGAGCAACGGACTTGTTGGAAATCATACATATCGATGTATGCGGACCGATGAGTGTTTGACGGTGTGGATATCGCTATTTTCTCACTTTTACCGATGACTTAAGTAGATATGGGTATATCTATTTAATGAAACATAAATCTGAAACGTTTGAAAAGTTCAAAGAATTTCGAATGAAGTGGAGAACCATCGTATGAAAGATTAAGTTTCTACGATCCGATCGTGGAGGTGAATATTTGAGTTATGATTTTCTCACGCATCTTAAAGCAAGTGGAATCGTTTCACAACTCACGCCACCGGAACACCACAGTAGCAATGGTGTATTCGAACAGGAATCGAACCCTATTAGATATGGTCCGATCAATGATGTCTCTTCTTGATTTGCCGTTATCATTTTGGGGTTATGCATTAGAAACCGCTGCATTCACTTTAAATAGGGCTCCATCTAAATCCGTTGAGACGACACCGTATGAACTGTGGTTTGGTGCTAAACCTAAGTTGTCATTTCTTAAAGTTTGGGGATGCGAAGCTTACGTCAATAAGTTGATGTCGGACAAGCTCGAACCCAAAGCGGAGAAATGCGTCTTCATAGGATACCCTAAGGAAACTATTGGGTATACCTTCTATCCGCGAAGAAGGCAAAGTGTTTGTCGCAAGAACGGTTCCTTTCTTGAGAAGGAGTTTCTCTCGAAAGAAGTGAGTGGGAGGAAAGTAGAGCTTGACGAGGTTATTGAACCTTCTCTTGAATTGGAGAGTAGCGCACCTGAAATTGTTCCATGCCGCATGCACCAACAATAGAGGAAGCTAATGACAAGGATCATGAAGCTTGGACGATCTTTTCTTGAGCGTCGCAGGTCGACAAGGTCGCGTGCCCCTCTGAGTGGTAATGCAGCACCTGTCTTGTTGTCTTGTTGGTAGAAGACAGTGAACCTCTGAACTATGAGGAAGCGATGATGAGCCCGGACTGAGAAATGGTGGAAGCCATGAAATCCAATTGGGATCCATGAGCGAAAACCAAGTATGGACTTTGGTGGATCCTCCTAGCGACCGAAAGGCCGTTGAGTGCAAATGGATATTCAGGAAGAAAGCGAGCGGATGGTAATGTTACCGACTATAAAGCACGGCTTCATAAAGGTTTTCGACAAGTTCAAGGTGTTGACTACGATGAGACTTTCTCTCCGTAGCGATGTTTAAGTCCATTCGGATTTTATTAGAAATTGCTGCGTTTCATGATTATGAAATATGGCGGATGGATGTCAAGATCGCTTTCCTCAATGGGAACATTGATGAAGAGTTGTATATGATGCAAACCGAAGGTTTTCGATCCTAAGGATCTTGATAAAGTATGCAAACTTCAGCGTTCCATTTATGGATGAAGAAAGCATCTCGGAGTTGGAACCTTCGTTTTGATCAAGTGATCAAGAGCTTTGGATTTGTTCCAAATTGCTCTGAATCTTGTATCTACAAGAAAGTGAGTGGGAGCTCGGTGACGTTTACGGTACTATATGTGGATGACATATTGATTATTGGAAATGACATCAACATGCTTAACGATGTGAAGAGTTATTTGAACAAGTTTTTTCAATGAAAGACCTAGGTGAAGCTGCTTATATATTGGGCATCAAGATCTATAGAGATAGACAAAAGGCTGATAGCTTTAAGCCAGAGTACATACCTAGACAAAGTTCTGAAAAGGTTCAGAATGGATAAGGCAAAGAAAGGTTCAGTGCCTATGTTGTCAGGTAAGATATTGAGCAAGGCTCAGTGTCCAGCTACTGTAAATGATAGGGAAGCTATGAGCAAAGTGCCTTATGCCTCGGCCATAGGTTCCATCATGTATGCCATGCTGTGTACTAGACCGGATGTGTCCAATGCTCTTAGTTTGACGAGCAGATATCAAAGTGATCGAGTGGAACATTTGGACAGCCGTGAAGAACATCCTAAAGTACCTAAATAGAACTAAAGAAATGTTCTTAGTCTATGGGGGTGATGAACGACTTGTCGTAAAGGTTACGTCGATGCTAGTTTCGACAGACAAGGATGATTCTAAATCTCAGACGGGATACGTGTATATTTTGAATGGAGGCTGTGAGTGGAGAAGCAAGCAAAGCGTGATCGCGGGATCTACAATGGAAGCGGAATACATGGGCTGCTTGAGCGTCAAGTGAAGGAGTTTGGATCGAAACTTCATCATCGAGCTTGGCGTGGTTCCAAGTGCATTGGACCCCGGAGATATTGTGTGACAACATGGCGCCATAGCACTCGCTAAGGAACCAAGATATCATCTAAAGACCAAGCATATCAACCGCAAGTTTCATATAATCCGAGATTATATAGCAGATGGAGATTTGAAGATTAGCAAAGTACATACGGATCTGAATGTCGCAGATCCATTGACTAAACCTCTTCCACGTGTAAAACATGATCAACACCTCAGTGCCATGGGTGTGAGATTGTTGCCAGATGTAAACTAGATTATTGACTCTAGTGCAAGTGGGAGACTGTTGGAATTATGCCCTAGAGGCAATAATAAAGATGTAATTATTATAATTCTTGTTCATGATAAAGTTTATATTCCATGCTAGAATTGTATTAAGCGGAAACTTTAATACTTGTGTGGTTTGTGAACAACACCGTGTCCCTAGTACGCCTCTATGGACTAGCTCATTGATCAATGATGGTTAAGGTTTCCTATCCATATACATGAGTTGTTAATTGATAATGAGATCATATCATTGGGAGAATGGTATGGTGGATAGACCCAAACAAAGCAGAGCAATTAGATCGTGTCATCGTGTTCGTCTTTGCGAAGCTTTTCCTATGTCAAATATTGTATTCCTTAGACCATGAGATAATACAACTCCCTGGTATCGGAAGAAAGCTTTGAGGTCATCAAACGTCATCCTATGAGAGGGTGATCATAAAGGTGTCTCTCAGGTGATCGGAAAGTATCTGTTGGGTTGTATGTATCGAGATGGAATTTGTCCCTCCCAAGTCGGAGAGATATACTTGGGGCCCACTCGTGTCGATATCAACACCGCTTGCAAGCATGTGGTTAAGGAGTTAATCACATAGTGATATCGGATTACGAACGAGTAAAGTACTTCGTGAACGAGATTGAACTAGGTATGACGGCACCGACGATCAATCTCGGCAAGTAAAATATCGCGAGAAAGGGAATATATATATGGGATTGATTGAATCTGGCATCGTGGTTCATCCGATATGATCATCGATGAATGTGGGAGTCAATATGGGTGCCTGCACCCGCTGTTGATTATTGATAGAAGATCATGTCTGCATATTCTCGAACCCGCAGGGTCACACACTTAATGTATCTCGACGCTAGGATAGATTGGATAATTGGTTTATGAATTTTTGTTCGGAGTCTCGGATGGGATCCAGGATATAACGAGAGGTTCCGGAATGGTCCGGAGAATAAGATTCATATAAGGTAGTGCAGTTTTTGGAGTTCGGAATTGTTCCGGGTTAATCGGTATTGTACCGGAAGCTTCTAGAACCTTCCGGAAGGGGACCAACGTGGCCCCACCTTCCGGGAGGGGGCATGGGCCTATGAGGGAGTGTCTGGCGCATTGGGCCAGGGCACACAAGGCCCCATAGGGCCCAGCCGATTCTAGAGAGATTTGACTCGTTTAAATCTCGGATAGAATTTCTAGATAAGGAGAGTTTAAATCGTTTAAACTAGAGATAGGATTTCTAGATAAGGAGAGTTTAAATTGTTTAAACTAGAGATAGGCTTGGAGGAGGGCAGGGCTGGCCGCCCCCTCTATATATAGAGGGTGTGCGCCTCCCCCACACACACCTTCCTCCAAGCCCTAGCGCCTTGCTACCTTCCTCTCTCCTCCCGATGTTTGTAGGCGAAGCCTGCAGTGAAATTCTCCACCATATACACCACGCCGTCGTGTTGTAGATCCAATCTATCTCTCCACCATACTTGCTGGTCCGAGGAAGGAGGAGACGCCGAGGTGCTGCACGTGCATCTCACGGAGGCACCGCCACTTGTGGTGCTAGATCGGATCGGATCGCGAGGAGGAGAAGCAGTACGACTACATCACCCACGCCCGTTTAACGCTCCGCTGTGCGAATCTTCAAGGGTATGAAGATCTAATCCAATCTCTCTCGTTGTTTGCATCTCCTAGATTAGATCTTGGCTTTCCCTCTGTTCGCTCCGTAGAAAATTTTGATTTACTATGCCGCGAAACCCTTCAAAGACATGGAAGCTATCAAGAATCTCATCGTCCAAATTTGTAAGATAAAAATTTGTGGTTGAACAAGGGTTGAAGGATCACCAATTTCTATTGGGAGATGCCTTGGGTGATTTTGTCAAGCAAAAACTTAGTGTTTTCAAATGATAAGGAAAATCTATTTTGAGCAAAGCAAGCCTAAAGCTCCACTTAGCCAAAAGCATATAGATGATAGACTCCACTATACTACCATAGTATTACTTGCCAATACAATTCAAATGTATTGACCCTTGTGGCTGTAACTTGTTTTGTTGCAGGTTTTGTATGATATTAGCGATGTTTAATGACTAGGATTACAAGTCTACAACCAACATGTCTGCCTGTGGCACTTTGAAGATGAACGACCCCATGCTATTATTATATTCTGCTGCATTGTAATGAGATAGCCAAATGAGCTATGTAAGATGTAATAAATTACTTTATTCCTGGTTATAAAGTTTTATTATGACCTTTGTTTCTTGATATTACATCTTAACTGTGGATGCTAGCTATTGATCCAGGGACTAGCATTGTAAACACAGGGATCTCTACCTTATTAAAGGTTGGGAACCTTACAGATGGTATCAGAGCATTGTGTTGCCTGTAGGATTTGTAAACCTAGGATTGGACAAAACCCTTAGAAAATATAGGAGTTGTATTTGTTCCAAAACTTATTTACAAACAATCTTGTAAACTCTTTCCTCAACCATTTTGGTTTGATTCTACATCTCTTCTATTTCAACTTGATGGACAAAGCCTACCCCATGGCCAAAGACTTCACCATGTGCAAAGGACTTTATCAACTCTAATGACTTCAACATCTTCAACTCTAATGACTTCAACATCTTCACCAAGGACTTCAACTTGGATATCACTGAGGACTACAAGAGAAGATAAGAAATGTTACTCAAGACTTGAAGACTAAGGAAACACAACTTATAAGGAATCATTGTCACTTTGATGTTTTGTGACCAAGATTCAAGAAATTCTCCAAGGATACAAGGATCTTGTTCATGAAGAATCAACTAAGAAGAATGGAATGATCTCAAGTGAACCATATAGTTGGACCACCATATTTAGTTTAAGTCAAACCCACCAACTTATGTGGTGTAACAAAAATATTTTTGGTTGCCTAAAAATATGCTTGAAACTTGTTGTTTGAGTGGAATGCTTGTTTGTGATTGCTTGCACATTGCTTGTGTGAATTGTGATGTGTGTGATTAGACTCTTTCCTTAGAAAACCTTTTGCCTATTCTAATCCCAATCCAACCCAAACAGATGACTTCCCCAAGAAACTCCAACAACAAGGATGATGACAACAACAACAACCAAGAGATGCACATGAGAGAACAACTACTAGCAAACCAAACCCAGTTGAGCCAAGTGACAACTCAGCTTATAGCCAACAACAATGGATTAGACCCAGCCATACAAAGGATTTTGAAACTTCAATCCCAATTGTTGCAAGGGATGGCTACTCAAATGATCAACATGGGAGACAACTCTTCCCTAGGAGTTTATGACAACAAGGATGACAAAGATGATATTCTAGAAGGAACCCAAGCTTGCAATATTTGTGGAGACAAGGATCATACTTCCAAAGAGCATGAAGATCAATGTCCCAATTGTGAAGGGAAACATCCAGCTAACCAATGCCCCACATCCCAAGCTACTTGTTACCTATGTGAAGGAAACAATCATGTCCCTATCCAATGCCCCATCTATTCCATAGTTGAACAAAGGAAACAAGGTGGAGTGCAACAACAGTGTGTAAACCCTCATGAAGGAACAACTTCTACCAAGAAGGATGAAGGAAAAGTCAAAACTATGCACCTTAAGGCCAAATCCAAAGTGATCACAAAGTGTTGCACTCTTGTGAAGAAGAAGGTCATATATATAGTAAATGCCCCAAGAAGAGAGAAAGATTTCCCACCTTTGTGGTGAAGTATGAAGAGCATGAACTAGAAGGACTCCTAGCTTTGGAGAGACCCAAGAAGAAGAAGAAATGCCCCAACCCTAGCAAGAAGGATATTACCCAAGAGCAATGTTACACTTGCAAAGAGATGGGACATTATGCCAATGAATGCCCAGAAACGAAGAAGAACCAGGGAAATAAACAAGAGGCAATGGTACCAAAGGAAAAGAAAGATATCAGCCAAGTGATGTGTTTCAATTGCAAAGAACCAGGACATTATGCAAGCAATTGTCCAGAAAAGATGAAGCACAAGATAAACAAGCCTATGAAGGATCTCAGCCTTGTCACATGTTTCAAGTGTGGAAACAAAGGACACAATGTAGATGTTTGCCCAGAGAGATTTCAAGATCCCAAGCAAACCAATATGTAATCTAGTTGGAAATTTTTTAACGGTGGTAGTACCCTAGTTGCTTTGAGCCAACTTGTAACCCCTAGCCTCCCCAAATCTCGGGACGAGATTTATTTTAAGGGTGGTAGCCTGTCACATCCCAAGATTTTTCAAATCTTGTTATGTGAAAAATAAATAAATAAAATAAAACTTTGTTGATTTTCAGGGTGAGAAGAAAATTTTTGATTCCAATTGGAAACCTTCAAACCTATTTTGATCAAATAAATCCTAAAGGGATTTAAAAAAGATAAACAACTAATAAAGAAAATTTTAAATAATTGGAATTACTATTTTTGGATCTTTTAATAAAAAGATTTAGTTTCAAATGAAAAGGTAGTAATATAAATAAGGATTATTTTATAGAGCCAAATTAAACCTTGGCCAAGCTTTTGAAATAAAATATTTTGTTTTGATTAAAAGAGTAAAGGTTTATTTAAATAAAGTAATGAGGGTTTATTAATATCCAATTTTATTAAAGTAAAGGCTTTTTCCATTTTAATTAAACACTAAAACTTGTTAAATTATTATTATTTTTAAATAAGTTTTCCAAGTGTTTTATTTATTCAAATAAAACCTACTGTTTTGATTTTAGTATTATTTTAGATTTCAAATACAAATCCTATTTGAATTAATGACTAAGGTCTATTTATTTATTTATTAATGGATCCTAAAAAGAATAAAAATATTATTTTATTTTGGACTTGGATTATGTTGTTAAACAGAACTAAACTCAATACAAAGTTTGGTGAAAGTTTGAATTGATTTGGGTGCTTGAATTGTTGTTTGAAATTCAAAACAGGAAAAATCAAATAGAAAAAGAAAAGCTTACAGAATAAAAAAATATAAACAGACCCAGCCCAGCAAACAAGCCCAACAGCCCAGTTCCTCTCCCCCCGCAGAAAACGGTTCACACCAAAGAAAGAACCCGCAGCGACACTGACGCGTGGACCCCATCACCCCACTCCTCTCTCACGCTGCCAAGCAGACCCCACCGCCAGATCACCTCGTCGTCAACCCCGCGAACCATTCATCCCCAAACCTCGCGACTGTTTTCTGTCGTAATTGCGCCCTTCAATTCGTGTTAAACGGCCAATTAAACCCGCGCTGCAACGACGCCCTCTTAACCGCCCTAGTCTCCTCTTCCTTCTCCCCCAGACCATACCCCATAGGATCCACCAGGCTGCGGGAATTTCCCTCCCGAACCCCACTGTCTCCGACGACTTTCCCGGCCGATTCCGGCAGCCCCACGCCACCCCTCGCCTCGTCGAGCACGCGAACATCTTCCCCAGACTCTGGCGCACACTCTAGTGCCTCCAGCTCTCTCTCGCTTGCCCCACAACCCCGCCTCCGTCTTCGTCTGAGCGCCACCGAAGAACCCCGCAACTCTGGAAAGCACTACTGGTGAGTCTAGACCGCCCCTTTCCCCCTCTTGGATACTCACAAGATCGCGACTTCCATACGAACCTAACGG
The DNA here is from genome assembly GCA_030063025.1 of Avena longiglumis. Taxonomy (NCBI): domain Eukaryota; kingdom Viridiplantae; phylum Streptophyta; class Magnoliopsida; order Poales; family Poaceae; genus Avena; species Avena longiglumis. Next base: position 37,984,508 of record CP125974.1, read on the forward strand.
TGCCTTTTATTTGCATTAGCATGCCGTATATCGCCGCCCCCGTCGGCCGTCACGAACCAGCGCGGTAGCAGCTCCGGCGAGCACATCACCTCCGTGCCCACGGCAAGCGTAAACACGTTGAGCATCGCCGTTACCTCCTGAATCCGGTGAGCATCTCCCCTTCCTTCCTCACTTCCTGTAACATCGCCATCGTCATCGTCCGATAGCTCCGCCGCCAGTCGCCGCCGCCAGCATCTCTAGTTAATGGTCAAGGGTTGTACGCCGTAGGATTTAAATCCAACGCTCGCGATAGAAACTAACCGAAGGGGTACGCTCGCCTCTGTGCCACACGATCAAACTTAGATCCAACGGCTCCCAGTGCTTGATACAACCGAAGCGGTACCGGCGAATTAAAATATGACATGTGGCTCAGCTTGTTTGATTTGAAACAGAATTGTTCTATTAGACATGCCAATTTGAAAAATCCATAACTTTCAAACCACACGTCCAAATTTTGCAAACTTTATATCAATGGATTCAGAAATACAAGCCCTAGCCAACCATGCACTTTGTTTAGTAAAAAGCTTCTGGTAAAATGTTTGTGTTTGCAGAAACTTGTGTATGCATGTTTAGGATATAAAAATTGTTTTAAAATGGTGTGTTTTGAACCTACTGACCATAGGAAACAAATTGTGGTTTCAAAAATGTATTTGGTGAAGCAAAAGAATAAATCTTTGATTTAAACCATTTCTAGTCAAATAAAAATATGGTTTAATTATTAAAAATGGTTTTGGAAGAAAACCTTTGAGAAATGTTTTGGAAATAAACTCTCTGACCCCAAACACAAGGTTATATGGTTTGAAAAAATATTTTGTGAAACCTATAGAATTTTTCCTTAATAAAAGCATTTCTACATCACATAAAATAATGACTTAGTCTAAAAATGGTTTATGAAGTGAAATCTTTTGCAAATGATTTTGTCACTTTATAAAATGATCATTAGGTGTTTTGAAATGTTTATGAACCATTAGAAAACCACTTCTCCAAATAAAACAATCTTTAGCATGCTTGCATGCATTGTTTTGTTATTATTATTTTATGTGATGAATTGCTTGAATGGTAGATTGAAATATTGTTTGCTTGATTGAATTGTAGTGACTTGAAGTGTGTGAACATTGCAAAGACCAAGAAGTGAACTTATACTCTCTACCAAAAAGGCAAGTGATGCTACATACTTTTGTCCCATTATTTTCACTATGCATTAGTGATATTTCTAAGTAAGACTTGCATGGAATTTTTGCTAAGTATAAACTATGCTATGGGAAATCCTAGTAGATGAAACTTTAGTAGAATTTCCTAAGTTAAGATTCCTACTACAATCATGCTTAGATTAGCTAGTAGAAAACAAGGGTGGAATATATATTCATGCTGTGGAAAAATTTCTAAGTCTGAGGACTTGTGTTTTGTTTAATAAAACAACTAAGTGAATGAATCACCTGGGTGGAATGGAAGGAATGGTTTGTGGTGAGTGGTTCACAAGGCCCATTTCTATGGTTTACCTTGTGTATCTCACTTGTGGATGGCCACCCAGGAATAAAGAGATTTGAGATGTCAAATGTTGAGAAGCTTCAAGTACAGCCACTTGGCATTATGGGCTCTGCCTGGATCATATAGGTTGTAAGAACTTAGCCAAACGAACAGTTGGTGGTAGGGGATGATAGGTTGGAACGCGTCCATTCTGGTCTAAGGGAAGGCTTCTGGAAGATCTTGTCTTGGTGAAACCAAGTCTTGTGGGGAAAGTGCACCACCTCTGCAGAGTGTAAAATCTAAGTACTTAGCCATGTCCCTGGCAAAGGACAATTTGAGCATCAAGACAGGGAAGCTATCAAGAATCTCATCATCCAAATTTCTAAGATAAAAATTTGTGGTTGAACAAGGGTTGAAGGATCACCAATTTCTATTGGGAGATGCCTTGGGTGATTTTGTCAAGCAAAAACTTAGTGTTTTCAAATGATAAGGAAAATCTATTTTGAGCAAAGCAAGCCTAAAGCTCCACTTAGCCAAAAGCATATAGATGATAGACTCCACTATACTACCATAGTATCACTTGCCAATACAATTCAAATGTATTGACCCTTGTGGCTGTAACTTGTTTTGGTGCAGGTTTTGTATGATATTAGTGAAGTTTAATGATTAGGATTACAAGTCTACAACCAACATGTCTGCCTGTGGCACTTTGAAGATGAACGACCCCATGCTATTATTATATTCTGCTGCATTGTAATGAGATAGCCAAATGAGCTATGTAAGATGTAATAAATTACTTTATTCCTGGTTATAAAGTTGTATTATGACCTTTGTTTCTTGATATTACATCTTAACTATGGATGCTAGTTATTGATCCAGGGACTAGCATTGTAAACACAGGGATCTCTACCTTATTAAAGGTTGGGAACCTTACATACCTTTTCCCCCAGACACCATTTCCTCTCCGCCTCCAGGCTGCCTTGATTTCACTTCGAACCATCTCTGTCTCCGGCGACCTTCAGTGCAAATTCCGGTGAGCTCGACCCTTCCCACTGCCCCCAGTTCCCACGAGCCTGCTCCCCATCTTCTTGCGCACCTCCCAGTAGCACTAGCTCACCCGCGCATGCCCCGCAGCCTCGGCAACGTCGACGACTGAGCTTCACCACCGTTTGTCTTGACTCCGGCAAGATTCTCTGGTAAATCCCGACCTCCCCTTCCTCTTTGGATGATACCCCTTCAATCTCTGTTCCATCGCGCGTCTAACACAGTCTCTGCTTTGCCTTGGCGTGATCTGTACCCTCGCCAACGACGACGAACAGAAGCGCCCGTCGCCAGAAGGAACTACGGCGAGCAATCCCTGTCGTCCTCGTGCGCCCCTTCGCCAACAAACACAACGTCGAGCTTCCCCACATCACTTCGATCACTATGAGCTACTCCTACCTCTCCCTCGTTCCTGTATCACCGGCAACATCACCGCCCGAGCGCGCCGCCGCTATCCACCGTCGCCGTGCCGCCCATCTATGGTCGTCTCGATCTGAGCGGTTAGATGTTGATCGTGAGGACACGATAGAATGACTTAACGAATGGGTATGCATTGATCTGTGCCGCACGATTGTATTTATATCTAACAGCCCACGTTAGTCGATCCGAGCGAACCGGTACCAGCAAATAATAAAAAGACACGTGGTCCCTGCCTGTGATTTAAAAACACAAACATTTCTATTAGTTTTTTAAACTTGCAAAATTCATAACTTTTGATCCACACGTCCAAATTTTGCAAATTTTATATCAATGGAATCAGAAAAAAGAAACCTTTGCAACCATGCCCTTACTTTAGTATTTTGCTTCTGTAAAATTGGTTGTTTTTGCAGAAACATATTTAGGCTTATTTTGTGTATAAAATTTATTCTAAAATAGTTTTTAGGGCAAAATCTTTTGTAAATGGTTTGTTTTGAACCTACTGACCATAAAAACTAACTTTTGGATTTAAAAACATATTTTTTGACACTTAGGAATTATTCCTTTGAATAAAAGCATTTCTAGTTAAATAAAATTATTGATTATGTTTTAGAAATAGTTTTTGAGTAAAACCTTTTGCAAATGTGTTGAATTAAACTCTCTGACCCTAAACTCCAAGTTTTGGGATTTTAAAATATATTTGATAAACCCTAGTAAGATATTACTTTGCTTAAAAGCATTTCTAACAAAATAAAATGATGCTTTGATTTAAAATTGAGTTTAGGTGAAACCTTTTGTAAATGGATTTTTTTTAAAACACTTTGACCATAATCATTAATATTGGAGTTTAAAAACATTTTGGATAACATTAGAAATTATTCCTTTGATTAAAATCATTGCTAGCAAAACAAAAATGATTTAAATGACCCATTTCACTAACTCAATTTTAAAATGGTTTTGCCACTTATACAAATGACCAATAGGTGTTTTAAAATGTTTATAGCCTATTAGAGACCACCTTTACAAATAAAACAATCTTTTTTGCATGCTTGCGTGCATTGTCTTGTTTATTCATTTTATGTGGTGAATTGTTTGAATGCTAGATTGAATTTGTGCCTTGATTGAATTGTAGTGAAATTTGAAGAGTATGACCATTTCAAGATCAAGGAGTGAATCTATATTCTCTACTAAAAAGGCAAGTGGTGCTTCATACTTTTGTCCCATTATTTTAACTGTGCATTAGTGATATTTCTAAGTAGGACTTGCATGGAATTTTCAATGTGTTAACTATGCCATGGGAAATCCTAGTAGATGATGCCTTAGTAGAATTATCCCTAAGTTAGGATTCCTATTACTATCATGCTTAGCCTAGCTATTAGAAAAAAAGGGTGGATTATATTCATGCTATGAAATATTTCTAAGTCAATGACTGTTGTTTTGATTAACAAAACAACTATGTGAATGAATCACCTGTGTGGAATGGAAGGAATGGTTTGTGTTGAGTGGTTACACAGGGCCCCATATTCATGGCCTACCCTAGTGTATATCACTTGTGGAAAGCCACCTAGGAACAAAGAGATTTGAGATGTCAAATGTTGAGAAGCTTCAAGTGCAGCCAAATGTCAATATGGGCTCTGCCTGGATCATATAGGTTGAAATAACTTAGCTAGATGGAAAGTTGGTGGTAGGGGGTGATAGGTTTGGAGCGCGTCCATTTTGGTCTAAGGGAAGGCTTCTGAAAGATCTTGTCTCGATGCATGTCGAGTCTTGTGGGGAAAGTGCACCACCTCTCTCGAGAGTAAAATATAAGTACTTAGCCGTGTCCTTGGCAATGGACAATTTGAGCATCAAGACATGGAAGCTATAAAGGATCTCCTCATCCCAATTTCTAAGTTAAAAACTTGTGGTTGAACAAGGGTTAATGGATCACCAATTTATATTGGTAGATGCCTTGGGTGTTTTTGACAAACAAAAACTTAGTGTTTTCAAATGACAAGGAAAATCTATTTTGAGAAAAGCAAGCCTAAGCTCCACTTAGACAAATGCATATAGATGATAGATACCACTATTGTACCATAATATCACTTGCCAATACAATTCAAATGTATTGACCCTTGTGGCTGTAACTTATTATGTTGCAGGTTTGTTTGATGTTAGTGAAGTGTCTTGATTAGGATTACAAGTCTACAATCAACATGATTGTCTGTGGCACTTTGAAGATGAAGTACTCCATGCTATATAGTTATTTCTACTGCATTGTAATGAGATAGCCAAAGTAGCTATGTAAGATGTAATGAATTATTTTATTCCTGGTTATAAAGCTGTATTATGACCTTTGTTTCTTGATATTACATCTTCAACTGTGGATGCTAGCTATTGATCCAGGGACTAGCATTGTAAACACAAGGATCTCTACCTTATTAAAGGTTGGTACCTCTACAGATGGTATCAGAGCACTGTGTTGCTTTTGGGATTGTAACCCTAGGATTGGACAAAACCCTTAAGAAAAATAGGAGTTGTATTTGTTCCAAAACTTATTTACAAACAATCTTGTAAACTCTTTCCTCAACCATTTTGTTTTGAATCTACAACTTTTCCTTTTCAAACTTTATGGACAAAGACTTCAACATGAGCAAAGGACTTCAACGTCACCAATGACTTCAACTTTAGTTTCACCAAGGACTTCAACTTGGACATCACTAAGGACTACAAGTGAGACAAGAACAATACTCAAGACTTGAAGACTAAGGAAACACAACATAGGAGGAACCATCATCACCTTTGTGTTTCGTGACCAAGATGCAAGATTTTTTCCAAGGAAGCCATGATCTCATTCATGAATAAACAACTAAGAAGAATGGAATGATCTCAAGAAAACCATATAGTTGGACCACCATACTAATGTTTAGTTTAGATCAAACACACTAACTTATGTGGTGTAGCAAAAATATTTTGTTGCCTAAAAATGTGCTCGAACCTTGTTGTTTGAGTGGAATGTTTGTTTGTGATTGCTTGCACATTGTTTGTGTGAATTGTTGTGTGTGATTAGACTTCTTCTCTAGGAATCTTTTGCCTATTCTAATCCCAAATCCAACCCAAACAGATGACTTCTCCAAGAGACCACAACTCCAACATCAAGGATGGTAACAACATCAACCAAGAGATGCACATGAGATGGTAACAACATCAACCAAGAGATGCACATGAGAGAACAACTTCTAGCAACCCAAGCCCAGTTGAATCAAGTGACAACTCAGTTTTTAGCCAACAACAATGAGTTAGACCCAACCATGCAAAAGTTTTTGGAAATCCAATCCCAATTGTTGCAAAGGATGACCAATCAAATGATAAACATGAGAGACAACCTTTCCCAAGGAAATAGTGACATCAATGGTATCAAGGATGATATTATGGAAGGAACTCAAGCTTGCAATATTTGTGGAGACATAGAACACACTTATAAAGAGCATGTGGATCAATGCCCTAATTGTGAAGAGAAACATACAACTAAACAATGCCCCACATCTCAAGTGACTTGTTTCCTATGTGAAGGAAATGATCATGTCCCTATACAATGCCCCATCTATCCTATAGTTCAACAAATGAAACTAGATGGAATTCATCAAATGTTTGGAAACCTCCATAAAGGAACAACTTCTACCAAGAAGGATAAAAACAAAGTCAGAACCATGCCTCATAGAGCCATACCCAAAGTGACCACAAAGTGTTGCTACTCTTGTGGAGAAGAAGGACACATCTCTAGTAACTGCCCCAAGAAGAGATAAATATTTCCCACCTTTGTGGTGAAATATGAAGAGCATGAACTGGAAGAACTCCTAGCTTTGGAGAGACCCAAGAAGAAAAAGAAGAAATGATCCAACCCTAGCAAGAAGGACATTACCCAAGAGCAATGTTACAATTGCAAAGAGATGGGACACTATGCCAATGAATGTCCAGAAAAGAAGAAGATGATACCTCAAGACATCAACCTTGTCACGTGTTTCAAGTGTGGAAGGACATTATGCAAACAACTGCCCAAAGAAGTTACACCAAGATCCCTAGTAAGCCAAGATGTAATCTAGTTGAAAACCTTTTTAAGGGTGGTAGTACCCTAGTTGTTTTGGAGCCAACTTGTAACCTCTAGCCTTCCCAAATCTCGGGACAAGATTTCTTTTAAGGGTGGTAGCCTGTCACATCCCAAAATTTTCCAAATTTTGAAATGTGAAAAATAAATAAACAAAATAAATAATTGTTGAAATTTAGGGTAAAAAGAAACTTTTTGGAAACATCAAAACCCTTCTTGGATAAAATTTGAATAAAATAGAATCCAACAAATTTCAATCAAGTGAAATGCATTCATTAATGAATGTATCTTGAAATTTAAACACTTGGGAAAATAAACCAAAACCCTAAAATCTTAATGAAAGAAATCATTTCCAAGATCTCTCTAAGACTATGGATTCGATCCATATAAAAATTCAGCAACAATCATTTTAAAATGATAAAAAATGATAAATAAAAATATTATAAAACCATAGAAATTGGTTTCATTTAATTTGGAGCCATGGACAAAAACTTAAGAATTTATTAAGATAAAAGGAATTAATTTCCAAAGCTAATAAATATCCTATCTAAATCCATACCAAAATTGTGAGCAAAATAATCCTAAAAGGATTTAAAAAGATAAACAAATATTGAATAAGATTATACAAATTGGAATCACCAATTTTGGATCTATAAATAAAAATATATGGATTTGATAAGATAAATAAATAAATAAATAAATAAATAAGGAATTTTAAAAGCCAAATTAAATCTGGCCAAATCCATAAGCAAATGGAGAATATTAAATAATAAAATGAGTAAAGATTATTTAAATAAAATCATAAGGATTGAACAATATTCAATTTTATTTAAATAAAGATAAATTGCGTAAAGAATAAATCCCAAGAAAATTATTTAGAAGTCAATTTAAAATCTTGAATTAAATCCATAAGAAAATGGAATAAAGATAATCCAAACCCAAATAAAATAAAGGGATAAAGAATAATCAAATAAAAGTATATGAGATTAAACCATATTCTAATTATATTTAAATGGAAGACAAAATCCCTAATAGAAATGATTAATTAAATCACGAGAAAATAATAAATTGGATTTTGCCAAAGTGGATTAAAAAGTTATCTAATTAACTTAAAAATAATTATTTGAATAAAATTTACATGGGTTTAAAACCATATTTGATTTTATAAAGACAAATGCCCAATTTAAATGAACATAAAATCATATTAAATATTTAAATAATTCAAAGTGAATTATTTGCATTAATGAATAAATAAAACCTACTGAAAAAGGTTTGACAAAAATTGGAATTCAAATAAGAGTTTGAAAATATATTTAAAATCTTATTTAAATAAAGGCAAGTGCCTATTTTAAATAAATAATAAACCATAATTGAATAAAAGAATTATTCCAAAATGGTCTTTAAAATACAATAATAAACAATATTAAAAGCTTGCTGGAAGTTTGGTAAAGATATGAATTCAAATGGTGTTTGAATTATTTGAACAAAAATCAAAACAGAAAAATAGAAAAGGAAAAAGAAACGAAATAAAAAAAGTGAAAGGAACATCCTAGAAACCCTAGCCTAGAACCTGACCCAACTAAAGCCCACCAGTGGCCTCTCTCTTTCTTCCCGCAGAAAATGTTTCACACCGCGCAATTAACCCCCTCAGTCACTGACTCTGCAACCCCACCATACCCCCTTCCATTCGCTGATGAAAGGGACCCATCTGCCTCGTCACCATCGTCCTCGCGAGAATCGTTCTTCCCCAAATTACGCCGGCTGTTTCTAGTCGATTAAACCTCGCTTGAATTTGAATCAATGCGCCAGTAATTCCTTCCCCCGACCATGCTATCTTAGTCGCCTGTCTCTGCTCTACCTTCCCCTAGAGACCATTTCCTCTCCGCCTCTAGGCTGCCTTGATTTCACCTCGAACCATCTCTGCCTCCGGCGACCTTCAGTGCAAATTCCGGCAAGCTCGACCCTCCCCACTGCCACTAGTTCCCACGAGCCTGCTCCCCATCTTCTTGCGCACGTCCCAGTAGCACCAGCTCACCCGCGCATGCCTCGTAGCCTCGGTAACATCGACGACTGAGCTTCACCACCGTCTGTCTCGACTTCAACGAGATTCTCTGGTAAATCCGACCTCCCTTTCCTCTCTGGATGATACCCCTTAAATATCCGTTCCATCTACGTCTAACACAGTCTCTGATTTGCCTTGGTGTGATCTATACCCTCGCCAACGACTACGAACAGAAGCGTCCGTCGCCAGAAGGAACTACGGCGAGCAATCCCCGTCGTCCTCGTGCGCCCCTTCGCCAACAAAGACAACGTCGAGCTTCCCCATGTCACCGCGATCAGTGTGAGATACTCCTACCTCTACCTCGCTTCCTGTATCACCGGAAACATCACCTCCCGAGCGCGCTGCCTCTATCCATCGTCGCCGTGCCGCCCCTCTATGGCCGTCTCGATCTGAGCCGTCAGATGTTGATCTTGAGGACACGATAAAATGACTTAACTAATGGGTATGCATTGATCTGTGCCACACGATTCTCTTTAGATCTAACAGCACACATAGTCGATCCGAGCGAACCGGTACCAGCGAATAAGAAAAAGACATGTGGCCCCTGCCTGTGATTTAAAAACAGAAATATTTCTATTTGTTGCTTAAACTTGCAAAATTCATAACTTTTGATCCACATGTGCAAATTTTGCAAATTTTATATCAATGGAATCAACAAAAATAAGCCTTTGCAACCATGCCCTTACTTTAGTATTTTGCTTCTGTAAAATTGGTTGTTTTTGCAGAAACATATTTAGGCTTATTTTTTGTATAAAATTTATTCTAAATTTTTTTTTGGGGTAAAATCTTTTGGAAATGGTTTGTTTTGTACCTACTGACCATAAAAACCAACTTTTGGATTTAAAAACATATTTTGTGACACTTAGGAATTATTCCTTTGAATAAAAGCATTTCTAGTTAAATAAATTATTGATTATGTTTTAGAAATAGTTTTTGAGTAAAACCTTTTGCAAATGGGTTGAATTAAACTCTCTGACCCTAAAAACCAATTTTTGGGATTTAAAATATATTTGATAAACCCTAGTAAGATATTACTTTGTTTAAAAGCATTTCTAACAAAATAAAATGATGCTTTGATTTAAAAATGATTTTAGGTGAAACCTTTTGTAAATGGATTTGTTTTAAAACACTTTGACCATAAACATTAATATTGGAGTTTAAAAACATTTTGGATAACATTAGAAATTATTCCTTTGATTAAAATCATTGCTAGCAAAACAAAAATGATTTAAATGACCCATTTTCACTAACTCAATTTTAAAATAGTTTTGCCACTTATGCAAATGACCAATAGGTGTTTTAAAATGTTTATAGCCTATTAGAGACCACCTTTCCAAATAAAACAATATTTTTGTATACTTGCATGCATTGCCTTGTTTATTCATTTTATGTGGTGAATTGTTTGAATGCTAGATTGAATTTGTGCCTTGATTGAATTGTAGTGAAATTTAAAGAGTGTGACCATTTCAAGATCAAGAAGTGAATCTATATTATCTACTAAAAAGGCAAGTGGTGCTTCATACTTTTGTCCCATTATTTTAACTATGCATTAGTGATATTTCTAAGTAGGACTTGCATGGAATTTTCTATGTGTTAACTATGCCATGGGAAAATCCTAGTAGATGATGCCTTATTATAATTATCCCTAAGTTAAGATTCCTATTACTATCATGCTTAGCCTAGCTAGTAGAAAACAAGGGTGGATTATATTCATTCTATGAAATATTTCTAAGTCAATGACTTGTGTTTTGATTAATAAAACAACTATGTGAATGAATCACCTGGGTGGAATGGTGTGAAAGGTTTATGTTGAGTGGTTACACAGGGCCCCATATTCATGGCCTACCCTAGTGTATCTCACTTGTGGAAAGCTACCCAGGAACAAATAGATTTGAGATGTAAAATGTTGAGAAGCTTCAAGTGCATCCACATAGCAATATGGGCTCTACCTGGATCATATAGGTTGCAATAACTTAGCCAGATGGACAATTGGTGGTAGGGAGTGATAGGTTTGGAGCGTGTCCATTATGGTCTAAGGGAAGGCTTCTGAAATATCTTGTCTTGATGCATGTCGAGTCTTGTGGGGAAAGTGCACCACCTCTCGAGAGAGTAAAATCTAAGTACTTAGCCGTGTCCTCGGCAATGGACACTTTGAGCATCAAGACATGGAAGCTATCAAGGATCTCCTCATCCCAATTTCTAAGTTAAAAACTTGTGGTTTAACAAGGGTTAATGGATCACCAATTTCTATTGGTAGATGCCTTGGGTGTTTTTGACAAACAAAAACTTAGTGTTATCAAATGATAAGGAAAATCTATTTTGAGCAAAGAAAGCCTAAGCTCCACTTATCCAAATGCATATAGATTATAGATACCACTATTCTACCATAGTATCACTTGCCAATACAATTCAAATGTATTGACCCTTGTGGCTGTAACTTATTATGTTGTAGGTTTGTTTGATGTTAGGGAAGTGTGTTGCTTAGGATTACAAGTCTATAAACAATATGATTTCCTGTGGCACTTTGAAGATGAAGGACTCCATGCTATATAGTTATTTCTTCTACATTATAATGAGATAGCCAAATGAGCTATGTAAGATGTAATGAATTATTTTATTCCTGGTTATAAAGTTGTATTATGACCTTTGTTTCTTGATATTACATCTTAAACTGTGGATGCTAGCTATTGATCCAGGGACTAGCATTGTAAACATAGGGATATATACCTTATTAAAGGTTGGGACCTCTACAACGCATGCCTATATATGGAGCACATGCCTATGATTGTTTAGTACTTGGATGCTTATTATTATTTATCTGCAATTGCTCTAGATCTTGAAGTTACATGTTTAGTCTCGTTCATGCAACGCCCGTCCATCCATCCCTATGCCTACCACGCTCATATCCTACTATTTACTACTACAGTTACTATTGCTCTTGTTTTACTGCTGCTGTTGCTTTGCTTTTGCTACTACAAAACTGTTGCTACTGATAAACTTCTGTGAGCAAGAACTATTTCCAGGTGAAGCTGAATTGAAAACTCAGTTGTTGAGGCTTGCAAGTATTCTTTGGCTCCCCTTGTGTCGAATCGATAAATTGGGTAATACTACCCTCGAAGAATGTTGCGATCCCCTATACTTGTGGGTCGTCAAGACTATGTTATGGCACCGTTGCCGGGGACCATAGCTTTATTTGTAAGTTCACTTGGATCTATTATTGTTCACTGCTACTCCTTTCATCATGGGTAAGTCTCGTGATGGAAAGTTCCCTATTATAACATCCACTACAAGAAGAGGTACAGTCCTAAACACCTCTGCTGCGCTTGATTCACCGTCTGTTATAAGTAAGTTTGTTACACCACCACCACATACACATGCTACACACACTGCTACAACTGCTGAATCTGAAACTGCTTCAGATACTCATGATGTTACTTCTACTATGCTTGACACGAGTGGTTCATTAGCTCCTTTCCTAGATGCTACTATTGCTAAAACCATTTTGGGAAACACTAAAACTCCTAGTGAAGACACTGTTACACCTGTTAGCTCACCTGGGTCTAGAAAGAGCTATGATATTAGTGATGGTCACATTGAAATGACTGATGATTTTATTGAAGAGTACCAAACACACATGGTACTAGTGCTATTAAGAGTCTCCTTGAGAGACATACCATTATTCGTAAACTGTCTTCTGATCCTAAGTTTGCTACTTCTCCCATAGATATTAAATATGAAGATTATGATTTCTCTCTTGATTTATCCTATATAGACATTGTTGAGAAAGAACCTTTTGTGGGACTAAGAATGAGAGTGTTATGGCACATATGAATGAGCTTTCCACTATGAGTGCTTTATTCTCTGATGATTTTAAGATGCTCAAGTACTTTGTTACTAAGATCTTCCCCTTTTCACTAAAAGGAGAAGCTAAAGCTTGGTTTAATAGATTACCACCTGGATCCATTGATACCCCTGATAGCCCTGATTGCTTGATTGCTTCTTTCTTCCAGAAATATTTTCCTCCTAGTGCTAGACATGCTACTTTGCAGAGACTTTTTGATTTTAAACAGGGAGAAGAAGAGAAATTGCCTGAGTCATGGACAAGGTTCTGTGCCTTGATTCATGCACATCCTGGATGTCCATTACCTAAAAATGAGCTTCTTGATATTTATTATAATGGACTAACTAATGTTTCTAGGACATACCTAGATAGTTTTGCTGATTGTGTTTTCAGGAAAAGAACTCCTACAGATGCTAAAGAATTAATGGCTAAAATAAGCAAGAATTATGATGATTGGACTTCAACTAAGCTAAATAAACCTGAGCCTATTACTACTGAACTAGTTGTGCCTGAACCAGTTCCAACACCAACACCAAATAAGAGGGGAGTAATTGCATTAAATGATGAAGTGATGAAGGAAGCTAAGAAATGTCTTAAGGAGAAAGGTATTAGAGCTGAAGATGTGAAGAATCTACCTCCTATAGAAGAATTATGTAAGCAAATTACCCACTCATCTACTATTGAGGTACACTCTCTCCACTTTGATGAAGGTGATATTCCCTATGGTAAGCCTCCTGATCAATGCTTAGATGAACTTGACACATTTATTATTAAACAAGGTAATTTTAATAAACAAGTTCAAAATCATTTATTGGAAAACTCTAGAGCTATTAATGAGTTGAAAGATATTGTGGAAGTAACTGCTAATGATATTAAAATGCTTTGTAAACACTTTCAAATGGTTGAAACCCAAATTGATCAACTTGCTAAGGTACAAAAAGATATGCTAGTTAATGCCTCAGGAGATAAACATGCTTATGGAATTAGAACTAGGAGTGCTATAGCTACTCAAGATCCTTTATATCCTGAAGGACACCCTAAAATAATTGAGCAGGATTCTCAACAAGGTAAAAATAGTGGTAGTCCTCGTAAGAGAAAGAAAAAGAAACACAAAATAGTTGAGGAACTGTGGCATCCCGCAAAACCACTACTAGAAAATCGCGTTGAATTTGTGCATTGCATCGTCATCATCGTGCATTGTTCGCCAAAAACTAATTTCGTAACTCCCGATTTGTTTCTCAAACGCCCATCTCAATTCAACTGCAAAGTCCGGTCTCCGGAATATTTTGCTTTAATTAAATATGTCGTGCAATCGGTCCGTTAAAAATAAATAAAATTATTAATTATTTTTAGCGGGGCAGTCGAACGGGCCGATTGACCCGAACGCCCAAGAACTAAAATCGGTCCACCTACCCCTGCCCTTCTAATCCTAAACCCACCCAGTTTTTCACCCACCCTCACCACATCACCCCAACCTATCCTAGCACGACACCTCACCACACCCCTCACCCCCACCAACTGGGCCACGTGCACCATCTCTCTCTCACCTCCTCTCACCACCCCACAAACACCGCCCTACACGCACGCACCGAGGACCCACCCGCCTTGCCGAAACCACCTCCCAGATCCCACTCCCAGTCTCTCCACGCCAACTCCTCACCCCCGGTCCCACGGGGTCCGCCACCACCCTTGGCCTCCCTCTCCTCCGCAGCCTTCTTCCTCCTGCTCCTTCCGCATGACGGCCCAGCCCGCCCAGCCCCTACGGGCCGCCTGGCCTCGCCCGCAGCGAGGCCGCCTCACCACCACTGCCCGTCCATCCCCTCCTCGCCACCGTCCTCCGCATGGCTCTCGCCTCCGTCTGCGAGCTCGGCGGCGCCAGACCCGGCCGCCTCGCGCCTTCCCACGCTCAGCCGCCTGTCGCCCGACCCCCAGCACCGCTCCCTCCCCGTCTCGGGCTTCATCCTTCCCCCAGCAGCGCCTGTCATGGCGCCCGTCGCGCCGCAGCCAGCGCCCTCTCCACCGACCTCGCGTCCGCCGAAGTCGCCGCACGCCCACGCCACCGTCGCGCGCTCCCTATGCGCAAGTAGCCCCTAGCGGCAACCTCGCGCATGAGCCCCGCCCGAATCGCCCGCCTTGCCTCGTGTGCCGCCTCCGTGTCCCTCCGGCCAACTCGCCGGCGCGCGTCGCGCCGCGGCTCAGCGCCGCCCGTCATCCGCGCCTCCCGGCCGTCGCTCCCCTCCGGCGCCATCGCCTTCATCCGCTCTCCATCGCGCGCGGCAGCGTCGTGCCCCTCGCGTGCGGCCAGGCCCCGCAGCGTCGGCTGCCTTACCTTGCCGCTGCAACCTCTGGAGCTTCCGGGCCGAGCCACGCCGCCAGCTGACCGCCCGATGATGCGTCCACGACCGGCGAGCCGCTCATTGGTGCAACTTCAACCGGCAGCGAGCTTCGTTCCGTTCTTGGTTGTCCCGTTCGCATGGTGTTCGATGCTATGTTTCTAAGGGACATGGACCTGCCGTAACGTGTAACACCGACGCAAGCTCCCCGTGTAATCGCCTAGCTCCGAGGTTCCAAAGCAGCACCACAAGGACTTCCTCATCGACAAGGTCTTGGAAGCCACCATTTGTTTGGCCAAGATGTTTAACCACGATCGACGCCGTGTCAAGTCCGTCATCGACAATTGAAGCCGGCACCCTTGGAGATCTTCTCCCCGACACGGCAAGCCCTCCACCACGGAACCCCCGGAAGACCCCGGACGCCGAGACCCTGAACGACAAGTACCCCGACCCGAACACCAAGTCCTGCATCCCGACCGCCAAGACCGACCAAGACAGTCCGACAAGATCTGCGCAACAACAAGAACGCCCCGACCCGGAAGGATCCGATGCGCCCGACACCGAACCAAGTCCTCCTTCACGGAACGCCAAGACCCTACCCCCGGAGTCCGAGAACGTTCTCGCCGAGTTCGTCGAACCCTAACAAGATCGACGAGACCCCTAAATGTGTGACCCTCTCCCCTCGATACCTATTTTATAAATGCATAACAACAACTTGATCGCATATTGAACTGTCATCTCGCATGCATATCTGTGGTTTGGGGGCCTTATGCCGATTCACCTAATAATTAAATATGGGGCCCATATGCGGGCAAATCTAGTCTCATATCGGCCTCATTTAAACTTGTGTAGCGAACCAATACTATAATCTTGACTTGTCAAAACAATAATTAAATTGCGGGGTAGTTAGACAACTTGAACCACAGATTAATTGTCGGGACCCCGGTTCCGCTTAATCTTGACCTAATTGCATCGCACCTTGCCATGTCATCTATCATACATGCATCATGCCGATCTTTTGCCGTAGTATTAAATATTGCATCCGGTGTTCCTTCTAGTGTTTTGCTTCTTCGCGGATAAGGCCGTTGAGTTGATGTGAGCTTCGCCCCGATCTTCGGATGAACCTTTCGACAATGTTTTCAGGCGAGCATCTTCCCCTTTCTACCTATCTTACTTTATAGTAATTTACTCCTTCCTGTTGATCTATTGCTATCTGTGTTGCGATGCTCTAGTTTCCGTACCCGTGAAATCCCTTGCAGCCCTATATTGCCTTGGACACACCCTATTTACCTGTTGGTTGGTAGATAGTTGGACTTGCGTCGTAGTTGCTTGCTCAAGTCGATGTGTGTCGCCATATGCCTGATTCTTGATGTATTGTCGCATTTTGATGTTGGAGATGGTTCTAGTTTTACTTTTCGTCACTTTAATTTCTGTTTAACAACTAAAATTGATTAAGCGAGAGGCATCGGTGGGTGATAGATAATATTTGGTTTCGAAGCCCACTTGTGTCCCGTAAGACCCGAGTACTTGATACTGTTCCTTGATTTTATGCGCTATCCACATCCGGAGGTATATGGGACCCCACAGGCGAGCTTGATTCATCTTATTTCTTGGGGCCACAAACTAGTTTGGGGTTTTATTTACTATCTGTACTTATGCCATGCTTTATGCTTTATTACGATTGTGCGAGTCACACTTCTTTGTCTTGTTAGGGCCCGTGACCCGTTCGTGGTATCGGCAGGTCCGTTTGGGGCATCTTGTCGTTCGCCGACCCCACAAACTTTGGGGTCCGTCTGAGCTAGCTTACTTCGTTGGGTGTACTCCAAGGGTGGCCCCGAAATATTTCTGAATCTGTGATTGTTCGGTCGTGAAAGCCTCGTTGGGTTTTGATTTGGTTTTTCCGAGGTTGATCGGCGTGTGTTGCTATTGGTGCACCCGGGTAAAACTTTGAAAGCCGTGTCATGGATATGGACGACTTGGAGCACGATCTCGATCATAGACAAGCATAACTAAAGTTTCTTATAAATTTGACTTATAATGACTAGTAATCAGCTCCACTACAACGGAATGGCTAATTAATATCGCCCACAATTGCTTGTTTGGTTGTCGCTGACAATTGTATATGACTAGTAAGAATTGCAACTACAATGAATTGGCTGAATAAAAGTATCAACAACTGCTTTGGGTTTGGTTTATCTCATGCTATCTGTACGATTAGTAATTGTTGCAACTATCACGGAATGGTTAACTAAAAGTGCCTTGTTATTTTATCGGGACGATTATCTAAACTCGACTAGTAAAGTGCATAAATATAACGAATAAATAAAAGCGCCATGTGTGAGTTCCTCGGTTGACTTCCTCGTTTGGTCTCGAGGGGAAACACCAGGATGGGTTTGTTTGGTGATAGTTTCAGTTGGATCGGTTAGGTCATTCTTACCCCTCTCGATAATCGCCATTGTATCGAGTCTCTATAGGAGGTTTAGTGCATCTTTGCCGCTCGATCCACCATACCTATGTGGCGAGGGCCGAATTCTAGCCTCGCCGTGTCGCCTCGATCTTGACGCTCCTTCCTTGTTTTCTGCTTTGCCCTTTGTCGGCACCCTTTTGTTAAGCAGGTTTTGAGATCGGCCGTTAGCAGGTTACCCTTCGGTTTGGCCTGGCAGGGGTTATGGGCCATTGGTTATTCTTCGGGCTCTTAGCCCCATTTGCATCTTGTCCGTATGGACGCTATATCGATTTCAAGGTGAATTGGATCTTGTATATTATATTCGTATTCTTGACTCTTTGAGTCATTTGTTATATCTCATTCTATGGGTCCCATCGAGAATGTTGTGTAATGTTATTACTTTTCCACCCGACGAAAGTGCTGGTGAGCACCTTTGAATCGTTTCTATGGGTTTGGCGAATTTTGCTAAAACTTGCATAGGACCGATTCGAGGGTGTTACTGAGTGGTATCGAGCTCGGCTTGCGATACCACAAGTCCAGCCTGTAGGATAACCTAGCTAACGGCCGAATGTAGAGTGTCAAAACTATTTTGCAAAATCGGTTGGATAGTTCTGACTAGGTCTGATTTTTTACTCCTTACCCTCTCTTTGTTCCTCTTATCTTTACGCATTTTGAATCCGCTCTCTTCTCTTTCTTCGAGTCCAGGAATTCTCGTGGTTGGGTTTCCGTCGTACCTTAGGGTTTCGCTTCCTCCTTTGGTAACGGTGTTATACCTCCGGTGTTCAAGCTGCCTGATGAATTCGCCTACGGTGGTACCCTTCTTTGTTCCTTGTTTGTGCCTTCCGGTGTTTTCCGACGCGACGACATCATCTACGCCGGATCCGATGCAGTCGCATCACCCCTTGGTTCGAACCTCGCTTGAGATCTACAGTCTAATTCCGAGAGTTGGTTGCATAGTCCGCCTATTTGTGTGCAGAGTAATGGTTTGGGTGCGGGATGGAGTAGCTACCATACCACTACTCTTATCATTCGCTCTTGTACATCGAATCAGTGGATCCAGCAGTTTTACTCCGTCCACGGAAGTTAGAGGTGGCTTATTTGTTGATACCTCTACCTTCGACCTTTTTGTTTCCGGAGTGTTCTCTCGACGATCACGGACAACGAACTCTTGTTAGTGGTGTCGCGAGGACCTGCAAAAACCGCGAAAACGCAGAAAGACGACCATCCTTCCGGTACCATGAGGCGGATCTCGGCGAGATCCATTGTTAGTGGTGTCGAATTGTGGCATCCCGCAAAACCACTACTAGAAAATCGCGTTGAATTTGTGCATTGCATCGTCATCATCGTGCATTGTTCGCAAAAACTAATTCGTAACTCGATTTGTTTCTCAAACGCCCATCTCAATTCAACGCAAAGTCCGGTCTCGGAATATTTTGCTTTAATTAAATATGTCGGTAAATTCCGTTAAAAATAAATAAAATTATTAATTATTTTTAGCGGGCGATCGATCAGCGATTGACCCGATCACCCCAAGAACTAAAATCGGTCCACCTACCCTGCCCTTCTAATCCTAAACCCACCCAGTTTCTACCCACCCTCAGCCCACATCACCCCAACCTATCCTAGCACGACACCTCACCACACCCCTCACCCCCACCAACCGTGGGCTGCCACGTGGCACCATCTCTCTCTCTCACCTCCTCTCACCACCCCACAACACACGCCCTACACGACGCCGCCTGAGGACCCACCCCTTTGCCCGGAAACCACCTCCCAGATCCCACCTCTCCCAGTCTCTCCGCGCCAACTCCTCACCCCGGTCCCATCGCTGGACCCACCCTGGCGTCCCAGCCCGCAAGGCCTCTCTCCCTCCCAGCCTTCTTCCTCCCTGCTCCTTCCTTCCATGACAGCCCCCCCGCCCCAGCGCGCCGCCAGCCACTTGGCCGGCCGCCTCACCTCGCACCCTGCCACCGTCCATCCTCCCTCGCCATCCGTCCTCCTCGCCGGCTCGGCCTCCGTCTGCGAGCTCATGGCTGACGCCGGCCGCCTCACGCCTGCGCCTCCCGCCAGCCGCCTCCGTCGCCCGACCCAGCACCGCGGCTCCCTCCGTCTCGAGCTCGCCATCCTCGTCCCAGCGCGCGCCAGTCCTCCATGCCTTGCAGCTTCGCGCCGCACGCGCCTCTCCACTGACCTCGCGTCCGTCCGAGTCCGCCCGCTCAGACCTCCCACGCCACCGTCTGCCGCCTCCCTCGCATGCGAGTAGCAGCCGCCCCTAGCCGGCAGCCTCCTTTGGCCCGCAGATCGCCTGCGGCCACTTGCCTCGTGTGCCCGCCTGTGTCCCTCGGCCAACCTCGCGCTCGCGTCGCGCCAGCTCGGCGCCGCCCGTCATCCGCGCCTCCCGCGTCGCTCCCCTCGGGCGCCATCGCCTTCATCCGCTCTCCATCGGCAGCGGCGGCTCGCGTGCCCCTCAGTCGGCAGCCGCGGCGTTACCTTGCCGCTGCAACCTTCGGAGCTTCCGGGCCGCCACGCCGCCGGCCGCCCGGTGATCGCGTCCACGACCGCCGAGCCGCTCTGTTTCAGTGCAACTTCAACCGGCGTGAGCAGTTTCCGTTCCGTTCTTGGTTGTCCCGTTCGCATGGTGTTCGATGCTATGTTTCTAAGGACATGGACCTGCCGTAACGTAACACCGACGCAAGCTCCCGTGTAATCGCCTAGCTCGAGGTTCCAAGCGGCACAAGGACTTCCTCATCGACAAGGTCTTCGCGAAGCCACCATTTGTTTGGCCAAGATGTTTAACCACGATCGACGCCGTGTCAAGTCCGTCATCGACAATTGAAGCCGGCACCCTTGGAGATCTTCTCCCCGACACGGCAAGCCCTCCACCACGGAACCCCCGGAAGACCCCGGACGCCGAGACCCTGAACGACAAGTACCCCGACCCGAACACCAAGTCCTGCATCCCGACCGCCAAGACCGACCGGCACACGGTACCGACAAGATCTGCGCAACAACAAGAACGCCCCGACCCGGAAGGATCCGATGCGCCCGACACCGAACCAAGTCCTCCTTCACGGAACGCCAAGACCCTACCCCCGGAGTCCGAGAACGTTCTCGCCGAGTTCGTCGAACCCTAACAAGATCGACGAGACCCCTAAATGTGTGACCCTCTCCCCTCGATACCTATTTTATAAATGCATAACAACAACTTGATCGCATATTGAACTGTCATCTCGCATGCATATCTGTGGTTTGGGGGCCTTATGCCGATTCACCTAATAATTAAATATGGGGCCCATATGCGGGCAAATCTAGTCTCATATCGGCCTCATTTAAACTTGTGTAGCGAACCAATACTATAATCTTGACTTGTCAAAACAATAATTAAATTGCGGGGTAGTTAGACAACTTGAACCACAGATTAATTGTCGGGACCCGGTTAATCTTGACCTAATTGCATCGCACCTTGCCATGTCATCTATCATACATGCATCATGCCGATCTTTTGCCGTAGTATTAAATATTGCATCCGGTGTTCCTTCTAGTGTTTTGCTTCTTCGCGGATAAGGCCGTTGAGTTGATGTGAGCTTCGATCTTGGATGAACCTTTCGACAATGTTTTCAAAGCAGCATCTTCCCTTTCTACCTATCTTACTTTATAGTAATTTACTCCTTCCTGTTGATCTATTGCTATCGTGTTTGCGATGCTCTAGTTTCCGTGACGTGAAATCCCTTGCAGCCCTATATTGCCTTGGACACACCCTATTTACATTGGTTGGTAGATAGTTGGACTTGCGCGTCGTAGTTGCTTGCTCAAGTCGATGTGTGTGCCATATGCCACAGTTGCTGATGTATTGTCGCATTTTGATGTTGGAGATGGTTCTAGTTTTACTTTTCGTCACTTTAATTTCTGTTTAACAACTAAAATTGATTAAGTAGAGGCATCGGTGGGTGATAGATAATATTTGGTTTCCGAGCCACTTGTGTCCGTAAGACCCCGAGTACTTGATACTGTTCCTTGATTTTATGCGCTATCCACATCCGGAGGTATGGGACCCCCGAGCGAGCTTGATTCATCTTATTTCTTGGGGCCACAAACTAGTTTGGGGTTTTATTTACTATCCCACTTATGCCATGCTTTCTTTGCTTTATACGATTGTGCAAGTACTGCTTTATCTTGTTAGGCCCGTGACCCTTCGTGGTATCGACAGTCCCGCTTTGGGGCATCATCGTTACCGCCCCACAAACTTTGGGGTCCGTCTCGAGCTAGCTTACCGTTGGGTGTACTCCAAGGTGGCCCCAAATATTTCTGAATCTGTGATTGTTCATGTGAAAGCCTCGTTGGGTTTTGATTTGGTTTTTCGAGGTTGATCGAGCGTGTTGCTATTGGTGCACCCCGCCGGTAAAACTTTTCAAAGCCGTGTCCATGGATATGGACGACTTGGAGCAAAGATCTCGATCATAGACAAGCATAACTAAAGTTTACTGTTATAAATTTGACTTATAATGACTAGTAATCAGCTCCACTACAACGGAATGGCTAATTAATACTGCCCACAATTGCTTGTTTGGTTGTCGCTTGCGACAATTGTATATGACTAGTAAGTATTGCAACTACAATGAATTGGCTGAATAAAAGTATCAACAACTGCTGGGTTTCGGGTTTATCTCATGCTATCTGTACCTGATTAGTAATTGTTGCAACTATCACGGAATGGTTAACTAAAAGTGCCCACTGTTTATTTTATCAGGACGATTATCTAAACTCGACTAGTAAAGTGCCGCAACTATAACTGAATAAATAAAACTGCCAACTGTGTGAGTTCCTCGGTTGACTTCCTCGTTTGGTCTCGAGGGGGAAACACCAGGATGGGTTTGTTTGGTGATAGTTTCAGGTTGGATCCGGCTAGGTCATTCTTACCCTCTCGATAACCGCCATTGTATCGAGTCTCTATAGGAGGTTTAGTGCATCTTGCCTTCGATCCACCATACCTATGTAGGCGAGGACGCCAATTCTAGCCTCGCCGTGTCTTGGCCTCAAGATCGACTCCTTCCTTGTTTTGCTTTGCCCTTTGTCGGCACCCCTTTTGTTAAGCAGGTTTTGAGATCGACGCCGTTAGCAGGGTTACCCTTCCGGTTTGGCCTGGGCAGGGTTATGGACGCCATTGGTTATTCTTCAGGGCTCTTAGCCCCATTTGCATCTTGTCCGTAGCTGGACGCTATATCGATTTCAAGGTGAATTGGATCTTGTATATTATATCTGTATTCTTGACTCTTTGAGTCGCTGTTATATATATCTGTTCTGTGGGTCCCATCGAGGACTGTTGTGTAATGTTATTACTTCGTTTTCCACCCGCACGAAAGTGCCTGGTGGGCACCTTTGAATCGTTTCTATGCGGGTTTGGCGAATTTTGCTAAAACTTGCATAGGACCGATTCTGAGGGTGTTACAGGAACCCTCTGAACCTGTTGTAGATCCTAATAGTATATCTGTCTCTGATGCTGAAACTGAGAGTGGTGATAAAAATGATGCTCCTAACAAGGAGGAAGTTTAGAACGAACCTGAGAAGCACACTAAGAATACTAGGTACACTAAGGAAGATTTTATTGCTAAAAAACATGGTAGTGAAAGAGAACCTTGGGTACATAAACCTATGCCTTTTCCCAATAAGAAACACAAGTAAAAGGATGAAGAACACTGCAACAAGTTTTATGAGTGGATGAAACCTTTATTTTTGCAAATTACTTTGACTGATTCTATTAAGTTTCCTCCTTATTCAAAGTATATGAAGGATGTTGTCTCTAATAAAAGGAAGATTCCTAATGAGGAAATTTCTACTTTGCTTGCTAATTATTCCCTCAATGGTAAGGTTCCAAAGAAACTTGGTGATCCAGGTATACCAACTACTCCTTGCTCTATTAAGAATAATTATGTTAGAACTGCTTTGTGTGATTTGGTAGCTGGAGTTAGTGTTATGCATTTTCCTCTCTACAAGAGACTCCAGCTAAAAAAAGTTGATACCAACTGATATATCTTTGCAAATGACTGATAAGTCAACTACTATTCCTGTTGGTATATGTGAGGATGTTCCTATTCAAGTGGCTCATAATTTCTTGGTTTTAACTGATTTTGTTGTGCTTGAGATGCCCGAAGATGATAATATGTCCATTATTCTTGGGAGACCTTTTCTTAATACTGCAGGTGTTGTCATCAATTGTAATCAAGGAAAAGTAACATTTAATATTAATGACAAAGATAATACTGTCTATTTCCCCAAGAAGATTGATAAGAGTTGTTGCCTGAATTCCATTGAAAATATTGAGGGCATCAAAGTTGGAGAAATATATTGTCCCATTCCACAAGAATGTTTTGAAACTATTATGATTGGTACTATTGCTATCAAGTTCGAGGTAACATAATCACTTTGTGGAATGAAAAGATTTTCTTCATATAAAATTGTTTTGGTAACAAGACTTGATCAACCTTGTTAACAAAGGGATTTTAATGAACAAAACAATGCTTTCACCGTGGTTATACTTGCTCACTTTTATTTTTCTCCTTCCTAGTCTTTGCTCTTTCTCTTGTTAGCTTTAGTTTTGATAGTTGTTTGCTTGTCAGTTTCTTAGAACTTCTGTAGTTTTGGTTCTTGTTTGCTTTTTCTTCTTCTAAAAAATCTTTTCTGTGAGAAAATCAATTTTCATACCCTAAAAATTGTCCAAAAATAAAGTTTCCCGAAAAATCCCAGAAAATTCATTTTAATTTTTTCCTCAAAAAAGGGGCAGAGGGACACCTGGAGTGGCCCAGGGGGACCCACCAGGCCATCACACCCCCTGGTGGCACGGCCATCCCCAGGGCACGCCTGGCCTAGGTGGGACCCACCTTTGGCCCTCCAAGTTGCCTCCTCCACCACTTCTTTCTCTCTCGAAAACAGGAAAAATTTCTCAAGCTCGAGTTCCTGATGTTCTTGCTCCCGATTTTTGATCTCCTTGCTCAACCCATCTTTGCTGCTGATTTTTGGAGGGATTTCTCCTTGGTATGTGCCTCCTCCGCATGTCCAATTAGATTTGTGATTGGTAGATTGTATCTTGAGTATTTTGCTGCTATAGGTGTCAGGTTGTGTGAGCTTGCATGCTTGTTCTATGCTTAGAGATTTCATTTTGATGCATGTTTAGCCCTCTAGAAAGTTCCTATAGTAGTTTCTCATCATTTATCAACTTGGAAATCACTTGGTTTGATGTTTGTCTAAAAATTACAGAAAAAGGGGTCATGGACAACCACACCTTTGGTGAAATATTTGAGAGTGATGCACCTAGGAGGATAAGGCCTTCAAGATCATCCTACCAAGCTAGGCCCTCATACAATGAGGATCTCATTACATCGCGATTTGGCAACGAGAGAGATGAGGGGGATGCGCACCCTTCTACCTTCCCTTGTCCAACCTTTTTGTGGGCTACAAGGATTCTCAGCGATTTTCTAACCTTGGTTCAGAGGGTTGGACTAACGAGTTATATGCAGGATGAGAATGTGCAATATGCTTTGCTCACTAAAACCTTTGTGGAGAGTTTCTCTTTTTCTAATAGTCCTTTCAAACCAGATGTGTCTTTCAAAATCTATAACATGCATATCTCCATGACATTGAAGAAATTTTGTGAAATATTGGGAATTGGCACAACTGGGACGGTGAAGAAGATTCTAGCTCAACCCGCTGATTTGTTGGAGCTCTACCGCGGGATAACCAATGATGATGACCGTAGAGCCCAGCGCGGAAAGATCCGAAATATGCAACTCCCAGCTATCAGGTATTTTGCTTATTATCTTGCCACTAGTGTTCTTGATAGGGAGAACACTAGCAATATTTCCAACTATCATTTGGCTTTCCTAGCTGCTGCACTCAACAATGAAACCAGGTACAATCTTGGTTCTCTCATTGCTCGTCGCTTAGCTGCCAAGGGACCCATTTATGGGAGAATTATTGCCGCACATGTTGTTCCTGCCTTAGACCTTTCTGTTGATCCAAATGATACAATTTTGGCTCCTCAGAGGCTTGATTTAGCTACCATGAAAGCGCATCACTTTGTCGCTGCTAGCTCTACCCTTGATAGTTTGGTTTATAGGATGATGTTTACTGACGGGGAAGAGAGGGAAATTCCTTTGCCCCAAACCACTTTGTTCTGTATTTCCCAGGGACCTTGATCACGCTCCAAGGAGGAGATGGACGAGCATATACACATTCATGGTTTCCATGGACACTACCAGGGGGATGCGCCCTCATACGACCCCTCTGTGCACTACACAGATGAGTCCTCGAGCTCATACCAGGACGAAGGGGCCTCTTCGTCGTATTACGGAGGTGCACCTTCTTGGTCACCATGGAGTTGAGCCCCACTTAGGACAAAAGCCTAAGATTGGAGGGAGGTATACCAACATCACACTCATCTATATATCATGTTTTGTCGGTTCTTTGTATATCCATGTTTCACTTTCTTTTTGTTTTTTGTTTCTGCTTTCTCAAAACACAAAAAGACCAAAAATATTTTTGTTGTTTCTATTGGTTAGTTTCTTTGCTTTTTAGCTTTGGTTTGCCTTAAATAAAAATCCAAAAATATTTTGCTTTGTGTGCTTGCTTTAAAAAATCGAAAACACCAAAAATATTTGTTGTTCTTCTTTGGTTTTGTGAATTTCTTTGCAGGGTTTAGCATTCCTCAGTGGAGTTTGGTATTATTCAAGTCACACGAGTGAAGGGCAGTAATGAAGATTAAGACAACTTGAGGTGTGGTAAGAAGCTGTTAACAAACTCTATTTGTTTTCATTTTTGTACATATACTCATCATGGTGAGCATGCTTAGTCTGTTCATGTAAGGTGTATGTTATTTATGAATGCTTAGTAGTTCTTGGTTTCTTGTGATTAGCTCCAGCTTGCTAATAGTTTGTAGCATGTCATATGAATGTTTGCTTGCATTGTTCTATTCATAACTTGGTATGATATTGTGGTATCCTCCTCTGAATGTTTCATGAGAATCGACTTGGCACATGCTCACGCATGCATATGACTAAGCAATAGTCAGTAAGCCTCGATGATTTTTTTGCCTCACAGTTCTTGTATCACTTTCATGCCATAATTAGTCCTGTTCTGTTGCAAGCATGATTATGACAGTTATTGCTCTCTCGTTTGTCGCTCCCTCTCTATTGCTAGCCTTCACTTGCACCGGGTATGAGCTCTACTTGTGCATCCAACTCCCCAAAACCAATATTGCCAACAGTGTCCACCATACCTACCTATTAGCATCATTTGCTATTTGTGCATATTCATTATGCCTTGTTTTCTTCCAAATAAAATGTTTGACTGTTTTGAGAAAGTTAGTTAGTAAAGCTCTCATGAACTTGACATCACACTTTATTTCTTGCACTCAATAAACCTGAACCATTGTGACTGTCCATGAAAGTTATATGCTTGCAAATTATAGGATGGGAGTAAGCAGAACCGTGCTGTCACGGGGAACGCTTTCAACACTTATGGATACATATCCAGTTGATATCATGCTCTTTTGTTTGCGGATGTCGTCGGTGTGAAATAAAAGGGGAGCTTGTAAGTTCATGGAGTTATATATATGTGTTAGAGAAACGCATGGGCCGCTAGCCTAAGCCATGCCTAATCATGGTGGAAACTTGCAGCATAACCATAATGAGCAATCTGTGAAGCATCCTCAATAAAAAAATATGCAAATAGCAAATAATAAGATCGCTGAGATGCTCATTGTCTGCTTGCCTTGTCATTTTGGTTATGCGATAGCTCATGTATCATGTTCAAGGGGTACCCCGTTGGCAGTTCTCTATGATACGCATGTATTTACGATGACAAGAACTTACAGGTAACTAAAGTTGAGTAGCATGAGGAGCGACCCTCGTACTCAAGGCACATGAGATTTCCAGTTTATGGTTTGTCAAGCATATAACTGATATTGGACCTCACTTTCACCTAAACCATTTAAAGATGCCTATGATAGGGGCAATGAGAGCTCAAAGCTAATGAGTACCTTACTTTCAGCATTTGGAAGCCTTTCAAACTTTTCAAAACCTTTTCACTTCCTTGTTGAGTCACCACTTATTCCGTGAGCACCTTCTTGAGATCTTAGTTGTCATTCTTAGTGTAATGTGCTTGTCTCAAAACTTGGTTAATTATGTCATGAATTTGATGCTTGTATCTCTGATATCTTTACTTCTAGTCTTCACTTGAACTTCAGAGGTGCCTTGGCATTTATTTTGTGCTTTACAAACAAAGGCAAGCGAGATACCACTCTATCATACCTTATTATGAGCATTGCAATGTTGCTTATGTTTATGTTTCATGCTACTTATTATTATTGAGTTGGAATCTCTTCATAGCTTGCAATGAATATTGAGTAGACTTAGTTGCATACTTCTTATTATGAATGGTTTAAGTATCTACTCCTGTGCTGAGAATATATACATCATATGAAGAAAATGTGTTCGTGAAAGTTCTTTTATCGCACTCAGTTGTCAACTGAATTGCTTGAGGGCAAGCAATAATCTAAGCTTCGGGAGAGTTGATACGTCCAAAACGTATCTACTTTCCCGAACACTTTTGCTATTGTTTCTCCTCTAAACTTGTGTGATTTCGATACAACTAACACGAGTTGACACTGTTTTCAGCAGAATTACCTTGGTGTCTAGTTTTTGTGCATAAAATCAACTATTAGGAAAAATCCCGGAAAATATGCCAAAAATTCTATTTCACCAGAAGACTCACGGAGCTAGAAGATGAGATGGAGTGGGGCCTTGGGGGGCCCACACCCCCCCCCCCCAACCGTGTGGGCCAGGCTTGGCCACTCCTGGAGGGGGTGTGGCCACCCTAGGAACCCCCTCAGCCTCCCTCTTCGCCTATAAGTTGCCTCTTGACCTAAAAACAGGGGGGGTCGACGTTTTTCCAGAAAGAGTTCCGCTGCGCCGCCACCACCAGAAACCGCGATTCTAAAACAGAAACTCCGTTCTGGCACCCTGTCGGGACGGGGAATTTGGAGAGGATCATCGCCATCATCATCCACAATGCCTCTCCATCAACCATCCATGTTTCCCTCAACCATGAGTGAGTAATCCCCTGTTGTAGGCTATGGGGATGTTAGGGATTGGATGAGTTCTATCATGTAATCGAATAAGATTGTTAGGGCATGGTGCCTAGTATCTCTATTAGTGCTATTTTACTTTGTTGCAACTTGTTTTGCTTAATGCTTGTCACTAGGGCCCGAGTGCCATCATCTCAGATCTAAGCTTATTATTAATTCATTATGATAGTATTGTTTGTGATCTTATCTTCAAGTTGTGTACACATATCATTGTCCGGATCCAAAGGCCTCGAAGTGACAGAAATTGGGACAACCTAAGGGGATGGCTATGATGTGAGGATCACATGTGTTCATGGAGTGTTAATGCTTTGCTCCGGTGCTCTATTAAAAGGAGCACCTTAATTGCCAGTAGTTACCTTGAGGCCCCGCTGCAACGGGATGGCAGGACAAAAGATGTTGTGCAAGTTCTCATTGCGAGCACACATGACTATATATGGAGCACATGCCTATGATTGTTTAGTACTTGGATGCTTATTCTTATTTATCTGCAATTGCCCTGGATATTGAAGTTACATGTTTAGTCTCGTCCATGCAACGCCTGTCCATCCATCCCTATGCCTACCGCGCTCATATCCTACTGTTTGCTACTACATTTACTATTGCTCTTGTTTTACTGCTGCTGTTGCTTTGCTTTTGATACTACAAAATTGTTGCTACCGATAAACTTCTGTGAGCAAGAACTATTTCCAGGTGCATCTGAATTGACAACTCAATTGTTAAGGCTTGCAAGTATTCTTTGGCTCCCTTTGTGTCGAATCAATAAATTGGGTAATACTACCCTCGAAGACTGTTGTGATCCCCTATACTTGTGGGTCATCACATCATTACAAAGTAACTTTAGTCCTTAGACCATGAGATCATGTCAATCACTAACACTGGAAAAGTAGCTTGATAACATCAAATATCACACCGTAATAGGGTGACTATAAAGGTGGGTTCAGATATTCCGATATTGTTATATAGAGGCTCATTGATCAAGAGTGGGATTTGTCCATACCGATGATGATAGAGAGATATATTCCATGCCCCCTCGGTGATATCACATTTAGATAGCTTGCAAGCAAGTGATGGGGATCACTAGAATGTTATACCATGAGAACGATAAAATAGTACATGTCGGTAACGTGAATAAAATAGGTATGGAGATACCGATGATCGAATCTCTGACATGTAAAATATCGCGAGACAAAGGGATTTAGTTACAATGTTAAAGGTTCACACGATCACAATAAGTCATAATTTAATATGTAGGCGTCAGTACGGATCTCCAGGTACCGCTGCTGATTATTGATCGGAGAGGGGTCTCAAACATGTCTGCATTGTTCATGAATAGTAGGGTGACACACTTAAGGGATACCAACACCATTTGGAGCAAGTAAGATGCCAGAGAAAGAATATGAAAGCACTGGAATTATTTCAGCACCAGAATTGTTTCGGGTGAAATTGCTGAAATTGGTTCTGCATGTGAAACTGAAATGTTGTAAGGGGTTTTATGTGAATATTTTTAATTAATGTAATTGACAAAATTATGAATAAAATAAATAAAAGAGTTTTATTAAATGAGAGATTACATTAAATTTGGTGGAAATTTAATGGAGATGAGTGGAATTTTGAGTGGAGGCATGTTTATGTTAGTGGAGGATTTTTTATGTGAGTGGGAGCTCCACCCACATGAATGAGGAAGAGGTGGGGGCAACCACCATGGCCACCATGCCATGACCCTTGGCTGCCTCCCCTCTCCCTATAAAAGGCCCCCACTCCTCTCATCTCACACCTCCTCGTGAAGGATCTCTCTCCCCCTCTAGAATATTCCCCATGGTCTTAGCTTAGCGAAATACATGTTGCCGGTGGCTTTTTCTAGAGCAAGAATTTGCTGCTTCCGCTGCTTTGCTGGAGCGAGAACTCGGAGGTTGTCGGGGTACCAAACATGTGTGCGATCACGGATGCACCACTTCTTTGTGGTGCTGGATTTGCTGGTGCCGACCCTGCTGGACTTCATCATGATCTTGAGATCGGCAAGTGAACGACTACATCATCCACGAGAACCAATCTCGTAACGCTTTGTCGGTCTACGCGGGTAAGTTCTCTATGGATATATATCCACCCATTTCTTGTATCTAGATAGATAGATCTTGGTGCTCAGTTGTTCATATCGTAGGAATTTTTTTGTTTTCTATGTGGCAAAACCAATAGGGAAGCCGTCCGTATTGAGACGGATTCCATCTTACCTAACGGAACATGGGAGATCACTAATCACCCTTATGGGTGCAAACCTGTAGGATGCATGTGGGTCTTTAAGAAAAATCTTAGGCCTGATGGTACTATTGAAAAGTAGAAGGCATGGCTTGTGGCCAAAGGTTATACTCAAAAAGAAGGTGAAGACTTCTTTGACACTTACTCACCTGTTGCCAGATTAACCACCATTCGAGTAATACTTTCATTGGCTGCCTCTCATGGTCTTCTCATTCATCAAATGGATATTAAGACATCTTTCCTAAATGGAGAGTTGGATGAGGAAATTTATATGGATTAGCCAGATGGTTTTGTGGTAAGTGGTTAAGAAGTAAATGCGTGCAAGTTGTTAAAGTCTTTATATGGCCTAAAACAAGCCCCTAAGAAGTGGCATGAGAAGTTTGAAAGAACTTTAACTGCTGCATGATTTATTGTAAATGAAGCTGACAAATGTGTGTACCATCGCCATGGTGGGGGTGAGGGAGTCATCCTTTGTTTGTATGTTGATGACATACTGATTTTCAGAACCAAACTTAACGCAATTAAGGAGGTCAAGGATTTCTTATCTCATTCTTTTGAGATGAAGGATCTAGGAGTAGCTGATGTTATCCTGAACATAAAGCTATTGAGAGATGATGATGGTGTTATTACGTTGCTTCAGTCTCACTATGTGGAAAAGGTCTTGAGTCATTTCGGGTATAGCGACTACAGATCTTCTCCTATACCGTATGATCCTAGTGTGTTGCTTCAAAAGAATCGAGAAAATTCTAGAGGCCAACTAAGATACTCTCAAATTATTGGCTCGCCTATGTACTTAGCTAGCGCCACGAGGCCTGACATCCCTTTTTCCATAAGAAAACCCAGTCGATTTTTTCAAATCCAGGAGATGAGCATTGTCATGCTCTTGAGAGAGTTATGTGCTATCTAAAAAGCACTACGAGCTATGACATTCACTATACCGGGTATCCGAGGGTACTAAAGGGTTATAGTGATTCAAATTGGATATCTGATGCTGACGAGATAAAGGCCACGAGTGGATATGTATTCACACTTGGTGGTGGCGCTGTGATGACCGCAAGTGCACATATCAGATGTAGCTAGTTTCGAAATAAAGATATCAATCCCACAGGGAGCAGGAGTCTGAAGTCTAAGAATTCTTGAAATAAATAATAAAAATATAATTGCTAAATAAAGTTATAAGTGACAAGATAAAATGTGATTAATGTGTAAAAAGGTGTTTTTGGGGTTTTGGTATAAGAGAACAATACGTAAAGTAAATAAAACTGAATATAAAAAATAAGTATCACGTATGTAAAAGAGATTTGAAACTTTAGTGGGAGAAAGCGTTTTCAGGGATTGGCGGATACACCACTAGCATTATAAAGGGATAAAGTAAAGATTATTATCATGAACATTCTCAACTATGTATATATGGGAGGAACTCCATATTTGGACAAAGAGGCAGCAACCACTGTTCAAATCATTCTCATAACCACATCTGACAGCAATCAACATCAATTGAATTACCACGCTATTAAGGGACATAATCCCACAGGACGTATCCCATGGAATGGATAGTGTTTTTTGAGTTTTCTCGATTCCCAAGTTGATACGTAAGGGGTGCTAACAACTTTATAGTCACTATAAGTGCTAACATCCCTCCGTCTACCAACAAGTAGTTCCCTACATCATGTCCTCACAAGAGGCAAATATTGGAGAGGTCGACTTCTCCCAACATCAAGATGTAGACAATCTAACACATGGTCACAACAATGAATATCATAATAAACCTTATCTTATTAAAATCTCATACTAAGTTTTCTCCATCTCCCCAAGAACTAATGATCTACTCAGACATAGAGGCAGACAACATCATAGTAATGGTAATGGAAGCAATCATTGATGAATAGTACTTATATAAATCCACAACTAGTGCAAGAATTACAACAAGATCTAGATGGGATGGATGAAGATGATGGTGGTGATGAAGATGCAGTGGTTGATGAAGATGGAGATCGATGCCTTGGCCTCCCAGATCTGTGTAGGGCGAAGATGGATCCCTAGGGTAAGTTCCCCCTCTAGATGCCTTCCGAAGGTTAAGTTTCGGCGATTTCTAGGTGTTGTGTATGTTGTCTCTCCGAACCAGTTGCACGGGGTGAAACTATTTGAGGAGGCGGAGGCGACGCCAACTATACGGCGAGAACTAAAGGACGATCGTCATATAGTTGGTCGTCAACTCTTCTTTCTCCGCTTCTCGCTTCGAGTTTTTGTCACATCCCAAGATTTTCCAAATCTTGTAATGTGAAAATAAAATTAATAAAATAAAACTTTGTTAATTTTCAGAGCCAGAAGAAACTTTTTTGAATACAATTGGAACTTCAAACCCATTTGAATTAAAATAAACCTCAAGAGATTTAAAAAGATAAACATTTAATAAAAGGAAAATAAAAACATTTGGAAATACTATTTTGAAACAATTAAATGAAAAGATTTGTTTTCAAATGAAATAGAAGTTTTATAAATAAAGGTTATTAAATAAAGGAAAATTAAACCTTGACCAAACTTTTGGAATTAAAACATTTTATTCTAAATAAATTTAGCAAAGGTTTATTTAAAATAAATTAATAAGGATTTAATATCCAATTTTATTTAAATAAGAAGTTTTACCAATTTAATTTAAACACCAAAGCTTGTTAAATTATTTTAAATAAGTTTTCTAAGTATTTAATTCTCTTAATTAAAACCTACTAAAATGTTTTGGCTTTATTTTAGATTTTAAAAAAATAAATATTCTCAATAGAACAAACCCAAGTTGATTTAACAATGAAAGTCTATGTTATTTAATTAATAAAGGACTCTAAAATAAAAGGTTATTTTGTTTTAAACAAATTTTCCAAATATTCTTTATTTCCAAATAAAACCTACTGATTGGTTTTTGAAAGCATTAGGATTTCAAATGAGGATTTTATTAAATGAACCAAACCCTATTTGATTAATAAACCATGGTCCATTTTATTTAAATTATAGATGGGACCATAAACAAAATCTTATGAATATAAAAAAGATAAGTGAATTGAATTTCCAAAGCTATTAAAGCCTTACCAAAACCCATACCAAGTGGAGTACAATAGATCCTAAAAGGAATCAAAAGTATAAACAAATAATAAATAAGTTTTCATAAATTGGAATCACCAAGTTTGGATCTCTAAATAAAAGATATGGATTTCATAAGACAAAGATGAAAATATTAATAAAGAATATTTACAGACCAAATCAAATCTTGGCCTAATCCATGAAGTAAATGGAGTGATGATTAATCCCAATTCAAATAAAAATATGAAATAAAGAATATTCCAAATAAAATAAAATGGAAATAACCATTCTATCCCTACTTTAAATAAGGACAAATCTCTAAATAAAAATACATGAGAAAATGATATTTGGAATTAAAACAATTACCCAATCTTATATGATTAATAAATCACTTTGAATACTTTCCAAATAATTCAATATGAATTATTTGAACCAATTAAACAAATCCTAAATGGATTATTATCTAAGGACCATTTATTTAATTATAAATGGAACCTAAAATAAAAGGTTATTTTATTTTAAAACAAGATTTCAAGCATCCTTATTTTCAAATAAAACCTACTGGTTTGATTATGAAAATAATTAGATTTCAAATGGAAATTTTATTAATAAAAATCAAACCCTATTTTATTAAATAACTAGTGATCCATTTTATTTAACTATTAAATGGATCCTAAAATAAATAAGGATATTATTTTATTTTATTTTGAGATTTGGTTTATGTTGATAAACAAAATCAAATTCAAATTTACAAACTGAATGATTGTTTGGATTGATTTGGGTGAGATTTGTTTGATTGGAAATTCAAAACAGAATTCAGAAATATAAAAGAAAAGGATACTGAATAAAAAAAAATGAAAGTGGACAGACCCAACAACTCCAGCCCAACAGCCCACCTAGCCCATCTAGCCCAGCTCCTATTCTTTCTCCCCGAACCGTTTTCCTCACCGCTGAAACAACCCACGAGGCAACTGACTGGTGGACCCTCCCTCTTCCTCTTTTCCCACTGACCGGTGGACCCCACCTCTTCTGTACATCGTCCACACCCGCGCAGCCGTTTCTTCCTCCTCCCTCAACGTCGCTCTGCCGCCATTGATGTCGATTAATCCGCGTTGATGACCGGCTTAACTCACCCAGAGACCACGCACCTTAAAACGCTCACCCCTCCTCTCGGTTTTCCCCCTGTCACCCCGAAGAAGCACGCCCCCAGGCCGTCGCAATTCGTTCTCGAACGGCTTCGTCTCCGACGAGCCCTCTCGCAAATTCCGGCCAGCACACTCTCCTTTCCGCCTCCCTGAGCACACGAGCACACTCACCATACACCGGCGCATCCTTCTGTGTCAGTCACTCGACCGCGGGCGCTCCAGAGTGTCGGCAACGACAACCTCCAGCACCGCCGCCGCGTCTGCCTTTCTCCGACGAGCTCCTCTGGTAATCCCTGACCGCCCCTCCTCTTATCTTGCATACACACGTCATTCCCTCGACCATACGCTTCTAATCGTGCCCTTTGTTTGCCTCCGCGTGATCTGCAATGTCGTCTTCAACCACGGACAGAGCCGACCGTCGTTGTCTTCAACTCCGGCGAGCAATCCCTGTTGTTCCAGGACGCCCCACGACCAAACGACCACGCCCCGAGCATCACCTTGTCCTGGCGATCACGGTGAGCATTCCCATCTCGGTCCTTGCTTCCTAGAACGACCGCAAGCACCTCGCCGCCGCGCTAAGCGCCGTCGGCGCCGCTCACTTATGGTCGAGTGAATCGATCAGATCCTAATCGCGGCCACGATAGATTGATGAACGAAAGGGTACGTTGATCCGAGCCGCACCTGCCTTTTGATCATGTGGTCGAGTTACTCGATCCGCAAACGGTACCAGCCAATCACGGCTCGACGCGTGGCCAACGTTTAAATTAAAACAGGTTTCTGAATCAGATTTAATTACAAACTTCAAACCCTTATATCTTTTGAACCACACGTCCAAATTTGACAAATTTTATATCAAAAGATTCAGGAGAACAAGCCCTAGCCAACCATGGCCTTAGTTTGTCAAATAGTATTTGTTAGCTTGTTTAAATTTGCAGATTCTTTTGTGTGCTTGCTAACATTATAAAAATCATTTAAAAATGAATTTTGAGATCAAACCTTTGCCAATTGGTTTATTGTGACCCTACTGACCCTAGGAACCAACCCATAGTATTAAAAATGATTTTTGTGAAATTTAAGTTGAATTATTTAACTTAGCCATTTTCTAGCCAAATAAACTCATTGATTTTGTTATGGAAATGTTTATGGGAAGAAAAACTTTGAGTAAATGGTTTGGACCAAACCTACTGACCAAAACACCAAGTTTTGCAATAGCAACTCATTTGGTGAATCCTATGGGCTAATGCCTTAGTAAAAATATTTCTACACCACATAAAATAACACTTTGTTTTGAAAATGGTTTTAAAGTGAAACCTTTTGCAAATGACTTGGCCACTTTAGGAAATGACCATTAGATGTACCCAAATGACTATGACCCACTAGGGACCACCTTTTCAAACAAAACAAAGCTTGGCATGCTTGCATGCATTTCTTTGACTTTGTTATTTATGTGTGTTGTTTTGCTTGATTGGTAGATTGAGTTTGTGCCTTGCTTGATGGATTGTAGTGACTTGAAGAGTGTGATTGTTGCAAAGATCAAGAAGTGAACCTATACTCTACCAAAAAGGCAAGTGATGCTTCATACTTTCTATCCCAATATTTTTATTATGCATTAGTGATTTTGCTAAGTAAACTTGCATGGATTTTGCTAAGTATAGATCTTGCTATAGGAAAACCTTGTAGATGAATCCTTAGTAGGATTTTCCTAAGTTAGAGATTCCTACTACTACCAAGCTTAGCCTAGCTAATAGAAAATATGGGTGGAATATATATTCACACTATGAAAAATATTCTAAGTCTGAGGACTTAAGTTTTGTTTAATAAAACAACTAAATTAATAAATCACCTGGGTGGAATGGGCTTGCTTGGTGGAGAATGGTTGAGTGGTTCACAATGCCATGGACTTGGATTGTGTATCTCACTTGTGGATGGCCACCCAGGAAACAAAGAGATTTGAGAGTGTAAAATCTAAGTACTTAGCCATGTCCCTGGTAAAGGACAATTTGAGCATCAAGACATGGAAGCAATAAAGAATCTCATCATTCCAATTTCTAAATAAAAACTTGTGGGTGAACAAGGGATTGTGTGTATTCTTCAATCTTTGATGGAAAGATGGCTTGATATAAGGATCTTGAAATCTTGGATTGAGGAAAATAATTTTACCAAGCACTTCAGTCTTTGATTTGTAGATGCCTCGAGAAGGATCTTCAGTCTTTGATTGAGAGAAGCATTGGAAAAGTTTTTGACAAAACTATTTATTTTCAAAACGTTAAGGAAAAATCTATTTTGAGCAATGCAAGCCTCAACTCCACTTAGCCAAATGCATATAGATGATAGACTCCACCATACTACTAAGAGTATCACTTGCCAATACAATTCAAATGTATTGACCCTTTGTGGCTGTAACTTGTATGTTGCAGGTTTGATTGTTTTTAGTGAAGATTGAATGATTAGGATTACAAAGTCTACAACCAACATCTGCCTGTGGCACTTTGAAGATGATGGACCCATGAATATAGTTATTCCGCTGCAATGTAATGTAATAGCCAAATGAGCTATGTAAGATGTAATAAAATTATGTTATTCCTGGTTATAAAGTTATATTATGACCTTTGTTTCTTGATATTACATCTAAACTGTGGATGCTAGCTATTGATCCAGGGACTAGCATTGTAAAACACAGGAGGACTCTACCTTATCAGGTTGGGACCCCTACAGATGGTATCAGAGCATTGTGTTGCCTGTAGGATTTGTAAACCCTAGGATTGGACAAAAACCCTTAGAAAAATAGGAGTTGTTTTGTTCCAAAACTTATTTACAAAAACACTTGTAAACTCTTTCCTTAACCATTTTTGGTTTCAACTCTACTTCTCTTCTATTTCAAACTTGATGGAAAAACCTACCCCATGACCAAAGACTACACCATGTGCAAAGGACTTCTTCAACATCTTCAACTCTAATGACTTCAACTCCTTCAACTCTAATGACTTCAACATCTTCAGCATGTTCACCAAGGACTTCCAAACTGGAAACTACTAAGGACCACAAGTGAAACAAGGAAAACCTACTCAAGATTTAGAGACTGAGGGAATGCAAAATAAGAAGGAACCAGCAACAATCTTTGAAGTATTGTGACCAAGAGTTTTCTCAAGGAAACCAAGATATCATGCAAGAAAAATCAACCAAGAAGGAAGGAAATATCACAAGTGAACCATGTAGATGGACCACCATATTTTAGTTAAGTCAAACACACCAACTTATGTGGTGTAACAAAAATATTTTGTTACCTAAGTATGTGCTTGAACTTGGTTGTTTGGGTGCAAAGTTGTTTGTGAATGTTTAGTTTGTGATTTGCTTGCACATTGCTTGTGTGAAATGTGATGTGTGTGATTAGAAACAATTCCTTAGAAATATCTTGCCTACTCTAATCTCCTTCAAACCAAAACAGATGACTACTCCAAAGGACTCCAACATCAAGGTTGATGACACCAACACCAACCAAGCTGACAGCATGAGGGAACTCATAGCAACCCAACATCAGCTGAACCAACTGACAGCCCAGTTCCTAGCCAACAATAGTGATAAAGATCCAGCACTACAAAAGTTCTTGGAGGAACAATCCCAATTGATGCTTAAAGTGACTAATCAAATGATTAGCATGGAAGAAAGCTATCCTAGAAGTGTGTATGATAGCAAGGATGACAAGAATGTTGTTCTAGATGGAGCCCCAGCTTGCATTATTTGTGGAGACAAGGATCATACTTCCAAGGAGCATGAAGGACAATGCCCAAATTGTGATGAAGATCATCCTGTTGGTGAATGCCCTACCTCCCAAGCTACTTGCTATCTTTGTGAAGGAAGTGATCATACTCCTGGTCTATGTCCTATCTATGCCATGGTAGAACAAAGGAAACAAGAAGGATCCAAGTCTACCAAAGGAAAAGGACCACTACTACTTCCAAGCAAGACAACCCAATTCAAAGGATCAAGGAAAATCAAGAAGCCCAAACAAGACATGAGCCTTGTACAATGTCGTAAATGTAAGGAAATGGGACACTACTCCAGTGGATGCCCAGGGAACATAAAGAATAAAGGAATTGACCAAGTGTGGTGTAACAACTGTAATGAACCAGGTCACTTTGTAGCAACTTGCCCACAAGAGCAACGTAAAGAACTCAAAGACATTAATTGCTTCAACTGCAAGAATCCAGGACACTATGCAAGCAACTGTCCAGAAAGGATGAAGAACAAGTTGAACAAGCCTATGGAGAATCTCAACCTTGGTCCATGAGTCAAACATAGGAATAAAGCAAAAGTTTAACATAGAGAAATTCCAGGACCCAAGAAGGCCAATATGTAATTTTGTTTGACAATATTTTAAGGGTGGTAGTACCCTAGTTGTTTTGAACTTGCTTGTAACCCTAATCTTCCCAAATCTCGGGACGAGATTTATTTTAAGGGTGGTAGCCTGTCACATCCCAAGATTTTCCAAATCTTGTAATGTGAAAATAAAATTAATAAAATAAAACTTTGTTAATTTTCAGAGCCAGAAGAAACTTTTTTGAATACAATTGGAACTTCAAACCCATTTGAATTAAAATAAACCTCAAGAGATTTAAAAAGATAAACATTTAATAAAAGGAAAATAAAAACATTTGGAAATACTATTTTGAAACAATTAAATGAAAAGATTTGTTTTCAAATGAAATAGAAGTTTTATAAATAAAGGTTATTAAATAAAGGAAAATTAAACCTTGACCAAACTTTTGGAATTAAAACATTTTATTCTAAATAAATTTAGCAAAGGTTTATTTAAAATAAATTAATAAGGATTTAATATCCAATTTTATTTAAATAAGAAGTTTTACCAATTTAATTTAAACACCAAAGCTTGTTAAATTATTTTAAATAAGTTTTCTAAGTATTTAATTCTCTTAATTAAAACCTACTAAAATGTTTTGGCTTTATTTTAGATTTTAAAAATAAATATTCTCAATAGAACAAACCCAAGTTGATTTAACAATGAAAGTCTATGTTATTTAATTAATAAAGGACTCTAAAATAAAAGGTTATTTTGTTTTAAACAAATTTTCCAAATATTCTTTATTTCCAAATAAAACCTACTGATTGGTTTTTGAAAGCATTAGGATTTCAAATGAGGATTTTATTAAATGAACCAAACCCTATTTGATTAATAAACCATGGTCCATTTTATTTAAATTATAGATGGGACCATAAACAAAATCTTATGAATATAAAAAAGATAAGTGAATTGAATTTCCAAAGCTATTAAAGCCTTACCAAAAACCCATACCAAGTGGAGTACAATAGATCCTAAAAGGAATCAAAAGTATAAACAAATAATAAATAAGTTTTCATAAATTGGAATCACCAAGTTTGGATCTCTAAATAAAAAGATATGGATTTCATAAGACAAAGATGAAAATATTAATAAAGAATATTTACAGACCAAATCAAATCTTGGCCTAATCCATGAAGTAAATGGAGTGATGATTAATCCCAATTCAAATAAAAATATGAAATAAAGAATATTCCAAATAAAATAAAATGGAAATAACCATTCTATCCCTACTTTAAATAAGGACAAATCTCTAAATAAAAATACATGAGAAAATGATATTTGGAATTAAAACAATTACCCAATCTTATATGATTAATAAATCACTTTGAATACTTTCCAAATAATTCAATATGAATTATTTGAACCAAATAAACAAATCCTAAATGGATTATTATCTAAGGACCATTTATTTAATTATAAATGGAACCTAAAATAAAAGGTTATTTTATTTTAAAACAAGATTTCAAGCATCCTTATTTTCAAATAAAACCTACTGGTTTGATTATGAAAATAATTAGATTTCAAATGGAAATTTTATTAATAAAATCAAACCCTATTTTATTAAATAACTAGTGATCCATTTTATTTAACTATTAAATGGATCCTAAAATAAATAAGGATATTATTTTATTTTATTTTGAGATTTGGTTTATTTTGATAAACAAAATCAATTTCAAATTTACAAACTGAATGATTGTTTGGATTGATTTGGGTGAGATTTGTTTGATTGGAAATTCAAATGAATTGAAATATAAAAGAAAAGGATCTTGAATAAAAAAATGAAAGTGGACAGACCCAACAACTCCAGCCCAACAGCCCACCTAGCCCATCTAGCCCAGCTCCTATTCTTTCTCCCCGAACCGTTTTCCTCACCGCTGAGACAACCCACGAGGCAAATGACTGGTGGACCCTCCCTCTTCCTCTTTTCCCACTGACCGGTGGACCCCACCTCTTCTGTACATCGTCCACACCCTGGCATTGCTTTTCCTCCTCCTCAACGTCGCTCCGCCGCCATTGATGTCGATTAATCCGCGTTGATGACCGCTTAACTCACCGAGACCACGCACCTTAAAACGCCACCCTCCTCTCTCGGTTTTCCTGTCACCCCAAGAAGACGCCCAGGCCGTCGCATTGCTTCTCGAGCAACCGTCTCCGACGAGCCCTCTCGCAAATTCCGCCAAGACACTCTCCTTTCCGCCTCCACGAGCACACGAGCACACTCACCATACACCGCGCATCCTTCTGTCGCCACTCGACTTCATGGCGCCCAGAGTGTCGGCAACGACAACCTCCCGCACCGCCGCCGCGTCTGCCTTTCTCCGACGAGCTCCTCTGGTAATCCCTGACCGACCCTCCTCTTATCTTGCATACACACGTCATTCCCTCGACCATACGCTTATAATCGTGCCTTTTGTTTGCCTCCGTGATCTCGCAA
Organism: Avena longiglumis; assembly: GCA_030063025.1. Classification (NCBI taxonomy): domain Eukaryota; kingdom Viridiplantae; phylum Streptophyta; class Magnoliopsida; order Poales; family Poaceae; genus Avena; species Avena longiglumis. The sequence continues at coordinate 38,026,639 of CP125974.1, forward strand.
TGTCGTCTTCAACCACGGACAGAGCCGACCGTCGTTGTCTTCAACTCCGGCGAGCAATCCCTGTTGTTCCAGGACGCCCCACGACCAAACGACCACGCCCCGAGCATCACCTTGTCCTGGCGATCACGGTGAGCATTCCCATCTCGGTCCTTGCTTCCTATAACGACCGCAAGCACCTCGCCTGGCCGAGCGCCGCCGTCGGCGCCGCTCACTTATGGTCGAGTGAATCAGTACCGTAGGATCCTAATCGTGTGGCCACGATAGATTGACTGAACGAAAGGGTACGCGTTGATCTGAGCCGCACCTGCCCCTTTTGATCCTGTGGTCTGAGTTACTCGATCCGCATTTAAACGGTACCAGCCAATCACGGCTCGACGCGTGGCCAACGTTTAAATTAAAACAGGTTTCTGAATCAGATTTAATTACAAACTTCAAACCCTTATATCTTTTGAACCACACGTCCAAATTTGACAAATTTTATATCAAAAGATTCAGGAGAACAAGCCCTAGCCAACCATGGCCTTAGTTTGTCAAATAGTATTTGTTAGCTTGTTTAAATTTGCAGATTCTTTTGTGTGCTTGCTAACATTAGAAAAATCATTTAAAAATGAATTTTGAGATCAAACCTTTGCCAATTGGTTTATTGTGACCCTACTGACCCTAGGAACCAACCCATAGTATTAAAAATGATTTTTGTGAAATTTAAGTTGAATTATTTAACTTAGCCATTTTCTAGCCAAATAAACTCATTGATTTTGTTATGGAAATGTTTATGGGAAGAAAAACTTTGAGTAAATGGTTTGGACCAAACCTACTGACCAAAACACCAAGTTTTGCAATAGCAACTCATTTGGTGAATCCTATGGGCTAATGCCTTAGTAAAAATATTTCTACACCACATAAAAATAACACTTTGTTTTGAAAATGGTTTTAAAGTGAAACCTTTTGCAAATGACTTGGCCACTTTAGGAAATGACCATTAGATGTACCCAAATGACTATGACCCACTAGGGACCACCTTTTCAAACAAAACAAAGCTTGGCATGCTTGCATGCATTTCTTTGACTTTGTTATTTATGTGTGTTGTTTTGCTTGATTGGTAGATTGAGTTTGTGCCTTGCTTGATGGATTGTAGTGACTTGAAGAGTGTGATTGTTGCAAAGATCAAGAAGTGAACCTATACTCTACCAAAAAGGCAAGTGATGCTTCATACTTTCTATCCCAATATTTTTATTATGCATTAGTGATTTTGCTAAGTAAACTTGCATGGATTTTGCTAAGTATAGATCTTGCTATAGGAAAACCTTGTAGATGAATCCTTAGTAGGATTTTCCTAAGTTAGAGATTCCTACTACTACCAAGCTTAGCCTAGCTAATAGAAAATATGGGTGGAATATATATTCACACTATGAAAAATATTCTAAGTCTGAGGACTTAAGTTTTGTTTAATAAAACAACTAAATTAATAAATCACCTGGGTGGAATGGGCTTGCTTGGTGGAGAATGGTTGAGTGGTTCACAATGCCATGGACTTGGATTGTGTATCTCACTTGTGGATGGCCACCCAGGAAACAAAGAGATTTGAGAGTGTAAAATCTAAGTACTTAGCCATGTCCCTGGTAAAGGACAATTTGAGCATCAAGACATGGAAGCAATCAAGAATCTCATCATTCCAATTTCTAAATAAAAACTTGTGGGTGAACAAGGGATTGTGTGTATTCTTCAATCTTTGATGGAAAGATGGCTTGATATAAGGATCTTGAAATCTTGGATTGAGGAAAATAATTTTACCAAGCACTTCGTCTTTGATTTGTAGATGCCTCGAGAAGGATCTTCATCTTTGATTGAGAGAAGCATTGGAAAAGTTTTGACAAAACTATTTATTTTCAAAACGTTAAGGAAAAATCTATTTTGAGCAATGCAAGCCTCAACTCCACTTAGCCAAATGCATATAGATGATAGACTCCACCATACTACTAAGAGTATCACTTGCCAATACAATTCAAATGTATTGACCCTTTGTGGCTGTAACTTGTATGTTGCAGGTTTGATTGTTTTTAGTGAAGATTGAATGATTAGGATTACAAAGTCTACAACCAACATCTGCCTGTGGCACTTTGAAGATGATGGACCCATGAATATAGTTATTCCGCTGCAATGTAATGTAATAGCCAAATGAGCTATGTAAGATGTAATAAAATTATGTTATTCCTGGTTATAAAGTTATATTATGACCTTTGTTTCTTGATATTACATCTAAACTGTGGATGCTAGCTATTGATCCAGGGACTAGCATTGTAAAACACAGGAGGACTCTACCTTATCAGGTTGGGACCCCTACAGTTTTCTTCTGGTATTATTAATATTCCCCAAATAAGCGATTTGCATAGTTTTTGGCTCCTTTTCTCTCCAGTACAACTGCTCCAAGAATTGTGTCCTCTAGATCCATCATCTTATCTGATCTTGGTGAAAATAAACATAAAGTCTGTGCGAATGCCATAAAATTCCAAAATCCTACGTCTACAATGCAAAATAACAATGTAAAACTTGATGCAAATATGCACTCATCAACTTCCCCAAGCTTAGACCCTTGCTCGTCCCGAGAAAGTTTAGCTTAATGGATGTGATCCTCATAATCATGAAGCTGAGTCGATAAAATAAATGAGGCAGTTGCAGCATGTGTTTATCATAAAGGATACATATAAATAAGTTCATGAATAATACCTTACTCGAACCATCTGAATAATATTAGCAGGCTTCCACACCTTAGCAATTAATAGTTCATAAAATATTATTCTCAACATGATGTAAAAGTATTCGGTTCAACCGAATGAGTTAGTGAGGTAGTCCCAAGTGTTTTTAGGATTAACATATTCACTTGGGATTCAAAATATCAAACGTCTCTTTGTATTACTACAATATAGTGGTATATTCCTATTTGCTCTTTGCACTTTTGCTCTTTTTATTCATCTTTCTTTTTCTTCTTTTTTATATATACTTGTGCTCACACTTTTGTTTAAGTGTTGTGCAAAGAAGCTATCCATATAATCCACTTCATGTAGGAATTTCAAAGTTTAACAACCTCAATTATCAAATTCCAAATATATATGAAGCATCTTTATAACTTGAGTATTCTACTTCAAACTTGTTCTCACTCTTTTTGATAGCACTTATATTTTCTCATTTGTTCAAGGTTTTTATTTTTCATCTTAATTAATTAGATAGTTTATCTTTTTTTAAATCAAACAATTACCTACAACATATTAATCAAACTATCTCTATATGTTCCATTAATACCAATGGTGTCGAAGACTTCTATTGCTATGATCAAGTGCAAGTATAATCATACTCAAGTCATTCATATGTCTAGTAGGACAAACTAAAACTCAATAATACTCCATATATTATAGGGATCGACTATTCCTGAAGGAAATCTAATGATGCAAACTTTATTTATGATTTGAACTTATGCAAAACTAGAATAAAACTTGTAAGACATATTACAAGGTCTTAAAGATCTCCCAAGCTTGAATCAAGCAGCGGGATCAAATAATCCCTTGCAATTATTTGATACCGTGTTTTATTGAAGGTCACTATGGTGCCATGGCACGTGGTATCTTCTCCTCATGAGCCATCCTGAGACGGAGGGATTGATTGATGGCCTCCAGCTCTTTAATGCGCAGTTTGTAGAGAAGGTTATTCTTCTCCATCACTTTCACTTGTTCTTTGATGATCTCATTGTTGCTTTGGAGGATTTGTATCACGTTGAGACTCAGTAAAACCTGCTTCAGTTGTCTGCTTGATATCTTCATCGAGTTTATCAAGATAAACACGCAGCCACCAAAGATGCCTAGATGTCCCCGGCACCTCCTTGTTTAATTCTTCAATCTCTAGCTCGAGGTCCTTCAGATCCTTCTTCCGACGCTCCTTGTCATTGTCTAAGAACTCAAAGGGGGTGATCTTGATCTCCTTGCCTTGCTCGCTATTGCTTCCGATCTCCATAAGAACTCCTCTCCTTGGCCTCTTGGATCTTGGTGGCTCTATGTTGGATGTCCTCTTGTATGAACAAGAAGTAGATTTGGTCCTAGTGATTTGTGATTAGAGAGAGACACAAGGGCAGTATAATATAAAAGAGCGGTCAGAGGTCGATAAAACTCGCGAGAAACACCAAATTGTTGTCCAAGAAAACAATCCAAACTAACTAGAAAAAGAAATCACGGATTTGGAGGAGTCCTAAGCCGTAACGACCAACTATATGATCGCGACCCGTATATTTGCGGACGTATAGTTGGTTCTGGGCGGAAACTTCCAAATTTTTCTAGCCCAGGTCGGTTAGATTACCGACTAAGAACAGAGAAAAATGTTTTTTATTAGAAAAATAACCAAACGGGTCGAGGGTACTAAATCTTTGACGACCAACTATAAGGCGGGAGAATTTTCTCCGGCCGTATAGTTGCGGCCGTATAGATACCGCACCTCAAAAATTCTTTTTGTAAAAGGATACAAAATGTTTAATGACCAACTATATGGCAGGAGAATTTTATCCGGTCGTATAGTTACGCCCGTATAGTTACAGCACCCGAAAATTATTTTGCAAAGGGGGTACAGAACGTTTGATGACCAACTATACGGCGGGAGAATTTTCTCTGGCCATATAGTTGCGACCGTATAGTTGCATAAACCCCTCAAAAACTTCAGAAAAACAAGAGGAATTCAAAGGCAAAAAATTTAATAGTAGGAACTATGAAAACAAAGCACTTATTAGAGTTAGAAAACTTACCTTACACTTACCGTTTATTTGGTCGGGAGTGACAAGCTCCTCCAACAACAAGGACTTCTTCTTTTTGGGAGGATTTGGCTTTAGCTCATATAATAATTCTTGAAAGCAAAAATCATCAAGACTAAAAATCCTCTCAGTAAGATTGATGTCTTGCTGGGTGAATATAGATGATTCATCCACTATCTTTGCTTCTTGTCTCTGCATAATCTGCAACTCAAATTCTTGAAGTAAAAGGATCCAACAGATCAATCTTGGCTTATGAAACTTCCTCTCGAGGAGTTCTTTTAAACCATCATGATCCTTATGGACTCTTACTTTTGCATCAACAATGTAAGAATAGAACTTATCACAAGAGAAAAATACAGTAAAGAGTTTCTTTTCTTCCTTAGGATAATTCTTTTGAGCACTATTGAGGGTTATACTAGCATGATGTATAATATTAAATCTATGACCTATATTATGTACCAAAGTTACTCATACAACATCATCACTAGCCTCACATATTAAATCAAAAGTCATATCCCATATAGGTGGTTTAATGACAGGAGCTCCAGACAAAGCATATTATAAAAGGCAATAAGGCATTTATCCTCAAAATTAAATCTTACTCCCTTTTGCAACAGATTATTCAAAGGTTTGGAAATTCTAGAAAAATTTCTAATGAACCTTTTGTAAAAGCCTACATGACCAAGAAATCTTCTTATACATTTTACATCCCTTGGTTGTGGCATTCTCTCTATTGCTTCAACTTTATCCCTATCTACTTCAATACCCTTACCTGATACTTTGTGTCCAAGAAGTATGCATTCTTTGATCATAAAATGGCTCTTCTCCCAATTCAAGACAAGATTAGTCTCTTCGCAACGCTGCAAAATTCTATTGAGATTTTCCAAACAACTAGTAAATGAAGTTCCATAGACAGAAAAATCATCCATAAATACTTCCATTATAAGTTATATAAAATCTGCAAATATAGCAGTCATGCATCTTCAAAAAGTAGCTGGAGCATTACAAAGACCAAAAGGCATACGACGGTAAGCATGTAAACTGTAAGGACTAATGAAAGTTGTTTTAAGTTGTTCTTCAGGATGAACAACTATTTGGAAAAAAATAGAATATCCATCCAAGTAACAAAAATGAGTGTGGTTTGCTAACCTCTCTAAGGTTTGATCTATGAATGGTAAATGATAGTGATCTTTCCTAGTCTCCTTATTTAATTTTCTAAAATCTATGCACATCCTATGTCCAACAACAGTTCTAGTAGGTATAAATTCATTGTTTTCATTACGAACAACTATAAAGTCGCCTTTCTTAGGAACACAATGAACAGGACTTACCCATTCATTTTATTTTACGGGATAAATTATACCTGCATCAAGTAGGCATACTATTTCTTTTATTACCACTTCCTTCATTTCAGGCTTTAGTCTTCTGTTAAATTCCGCAACTGGTTTGGCACCTTTGTAACATCCCAAAAGTACCAAACTTAGATCATCAAACACTAATCATCAAGATTAGGGTTAACAAAAACTTTTCTAAATAAACTCATGAATGCATGTATATGTGTATGCATGGATTTTGAATTTCTTTAAAAACCACCTTGTTTGTGTGATCCATTGCTTGTAAAATGTTTCTTAGGTGAAATGAACATCATCTAAAACATTTCCCACACTTTTCCTAAAGACAAGTAAATCAAAACAAATATATTAAGTGAATGGTCATTTTGACCAATTTAACTCCCATGCCTACTTTGGCTGTCTCAAACTTTCAAAACCTAACAGAAACTTTTCTGGATCTTTGCACCCCTTGAATGTACTCATAACAAGGTATCAAGGCCCACTTTGTGATCATACAGAAACTTTCAAATGCATAGTTTAAATGACAATTCAAAATTGAATCTTTATCATATGGGAAGATCCCACTTTTCCAAAACCCACTCAAACAAGCTCAACTTTCAAAACCCAAGCATCTGCAGACTCACCAGCACCAATCTAGCAAACCCACCAAAATTCATTTCAAAATTCAAAACATGATTTCATGCGGCCATTTCATCAAACAAAGTTGCATAACAAATCAAACAAAACATCAAACACTATAGTGTGCAGTGATTCTTGCCTAACTTGTTCCCTAGTTAGCTCACACAGCTCAGTAGATCATCTAGAAATATTAGCCCAACACTAGCACCCCTTTGAGCTTGCCATTGCCATTAATGGTGAACAGCCGAGCACCCCAATGTCACCCTATTGTGGACAGCAGGCTAGAGGAAGAACTAGCCATGCCAACCTTGTCTGGGAGGTAGCCCACCGTCCACCGCCACTCGGCCCCACATGAGTGTTTCCAAGCCCGACCACGCGACAAGCCGCGCCAGACCATGCCGAGCATGCGCCAGCGCCACCCTCGACCAGCCCATGCATCGCGTCACCCCTCACCGCTGCACACGATCACCACCGACCCAGAGACCGCCAGACATCCCGTTGCCGCCTGTACATACACCACCGCCACCGTCGAAGACGCCGCCCTGCCACAGAGCACCGCCGCTCCACCAAACCACACCACCCCATGCCTCGCGACCATGTCGTTGAGCATCGCCAGAGACACCCCCTCCCCTACCCTTGCCCATGCCATTAGTCATCAGAACGCCGCCTGACGGTCCCTCGCCGACTATAAATAGAGGCCACCCTCTCGATTTCTTCACACCATCTCACTCCCTCTCACCGACCGTGCACACCATTCTCGAGCAAGGAGAGCACCACCTCGCGGAATTTCACCGGAGCCCGCCTCTAGAGAAGAAAGGAGCCAGCGATTGAGCCGCCCAGAGAAGCCACCGGTACAGGAGGTTCGTCGCCGACTTGCTGCTCGCCCCTCGCCAACCTCGCCTGCACTCGGTGAGCCCCCAAGACCCCTCACGGCCACGCTAGGTTTCGCTTCGGGAGTTGTCTCGCATCGACGATGACCCCCAGCCGTTGGATTAGAACTAGATCGAACGATCCACGTTGCCTCATACCGCTTCGCCCAGCCCCGTGTCACTGACGAGTGGGGACACCCACTTAAGTAGCCCACGGGAGCACTGCGCTTAGTAGGCCGGCCCGTTAGAATTTCCCGCGCAGCCCAGCAATTCAAATTAAATCTTTTTCTATTTCAATTCAAACACACTTCAGCACTCAACTTCAAAAATCAACCCAGATCGATTCAGTGCACCATTTTGAATGAAACCAATTTTGTTGGAAAGGTTTGGGAATGCTTAACCCAAGCCCGTTGGATTCAAGTCATTTGGATCTGTAGATCACCCATAGTAAAAATAACAAGGCAGAAGCTTTTCTGCATTCAAACTTTTTTCAAATTTAAACCATAATAGCTTTTGAGTTGATTCCAACTCTCAAAAATCACATTTAACCATACCTTTCAGAATATATAAAAATATATAGGTTTACTTGCAGAAATATTGTTCTAGTAATAAAAGAATGCTACATAAGCATTTATAGCCACTTTAATTAATTAAAATAAAAGGGTAAAACCTTATTAAATTGTGACACCACTTTAAATCACATTCCCATGGACTACAATATGTGGTGATGACATGTGTCAACATGATCCCATGTTTAGTTTGGAGAATATTAAATCTTAAGTAATTTTTCAATGAGTAGAAATTACTTTTCTAAAAATAAAAAGTTTTAAACCAAGCCTTAACCTTGTAATGTTAGAGATGATGCTAGATCATCTATAGGACCCTTGTGTGTGATGATTGCAAGTAGTTAAGTATTGTTTGGTGATTGTGTACCTCGTATTTATTCAAAGAAGCTAGTACCGACCAAGGATACGAGGAGGAAGGAGGATACTACGAAGAGGAAGCCGAGGAGAACTTCAACCACTGCTCTGCACAAGGCAAGCAGATACTATACCTATGCAAGCAGATACTATACCTATGCAAGCTTATACTGATATTGATGCAAGCTAACCCTTGCCAGATACCCTATTGATGCCACAAACCCATACTTGTGATATGACTACTATATGCCTTAAGCATATGTGATCATATCCACTTGATAAACCAAATCCTAGTTTTATGTGCAAGCTTCTTACTTTATTTCTTTATCAAAGCTTACTTAGAGTCTACCTAAGAGTTTGGTAGATACTAGACAGTTGTGTTGAAGGTTGCATAAAGAGCATAAAATTTGGCCTAAGCTAGAAACCTTGATATCAGCTTAAGATATAAGGTTGGACTTAGTGAAACTCCACTAGTTACCACCCCTCATTAGTACTCCCCCCCCCCCCCACCTGTAGATGCTAGTGCTAAGCATAAAACTGGATCAACTTTTAGATGGGAATACTTGGTGGAAAAATGGTTATGAAAACCTTGGAATGATGGATCATTCTATTGAAATGTTTTGGACATGTGTTTCCAAACACTTGATGATTTTGATGATGAAAATGTTGAGGCATGAGCCTTAGCCCTTTATAAAACTGATGGTTGTCTGGATGTGATACCATTCCAATTTTAGCGCATAACCACAATACCCGAATATTGGGTAGGGCTTGACCGAAACTTATATACCTTAGTATTAGTTCCTCCCGCCAAGGTCCGAGCCGAGGCTACCTTGTGAAGATTGTCCACCTGCAGCACTCCAAGATGACAAATGGTCATGGTTGGGAGGCCAAACTCACGGAGAGGTGCTTATACTAGGGCGTGTAATCGAAAGGTTAGGATTGATTATCCGATATCGAGTATGGTGAATTCAGGATTTGTTCTCGGATGTATTGAATGTTGTGGTGAAAGTGTACAATCTCGCAGAGTGTCAAACTATTCGAATAGCCGCGTCATGATATATGGACAGTTGGAGTGGCCATACTGTTCCCCCGTCAGGCTTTTCAAAATGACTTGTGAAATGAATTGAGACTTTGACTTGACCACAACAGAGTTGTGACCTGAATTACAAGATCCCACTTAGGAGTTATAAAAATTGTGACTAGCTTCAGAATCTAGTAGAGATAAACCTGGCATTTTGCAAAACAACCCTAGAGCCTAGTGTCCTATTATCCAATAACCACTTACCTGTTAGTATTAGTTTGCGAGTACTTAAAGAGTACTCATGGCTTTGTCCCTGGATATTCCCATGGCCAGACTATGAAGAGGAGTACCTGGAAGATGGACCCCAGGACGGTTACGATAACTAGGATCATCTCCCATCGTCAGCATTGCCTATGACCCCGAAGATGGAGCTTCGCCTACGCTACCGTTATTATTACGTATTCCGCTGCTTGATGTTGTATTAAGAACTGGATCATGAGATCCCCATTTGTGTAAGAACTTATGTATCGTTTGTAATGGATGAAGTACTATGGTATCCAATTCTGTTATGTCTCGCAAAAATGGTAATCCTGGGATTGCGATGTATGGCATAACAGGCATCTAGGATTGAAAAATCCGGGTGTTGACAAGTTGGTATCAGAGCCATCCCGACCATAGGAGACCCTAGTTAGATTGGACGTTAAACCAAAAACTTAGTTTCAAAACCAAAGAACACAAATATTTACAAAAACTTACTCTCATTCTTACCTCTTTAATTCTTTAATAAAACTTCCCCCAAAAACTCTTGCAAAATAGATAAAATTTTGACACACTTGATCACTCTGCTAATCGACTCATCCTCTATTTTTATAGATGGACGTGAAGTACAGCAAGTTTTACCAACTTGGGAATGGAGGAGACCTTATCTTTGAGAGGGATTTGGATCAGCTTTTGGAACTTCTGGAGCGTCCGCATCCCGAGTTCTTCAGAGCTCAGCTCAATGATCAAGGAGGAGAAGATTTGCAGTGGCTAATTGTTGCAAGTCTCCGAGGAAAGATTGAACCTCCCACTGCGGAGGGAATTCAGTTTACCTTGAGGGAAAACAACTGGCTCGATGGACTTGCCAGAGCAATGCAGGAAGATCTTTCCCGTCTGTGTGGGCAGAGCATCAATCAGATCAAGGGTACTCTCTTTGAGTTTTGCCCAAGGCGTGATGCCAATGTCCAACCATTGGAAGCCCCATACCACCCCGAGCTGAAGACTCAATTGGACCACCTTAGCTTCATGATGTATGACCGTCGCCAGAATTGGACAACCGTGACTATTGCAACCACAAGTCTTCCATCATCAAGACGAAGGACCGCACCATCGCCATGCTAGCAAAGGATCGCAAGTCTCGCCGCCACTCGATAAGAAGGAGCGATTATTTCGTATTCGCCATCGCATCTCATCTCCGGAAGAGACCATCCACGAGAGAGACATGCGTTAGAGGAAAGGGAGAATGTCAAGAGGATCTTCGTGGAGACCCTTACTCCTATCTCAGCGATGACGATGATTTTCCGGGAGGATCGTGCCATGGACTTCTTCACCGATGAGGATGATTTCGCTTCATCGATGATCTTTGTCAAGATGATGAAGCCACATACCCGAGGAGTAGTAGCACCGAGCACTAGCGTAGTGAGTATTCGTCCCATCAGATCGTAGTTTCCGAATGGTTCTTAAAACCATCTGCTTTTTCCTTGTTGTGGTGTGTTGTATCGAGTGAATGAATGAATGAAAAGCAAGTTGCTAGAAAACTGAGTCAAACTCTAAAACTTTTCAAAAACCCAAAACCTTAGAAATTTCCCTCTTTTCTCATGATCTATATCAATCTTCAGATGCCACATGGAGGAAGTGGTTCAGCCCCGGACCCGATGTTGCAGATCCTGCAAATATTGACTTCTGACCGCGAAGCTGAAAGAGCGGAACGTCAAGCCAACCTAGCCACTCTGCAACAGATAGCCCATCTATCCCACAACAACCAAGGCCACAGAAATCAGGACAACCACGGATCTAAGCTCAAGAATTTCCAGAATACCAACCCACCCATTTTCACCAAGTCAGAAGAACCCATAGATGCTGATGATTGGCTGCAAACCATGGAAAATAACTTAGAAGTCGGCGGAATGGAAGCCAACGAGAAAGTCATGTTCGCCACCCATTATCTAGCCGGAGATTCCAGGGCATGGTGGAACAGTGTTCGTGCAATGACCGGAGGCCAGATGATGACCTGGGAGGAATTCAAGGTCAAGTTTAGCAGAACCCATGTGCCACCAGGTTTGATCAAGAGAATGTGAGATGAGTTCACAGAGCTGAAGCAAGGGAGGATGACTGTAGTGGAATACCGTGACAAATTTTTGTCATTAGCTAGGTATGCCCCGGACGAGATAGACACCGAAGCCAAGAAGAAAGAAAGATTCCTGAATGGTATGCATGACGAGATGCAGACAATGTTAGTCAATATCCCCTTTGTTGATATTGAAGCCCTTGTCGACTCTGCTATCCAGATGGAAGGAAAGATCAACCAGGCCAATGAGAACCGCAAGCGTCGTATGATGCATCAACCAGAACCCATCGACCCCAAAGTATCGCCCCAACCCATCTCCGTGGATTTGCCCCAAGAACCAACAGACTTCTATGACCCGTCAACCTATCCCAACCGTGGAAACCCTAGACCCGGAGGAAATCACAACAACCCGGCAACTCTAGCAATTCCACCTGCCCCACCCAAGTTCAACACCAACAATGCTACCGCCAACCCCAACACCGCCCGAGGATCGGAAGCAATGATGTGCTGTCAGACTAAGGACAAGTCACAAGTGACCTGTTATGACTATGGAAATAAAGGCCACTATTCCAACAAATGCCCCAACAAGAAGAATGCTACAGCCCCAATGCCAATGTCCCAACAAAGAAGGCCGTGTCCAGCCAGGAGAAGATTTGCCCTGTGAATTCACTCAACCGCAATGGCCGCTTTTTTCTCATGCATGTCAAGAAGCTCGAAGCGCCGTATCGTCCGGGTATGTTTTCTGTTAATTCAGTACTTGCAAGAGTGTTATTTGATTCTGGTGCATCGCAGTCATTTGTCACCGAAGAATTTGCCTGCACTAGTAAAATTCAACCAACCAAATTGAAGCATGTGATGATTGTACAAATTCCTGGATCAACCACCAAGGCTAGGCAAATTTGCAAGGCCATCCCTATCCAAATCCATGGCATAGATTTTTATGCTAACCTAATAGTACTCGGAACTAAAGGTTTGGAAGTAATACTAGGAATGGATTGGATGTCCAAACATAAAGGATTGATTGACTGTGCCAAGAAAGCCATCACCATGACCAGTACCGCCGGAATATCAGTCGAGCATATATCTGAAACCTTACCTCTCCAATTCAAGTGTAACAAGAGTATAGCCCAATCTACCATTGACCAAGTCCGAATAGTCTGCGAATACCCCGATGTATTTCCAGATGTTTTGCCCGGTATGCCCCCAGATCGGGATATCGAGTTTATCATCGAACTAATCCTCGAAGACTCCATAGCCCGTAGACCCTATAGTATGAACCCGTAACTAGAAGAACTGAAGAAGCAACTGGATTCCATGTTGGAAATCGGATTGATTCAACCAAGTGCGTCACCATGGAGATCACCTGTCTTGTTTGTGGACAAGAAGGATGGAGGTAACCGTTTGTGTACGGATTATCGGAAGTTGAATGATGTCACCATCAAGAACAAGTACCCCTTGCCTAAGATAGAAGATTTGTTTGATCAGTTGACCGGTGCCAAAGTGTTTTCTAAGATTGATCTTAGAACTGGCTATCATTAACTCAAAATTCATGCAGAGGATATCCCAAAGACTGCCTTTACCACCAGATATGGATTGTATGAGTATACAGTCATGTCTTTTGGATTAACCAATGCCCCCGCTTATTTCATGAACCTCATGAATAAGATTTTTATGGACTTCCTGGATAAGTTTGTCGTTGTTTTCATCGATGACATTCTGATTTATTCCAAATCAGAAGAAGAACATGAGCTACACCTAAGGACCATTCTTGGAACCCTTAGAGAGCATCAGCTGTATGCAAAATTTAGCAAATGTGAATTCTGGTTACAGGAAGTAGGATTCCTCGATCACATTGTATCAGCCGGAGGAATTGCCGTTGACCCTGCCAAAGTGAAAGATGTAGAAGATTGGCAAGCCCCAACCACTCAAACCCAAGTTCGTGCTTTTCTCGGATTGGCGGGATATTACCGCAAATTTGTAGAAGGATTCTCTAGTATCGCCAGACCCATGACCCAATTGCTGAAGAAGGACATGAAGTTTGAATGGACAGACAAATGTGAAGCGAGTTTTCAAGAACTCAAAAGGAGATTGATTTCAGCCCCAATATTGATCATGCCGGATATCACGAAGCCCTTCGATGTGTATTGTGACGCATCCAAGATTGGTCTCGAATGTGTGCTAATGCAAGAAGGCAAAGTTATATCTTATCTATCGCGACAATTGAAGCAACATGAACAAAATTACCCAACCCATGACCTCGAACTCGCAGCCATAGTTCTAGCCCTGAAGACATGGAGACATTACCTGATGGGAAACCGTTAGAGATTTATTGGATCACAAGAGCCTAAAGTATATATTCACCAAGGAGCTGAATATGAGAGAGAAGATGGATTGAGCTAATCAAGGATTATGACCGACATTCACTATCACCCCGGTAAAGCCAACGTAGTAGCCGATGCCCTTAGCAGACATCGTGCCGCTTGAACTCCATGATTTTGAAGGAGCAACCAAGTTTGCACAAGGAGATGGAAGATTTTCGAATAGAATTAGTAAGTGAAGGATTTTTGGCTAGCATAGAACTTCAGCCCACTTTGATCAGTCAGATTAAAGAGGCGCGGAAAGGAAATGCCAGTATCGACGGAATCAAGTGTCGATCCAGACAGTAAAGTACCCGGATTCACCGAGGACGAAGAAGGAGTTTTGTGGTACAAAGGACGCCTTTGTGTACCATCAGATTCTGAGTTAAAAGAAGTTACCTTGAAGGAGGCTCATGATACTCTTTATTCTATCCACCCCGGAGGAACTAAGATGTATCAAGATTTGAAAGAGCAATTTTGGTGGCATAAGATGAAGAGAGAGATCGGAAGCTATATCGCCAAGTGTGATATATGTCAGCGAGTCAAGGCCGGACATCAAAGACCATTGGATTGTTGCAACCTTTGCAAATTCCGGAATGGAAATGGGATAATGTAGGAATGGAATTTATCACTGGACTACCTACTTCTAGTAGGGGAAATGACTCTATTTGGGTCATAGTGGACAGATTGTCCAAAGTTTCCCATTTCTTGCCCGTCAAAACCACCTATCAGAGTTTGAAGCTAGCAGATTTGTACATCGCTAGAATCGTTAGTTTGCATGGAGTCCCCAAGAACATAGTATCGGATCGAGGAACTCAGTTTACCTCGAGATTCTGGAAGAAAGTCCAAGAAGGTTTAGGAACCCGCCTAGATTTCGATCGCGTATCACCCTCGCATCGATGGACAAACGGAGCGAGTAAATCAAATACTCAAGATATGCTTAGAGCATGTGTGCTAGAATATGGATCCAAGTGGAAGACTGCCTGCTTGAATTTTCATACAACAACAATTACCAAGCCAGTTTGCAAATGGCCCCATTTGAATTCATGTACGGAAGAAAGTGCGCACCCTTTGAACTGGTCGGATGTAGGAGAGAGTCGATTTTGGACCCGACATCCTACGAGCGTAAGAGAAGGTTCACAAGATTCGTGAGCACCTCAAGACAGCCCAATCTCGACAAAAGAGTTACGCCGACAAGATACGTCGAGACCTCGCCTTCAACATAGGAGATTTTGTTTATCTGAAAGTGTCGCCATTGAAGGGAATGCAGCGGTTCCAACTCAAGGAAAGTTAGCCCCAGATATATCGGACCTTTCAAAATTCTGAACCGTCGAGGAGAAGTATCGTATCAACCGGAACTACCAAGAGATGTCACCGTGCACAATGTGTTCCATATCTCGTTACTCGCAAGTGTCTCAAAGTCCCGAGAAGACCAAGTGTTCAAGAATATCGATCACCGACCATAGAGATAAACGATGACCTAACCTATCCCGGTACCCATCCGTATATTGGAAGAAGCCTTTGAACTACCGAACTCAAGCATCAAGTTTCTCAAGTTTTAGTGGAGCAACCACACAGAAGAGGAAGCTACCTGGGAATGCGAAGATCACATCAGGACGGAGTTTCCAGATCTCTTCAAATCCTAGGTAATCTTTTCGTCCTTTTTAAAATCTCAGGACGAGATTTTGTTTAAGGGGGGAAGGTTTGTAACATCCCAAAAATACCAAACTTAGATCATCAAACACTAATCATCAAGATTAGGGTTAACAAAAACTTTTCTAAATAAACTCATGAATGCATGTATATGTGTATGCATGGATTTTGAATTTCTTTAAAAACCACCTTGTTTGTGTGATCCATTGCTTGTAAAATGTTTCTTAGGTGAAATGAACATCATCTAAAACATTTCCCACACTTTTACTAAAGACAAGTAAATCAAAACAAATATATTAAGTGAATGGTCATTTTGACCAATTTAACTCCCATGCCTACTTTGGCTGTCTCAAACTTTCAAAACCTAACAGAAACTTTTCTGGATATTTGCACCCCTTGAATGTACTCATAACAAGGTATCAAGGACCACTTTGTGATCATCCAGAAACTTTCAAATGCATAGTTTAAATGATAATTCAAAATTGAATCTTTATCATATGGGAAGATCCCACTTTTCCAAAACCCACTCAAACAAGCTCAACTTTCAAAACCCAACTATCTGCAGACTCACCAGCACCAATCTAGCAAACCAACCAAAATTCATTTCAAAATTCAAAACTTGATTTCATGCGGCCATTTCATCAAACAGGTTGCAGACACAAATCAAACAAAACATCAAACACTATAGTGTGTAGTGATTCTTGCCTAACTTGTTCCTAGTTAGCTCACACAGCTCAGTAGATCATCTTGAAAGATTAGCCCAACACTAGCACCCCTGTGAGCTTGCCATTGCCATTAATGGTGAACAGCCGAGCACCCCAATGTCACCCCATTGTGGACAGCAGGCTAGAGGAAGAACTAGCCGTGCCAACCTTGTCTGGGAGGTAGCCCACCGTCCATCGCCACTCGCCCCACCAGCGAGTGTTGCCAAGCCTGGACCACGCACAAGCCGCGCCTGCACCATGCCGAGCATGCGCCAGAGCGCCACCTCGACCAGCGTCCACGCGCCGCCTCACCGCGTGCACACGATCACCACCGACCGGAGACCAGACATCCCGTTTGCCGCCCGTGCCATACAGCCACCGCCCGTCAAGACGCCCGCCAAGCAGAGCACCGGCTGCTCATCAAACCACACCGCCCCATGCCTCGCGACCATGTCGTTGAGCATCGCCAGAGACACAAGACCGCCCCTACCTTGCCCATGCCATTAGCCGTCAACGCGTTGCCCCGACGAGCTCACCGTGCGCCTGACGGTCCCTCGCCGACTATAAATAGAGGCCACCCGCCGATTTCTTCACACCATCTCACTCCCTCTCCTCACCGACCGTACACCGTTCTCGAGCAAGCGAGAACCACCTCCGGAATTTCACCGAGCCCGCCTCACGGAGAAGAAAGGAGCCAGCGATTGAGCCGCCCAGGAGAAGACACGGTACCGGAAGATGGACCCCAGTGATTCGACAACTAGGATCATCTCCCATCGTCGGCATTTCGTGACCTCAAGATGGAGCTTCGCCACGCTCCGTTATTACGTATTCACGCTTGATGTTGTATTAAGAATCGGATCATGAGATCCCCATTTGTGTAAGAACTTATGTATCGTTTGTAATGGATGAAGTACTATGGTATCCAATTCTGTTATGTCTCGCAAAAATGGTAATCCTGGGATTGCGATGTATGGCATATCAGGCATCTAGGATTGAAAAATCCGGGTGTTGACAACCTTCCTCCATGAATATCCGATGGGAGGTTATCATGGGACTTATACCCTTCAAGTCATCCATTGAGTACCCCAAAGGCCTTGCGGTGCTCCTTTAATACCTTCATAAGTTCTTCTTATTCCCCTGAAAGTTTAGCACTAATAATAATAGGGAATTTATTAGTATCATAGGAATCTATACTTAAGATTATCTGGTAGAGTTTTTAATTCCGGGGGTGGTAATTCTTCATCCCCTCTCTTTTCTGGTTCTTCAAAAGCTTCATCAGTTGGAGGTTCTTCAAATTCTTCTAGAGTTTTATTCTCCATCATTATTTCTCCATAATTTGGATCTTCATTTATTTCTTCATCTTGATTATTTAAGAAAAGAGCTGTCATTTCTTCAATAGTTTTCTCCTTCTCTTCTTGTTGTATGATTAGAGGTTTGTCTTTAAATTTGGAAAAATGTAATTCTTTTTCTACTTCCCCAAGCTTAAGGGATACAACCTCCTTTCTGAAGTCAATTGTGGAACCTATATCACTCAAAAAATTTCTTCCAAATATAATTGGGCAAAGAGTGTCAATTGGCATATCAACAACTACAAAATCAATAAGAATTTTTTTATTGTTAATTATGATAACTGCCATTGGAATTCTAAGATTTTTATTGGCTAACATGATTGTCATATCAGTATTTTCTATTGTAGCCGATGCTATTTCTTATTTTATTTCTAGATAAAAATAATAAGATATAACATTAACTTCAGTGCCAATATCACATAAACCGTAATGCAAGGTTTCTTTAAATATGCAGGGAAGAATAGGCTTACCCACATCTTTTACCTTAATGTTATCTTCAACCAATATGGAAGTCTCTTCATCAAGTTCAACTATGTTACAATGTGCATACATAGACATGATTGCTTCCTTGGTTACCTCTTCATCTTTGGCTTCATCTAGATGTTTTTCAAATATTGGCACACTTCCCTCTTCTTTCTCCTCCTATACTGCTTTGCCCTGTTCATACTCCAAAATATGCTTTTTGTGCAGTGTTAGGAAAAGGTATCTCATTAATTGGCTCTAGGGAGGCTACAGTCACTTTAAATTCTCTTTTGTTTTCAGGTTCAGGTGGTGGATCAAACATGACTAGACCCACCTTTGGAGCTTTGATGTGTTCTATGAAGGCTTTAATAACTTGCAATACAAGATCTGAATCTAAATAAAGCTCTTTAGATAATTCATTAACATGGCATTTTTATTATATTCGTGAATACATTCATGATCTATTTCCGTGCCTCCTTCACTTCCTAGACCAAAATTCCATTAAACTCTATGATCGCGAATTCTATTAAGTAAATCCCAAGCTTTAGTTATAGGTAAATCCATAAAAGCTCCTCTCACGTAAGAGTCTAATTCAATTCTATTAGCTTTAATCAAACCGCCATAAAAGATATGCAATAAATACCATTCAGGTAAATCATGATGAGCACATTGTCTAAGAAAATCTTTAAATCTTATATAAGATCTTACTATTCCTTCATTGGGATGGTTCTTCCAAGTCATTATAAGACGCCTGATTCCAAAATATTTTGATAATGGGTAATATTTAGATAAAATTCGCAAGCTAAATCATCCCCAGTAGTAGTGGCTTCTGAGGGTAGAGATCTATACCATGAGAGAGTTATACTTGTCAAAGTTTGACTAAAAAGTTTAACCCTTACCTCATCGGCGGTATACCCAGTTAATTGAAACGTACCACATATATCTTTGAAACATGCAATATGCTCATATGGATCAGGATCTTTTTCATCTTTAGTAAATTGCTTCTTGTGTAAAATACCAAGTAGTAGAGGATTTATTTCAAACCCCCTTGTCTTCTTGTTGGAGTTGTCTCTTTTATAAATATCATAGGGCTTCCCAAAACGGTTTGGGTTAGCACTAGTCATATGCTCAAACTCCATCATGTTGGTGGTAACTTGTAACTCAAAACAAAACTAAAGTAAATAAGCAAAAACTAAAAGACATACAACGCTTAGCTCTCCAGCAACGGTGCTGGAAATGAGCTTGATGACTGCTAGTGCATAGATAATATGTAGCTAGTTTCGAAATAAAGATATCGATCCCACAGGGAGCAGGAGTCTGAAGTCTAAGAATTATTGAAATAAATACTAAAAATAGAATTGCTAAATAAATTTCTAAGTGACAAGAATGTGTAAAAAGGTGTTTTTGCTATAAGAGAACAATATGTAAAGTAAATAAAACTGAATACAGAAAATAAGTATCGCGTATGTAAAAGAGATTTGAAACTTCAGTGGGAGAAAGCGTTCTTAGGGATTGGAGGATACACCACTATCATTATAAAGGGCTAAAGTAAATATTATTGTCATGAACATTCTCAACTATGTATTTGTGGGAGGAACTCCGTATTTGGACAAAGAGGCAGCAACCACTGTTCAAATCATCCTCATAACTACATCAGACAGCAATCAACATCAATTGAATTACCGCGCTATTAAGGGACATAATCCCGCAGGACGTATACTATGACATGGATAGTGTTTTGTGAGTTTTCTGGATTCCCAAGTTGTTACGTAAGGGGTGCCAACATCTTTATAGTCACTCTAAGTGCTAACATCCCTTTGTCTACCAACAAGTAGTTCCCTACATCAAGTCCCCACAAGAGGCAAATATTGGAGAGGTCGGCTTCTTCCTGTTGGAGATATGCCCTAAAGGCAATAATAAATATAGTTATTATTATATCTTTGTGTTTATGATAAATGTTTACATTCATGCTATAATAGTATTAACAAGGAAACATTAATACTTGTGTGATTTGTAGACTAAAATAAGAGTCCCTAGTAAAGCCTCTATATAATACTAGCTTGTTGGTTAATAGATGATTGTGGTTTCCCTATCATGAACATTGAGATGTTATTAACAACAAGATCATATCGTTAGGAGAATGATATGGTGGACATACTCCTATCGATAAGCGTAGCATAAAGATCAAGTCATTTTAATAGTTCAATTGCTATATGCTTTCTGATACATAGTAACCTAATTCCTTCGACCATGAGATCATGCATATCACCTTTACCGGATGGATGCTTTGATGACATCAAACACCACACCGTAACTGGGTGGCTATAAAGGTGGCATTGAGTGTTCGGAAAGTATTGGTTGAAACACATGGATCAAGACTGGGATTTGTCCATCCATATGACGGATAGATATACTCTGGGCCCTCTCGGTGAAATGTCATCCAATTGGCTTGCAATCATGTGACTGGCTCACAAGGGATCACATATCACGGGAACGAGAAAAGAGTACTTATCGGTAACGAGGTTGAACTAGGTATGCAGAGATACCGACGATCATAACCTCGGATAAGTAAACTATCGTGAGACAAAGGGAAATTGGTATCATATGTAAGTGGTTCATTCGATCGCAAAGTAATCGTAGAAATATATGGGAGCCATATAAATTTCCAGATTCCTCTATTGGTTATTGATCGGAGAAGTGTCTCGATCAAGTCCGCATAATTCACAAACCGTAGGGAGACACACTTAAGGATTCGACGTTGTTTGAGTAGTTATGGAATGATGAGAAAGAGTCCGAATGTTGTTCGGAGTCTCGAATGGGATTTGGGATATCACGAGGAGATCCGGAATGGTCCGGAGAATAAGATTCATATAAGGAAAGTCTCGTTTCGGAGTTGGAGAATGGTTCCGGTGTTTTCATCGGAAATGTTCTAGAAGGTTCTGGAATGTCTGGCACTCCGGAGGGGAAGGGTACATTAATGTGTTATATCAAGTTGATATGATTGCATCATGTACTAAGTGTCATCACTGAACAAAATAGAGGATTAAATCAAATCCTTGTTTGAAAAGTCAAACGCCTAGTTTGAAAGTCAAACGGCTATTTTTGGGAAGTGGAAAAGGAGGAGGAAACCGAGTTGGGGAGGAGTCCCTCGTCCC
Source organism: Avena longiglumis (assembly GCA_030063025.1). NCBI lineage: Eukaryota > Viridiplantae > Streptophyta > Magnoliopsida > Poales > Poaceae > Avena > Avena longiglumis. Next base: position 38,048,211 of record CP125974.1, read on the forward strand.
CACCGTCGGCGCACCACCAAGCCGAGTTGGGGAGGGACTCCCCTCCTTCCCCTTGGCTGGCCGGTCCCTCCACCTATATAAGGAGGGGCAGGGCTCCCTCCTAGAGACACACAAGATCCTCTCCTCCAAACCCTAAGCCGCCGGCGCCGCCACCTGCTGCCGCCGCCGCCGCCTAGCAACCCTAGCCTCCGGCCTAGCCCCTCCTCGGCGTGTCTAAACCCTAGATCGTCGAGGACTCTCTCATACTCCACCATACTCGCTTCGGCTTAAGGCGAAGCCCTGCGAGATCTCCCCTCTACTTCCGGTACCACGCCGTTGTGCTGCCGGAATCGCGAGGAGAGTGCTACAACCTCCGCTTCTTGGAACAAGGAGAGGAAGGTCTTCGTCGAAAACCGAACGTGTGACCGATCTGGGAGCACTGCCGGAACGCAGCGCCGGAAGGATAGTCTACGCGATCTTGAGATTGGGAAGAGTACGACTACATCACCTACGAGAATCCGCTCTCGTTAAACACTTTGGAATCTTCGAGGGTGAGTTATTCTATCGACTCGTTGCTACAATCTAGTAGATAGATCTTGGCTTGTTTGTTTGTATGCGGTAGAAATTTTTTGTTTTCCATGCTACAAAACCCTACAAAGGGTATCGAGCCGTGTCTATATGTAGATCACATTGACGAGTAGAACACAATGGTCATTAGGGCGTTGATGCTTTTATTGTCGATTGCTTCTTGTGTACTTTGCATCTTGCGGTATGTTGGGATGAAGGCCCAGGCTAACCTTACATGACATCGTTCATGAGACTTGCTCCACGCTTGACATGCAACTTGTATTGCATAAGTGGCTTTATGGGTGCTGCTTTCTCCTAGCATAGTTAAGATTCAATTTACAACGGGTGATTAACAATGCTAGTATGTTGTGGTTCTTGTTCGTAAGTTAGAACGACACTTATTGAAAGCCCCAAACCACGTAAAACATGCAAAGAAAGTAGAGGCGTCTAACTTTGTTTTGTAGGGGTGTGCAGTGATGTGATATGGCCATGATTGTGATTATATTTGATGTATGCAATGTTCCTTATTGTAAGTTGGCAACCGGCAGGAGCCATATGGTTGTCTTTAATTTTTGTTAAGACCCGCGTGTCTATTCAAAGTAGTTGTAATAGTTGAAGCCGATGGACGACAACCATGGAGAAGCGTCATTGACCTTGATGCAATGCCGGTGATGATGGAGATCATGTTCGTGCTAGAAGATGGAGATCGGAAGCACAAAGAAGAAAGGCCATATCATATCACATATTATGAATTGCATGTGATGTTAATCCTTTATTCATCTTGTATTGCTTAGTAGACGACGGTAGCATTATAAGATGATCCCTCATGCACATGAATATCAAATCATAAAGTGTTCACCCTTAGTTAGCACCGTTGGTAAAGCTTGTTGTTTCGAAGCACCACGTGATGATCGGGTGTGTTAGATTCCGCAAGTGTATACAACGTGAGCAAGCCAGATTTGCTCATGCGGAAACTAAGGTTTGATCTTGACGAGCCTAGCATGTACAGACATGGTCTCGGAACATGGATCACCGAAAGGTAAAGCATGAATCATATAGTAGATATGATGAACATGTCGATTGTTCGCCATTGAAACTATATCAGCTCTCGTGATGATCGATGTTGATGTGGTAGATTTGGTTCGTGTGATCACTAAAACAATGTGAGGGATATTGTTTTGAGTGGGAGTTCACCTAGATTAATTTTATTATTAATTTGAACTCAATTTGTCATAAACTTAGTCTAAACTATTGCAAAAATGTTGTAGATCAATGGCAGCCCCTACCATCAATTTTAATGCGTTCCTAGAGAAAGAAAAGTTGAAAAACAATGGAAGCAACTTCATGGATTGGTTCCGCAATTTGAGGATTGTCCTCACCTGGTAATTTGACCTATGTCTGGATGCACTGGGTGACCCACTGCGGTGATGCTACCGATGAAGTAAAGAATGTTTACCTCACTCGGAAGACTCGGTACTCCAGTTCAGGTGCTATCTTGTATGGTTTAGAATCGAGTATCGGAAAAGGTTTGAGAATTCAGACCCATATGATATTGTCGAGGATCTCAAATTGATCTTTGAGACTCATGCGGCAATTGAAAGCTATGAGGCTTCAAAAGTTCTTTAAGCGCAAGATGGAAGAGGGTAGCTCGTCGGTGAGCATGTGCTTAAGATGTCTAGGCACGCAAACAAACTTCAAAGCTTGGGTATTGTGATTCCTAATGCTTTGGGGATTTACTGTCCTCAATCACTACCACCAAGTTACAAGAACTTTGTGATGAACTACAACATGCAAAACATGAACAAGACGTTGCGAACTCTTTGCCATGTTGAAATCTCTGAAGTGGAGATCAAGAAAGAGCATCAAGTGTTGTTGGTCAATAAGACCACCAAATTCAAGAAAGGCAAGTCTAAGGAAGGACACTTCAAGAAGGGTGGTAAGAAAGTTACCACGCCAGAAGAAGACCAAGGCTGGACCTAATCACATCTTGAGTGCTTTTCTTAAGGGAGAAGGTCCTTTGGCGGAATTATTGCCCAAAGTACTTAGCGGATTTGAAGAACGGCAACATCAAGAAGAAAGGTATATCGATATACATGTTATTGATGTGTATCTCACTAGTACTCGTAGTAGTGCACGGGTATTTGATAATCTTGGTTGTTGCTCATATTTGTAACTCGAAATAGGTCTTTGCGAGAATAAGCGAAGCTAGCGAAGAACGAGGTGACGATGCGCATGGGAAACGGATCAAAGGTTGATGTGATCGCGGTCGGCACGCTACCCCTTCATCTACCATTGGGATTAGTTTTATACTTAAATAATTGTTATTTGGTGCCTGCGTTAAGCATGAACATTATATCGGGATCTTGTTTATTGCGAGACAGTTACTTGTTTAAGTCCGAGAATAATGGTTGTTAGATTTATATGAGTAATATGTTTTATGCACATGCACCTTTGATAGATGGTCTATTCTTGTTGAATCTCGATAGTGGAAATACACATATTAATAACATAGAGGCTAAACATTTGAAATCGAACGATAACTCGACCTATATGTGGCACTTTCGTCTTGGTCACATTGGAGTGAAGCTTATGAAGAAACTCCATTCCGATGGACTTCTTGAATCACTTGATTTCGAATCACTTGAAAGATGCGAAGCATGTCTGATGGGTAAAATGACTAAGACTCCATTCTCTGGTATGATGGAGAGAGCTACGGACTTATTGGAAATCATACATATCGATGTGTGTGGTCCAATGAGTGTAGCATCGCACGGTGGTTATCGTTATGTTCTTACCTTCACGAATGACTTGAGTAGATATGGGTATATCTATTTCATGAAACATAAGTCCGAAACTTTCGAGAAGTTTAAGGAATTTCAAAGTGAGGTAGAGAATCAACGTAACAAGAAGATAAAATTTCTACGTTCTGATCGTGGAGGTGAATATCTAAGTTACGAGTTTGGCGAGCATTTGAAGAAATGCGGAATACTTTCACAATTGACACCGCCGGGAACACCACAGCGTAATGGTGTGTCCGAACGTCGTAATCGAACTCTCTTAGATATGGTTCGTTCTATGATGTCACTTACAGTTACGCTATCATTTTGGGGTTATACATTAGAAACAGCGTATTCACTTTAAATAGGGCACCATCTAAATCCGTTGAAACGACACCGTATGAATTATGGTTTGGGAAGAAACCTAGATTGTCGTTCCTTAAAGTTTGGGGATCTGAAGCCTATGTAAAGAAGTTCTGTTAGGACAAGCTTGAACCCAAAGCGGAAAAATCGTCTTCATAGGATACCGAAGGAAACTATTGGGTATACCTTCTATCATAGATCGAAGGCAAAATCTTCGTTTCCAAGAATGGATCCTTTCTAGAGAAGAATTTCTCTCGAAAGAAGTGGAAGGAAAGTAGAAATCGAGGTTATCGAACCTTCTCTCGAAATTGCGAGTAGCGCAGCACGGAAGAAGTTCTGTGGTGCCTTCACCAGTTAGAGAGTAAGCTAATGATGATGATCATGAAACTTGGTTGAAGTTGCTCTGAGCCTCGCGGTCAGCGAGAACTCGTACCACTCCAGTTGGTATGATCCGTTATGAGTGTCATGTTGGTGGACAACACCGATGACCCCGAGACATCGAGGAAGCGATGATGAGACGATTCAATAAATGGCAAGAAGCCATGAAATCCGAGATTGGATCCATGTACGAAAACCAAGTATGGACTTTGGTGGACTTACGGATGGCGGAAGGCTATCGAGAACAAATGGATTTTCAAGAAGAAAAGCAGATCTTGATGGTAATGTTCTGTCTATAAAGCTCGACTTGTCGCAAAAGGGTTTCGACAAATTCATGGAGTTGACTACGATGAGACTTTCTCACGATGGCGAAGCTAAAGTCTGTGAGGATTATGTTAGCAATCGCTGCATATTATGATTATGAGATATGGCAGATGGATGTCAAAACAACATTCCTCAATGGAGACATTGATGAAGAGTTGTATATGATGCAACCCAAAGGTTTTGTCGATCCTAAAGATGCTAACAAGGTATGCAAACTTCAACGGTCCATCTATGGATTGAAGCAAGCATCCCGAAGTTGGAATCAACGTTTTGATAAGGTGATCAAAAGTTTTGGTTTTATACAAACTTATGGAGAATCTTGTATTTACAAGAAAGTGAGTGGGAGCTCTGTAGCATTCTTAATACTATATGTAGATGACATATTGTTGATTGGTAATGATGTAGACCTTCTTAATAGTGTCAAGGAATATTTGAATAATAGTTTTTCAATGAAGGATCTTGGCGAAGCAGCTTACATATTAGGCATAAAGATTTATAGAGATAGATCGAGACGCCAAATATCATTGTCACAAAGTACATATTTGGACAAAGTTCTAAAGAGGTTTGGAATGGAAGATAGCAAGAAAGGGTTCTTGCCCATGTTGCTAATCGACCTTGAGTAAAACTCAAAGTCCGACATCGGGCAGAAGATAGAGAAAGGATGAGTAAGACTCCTATGCAGCCATATGATCTCTAATGTATGACATGCTATGTAATAGACCCGACATTGCATATGATGTTAGTTTAACTAGCGAGATATCAAAGTGATCCGGTGGATCATTGAATGATCAAAAACATCCTTAAGTACTTGAGAAGAACTAAGGATATGGTTCTTTCTTATGGAGGTGATGAACAGCTCGTTGTTAATGGTTACACCGATGCTAGTTGGAACACCGATCCGGATGATTCTAAATCACAATCTGGATACGTATTTATTTTGAATGGTGCAGATTAGTTGGAGGTGCAAAGCAAAGCGTTGTGGCGATATCTTCAACTGAATCGGAATACATGGCTGCTTCGGAGGCTTCACAAGAATCGATATGGATGAAAGAGTTCATTACAGAGCTGGGTGTGGTTCCTAGTGCGCTGGACCCAATGTCTATCTACTGTGATAACATGGGTGCCATAGCCAATGCGCAAGAACCAAGGTTACACAAGAAGCTGAAGCACATCAAGCTATGTTTTCACGCTATTCGAGAACAAATCCAAGATGGGGATATAAAGATTTGCAAAGTACACTTCCGCAGCCTTCAGCTTGTTGACCATCAACACATGCTTATCCTTCTTGATGTCCACTTCCGCAGCCTTCAGCTTTGCGAAGATCTCGGTGATCGTATCAGTGGAACCAATCTGATTATGAGTCACTACAAAACTTTTGTAGCTGGGAGGGAGTGATTGCAGAACCCTGTCAATCTTGAGCTCCTCTGGAATCGTGCATTCCAGTTGCTCAAGGCGTTGAGTGTAGCCCGACATCTTTATGGCGTGCTCACTATGAACTCCTTCCTCCATCTTGCAGTTAAAGAACTTCTCGGAGATCTCATATCTCTCGAGCGGGCTTGAGTCGAAACATGGTTTTCAGCTCCTCGAGAATCTCTAAGGGCCCGGGATAGGTTGCAAAACGATTTTGAAGCTCCGGTTCCATAGCAAACAACATGGTGCTCTTAATCACACCATAATCATCTTTGCGTGACTGATAGACAGCTTTCTCATCAGCCGGTGCAGTTGCAGCAGGGGGGTCACCTAACTCTTTACCAAGGACATAGTCCTTTTGTCACTTGAACAGAATGATTCTTAGATTGCGGAACCAGTTGGTGAAGTTAGACCCATTGTTTCTAAGCTTTTCTTTCTCAGCAAAAACGTTGAAGTTGAAGTTGGACTTGGCCATTGGATATACAGTATTTGCAAGTACAACTTAGACTATGTTCATGATAAATAGTTCAATTTAATCAAATTACTAGATGAACTCCCACTAAATTCAACATCCCTCAAGTTGTTTAGTGAACACGATCCAAATTCACCACACCTAATCCGATCATCACGAGAAGAGATGTGGTTTCAATGGTGGACAACAAAGTGTCGATCATATCATTCATATGACTCATGCTTAACCTTTCGATTCTTGTGTTCCGAGGCCATGTCTGTACATGCTAGGCTCGTCAAGTTAGACCCAAGTATTTCCGCGTGTGCAAGCGGCTTGCACCGTTGTATGTGAGTGTAGAGTCTATAGCACCCGATCATCACGTGATGCTTGGACACGACGAACTTCATAGCGGTGCATACTTGGGGAGAACACAGTTTTTATCTTGATCTTTAAGTGAGGAATCATCTTATAATGCTACCGTCGCGATCTAAGCATAATAAGATACATAAAGGGATAAACATCACGTGCATATAACTTTATGTGACATGGTATAGCCAATCTTCGCGCAATGATCTCCATCTTGTGCGTTCCGGCATGATCTCCACCATGATTGCCTCCACCACGAATAGCAACTACAACTATTGCTAACTACTTAGCGATAAAGTGAAGCTATTACATGGCGTATAAGAAGTTGACTCGCAGGTCATACACAATTATAAAGACAACCATATGGCTCCTTTCGGTTGTGTACTCATCGACATGCAAGTCGTGAAACATTACAAAACATGATCATCGCATACAATATACACATCACATCTTGGGCCATACCATATCACAGAAAACACTCCCTGCAAAAACAAGTTAGACGCCTCTACTTTGTTGTTGCATGTTTTACGTGGCTTATGGGAGTAGATGCTCAGAACGATTCTTACCTACGGAAAGCCACAACGGTGATATTATGGTTGCCAAACTCCGGTGTTAATCCCATGACAACTATAGTGAGAGAAACTGACATCCACCAGCCGCATGTGTGGTACAAGCCACACGTCAAGTGCGAGCGGTCATGACGGCGTCGCGTAAGGTTGGCTGGACCGCTTCAATCTCACTATCCGCGTCATAAGAAGAACACAAACAAGAGGCTTGCAACAGAAAAATCAACGCCCGCAGAACCATGTTGCATTCTACTGTGAATCACATCTACGCATAGATCTAGCTCGATACCCTTTGAAGGGTTTGGCGGCATAGTAAATCAAAATTTTCTACGGAGCGAGCGGAGGAAAGCCAAGATCTAATCTAGGAGATGCAAACAACGAGAAGATTGGATTAGATCTTCATACCCTTGAAGATTCGCACAGTGAACGTTCTCGGGCGTGGGTGATGTAGTCGTACTCGCTTCTCCTCCTCGCGATCTGATCCGATCTAGCACCACAAGTGGCGGTGCCTCGTGAGATGCACACGTCAGCACCTCGGCGTCTCCTCCTTCCTCGGACCAGCGAGTATGGTGGAGAGATAGATTGGATCTACAACACGGCGTGGTGTATATGGTGGAGAATTTCTGCTGCAGGCCGCCTACAAGCGGTCGGGAGGAGAGAGGAAGGTAGCAAGGCAGCTAGGGCTTGGAGGAAGTTGTGTGTGGGGAGGCGCACCACCCCTCTATATATAGAGGCGGCCAGCCCTTGCCCCTCCTCCAAGCCTATCTCTAGTTTAAACAATTTAAACTCTCCCTTATCTAGAAATCCTATCTCTAGTTTAAACGATTTAAACTCTCCCTTATCTAGAAATCCTATCTCTAGTTTAAACGAGTTTAAACTTATCTAGGATCGGCTGGGCCCTATGGGGCCTTGTGCCCCTGGCCCAATGCGGCCAGGACACTCCCTCATAGGCCCATGCCCCCTCCCGGAAGGTGGGGCCACGTTGGTCCCCTTCTGAAAGGTTCTAGAAGCTTCCGGTACAATACCGATTAACCCGGAACAATTCCGAACTCCAAAAATTGCACTGCCTTATATGAATCTTATTCTCCGGACCATTCAGGAACCTCTCGTGATATCCCGGATCCCATCCGAGACTCCGAACAAAAATTCATAAACCAATTATCCAATCTATCCTAGCGTCAAGACACGTTAAGTGTGTGACCCTGCGGGTTCGAGAATATGCAGACATGATCTTCTATCAATAATCAACTTGGACTGGGCACCCATATTGACTCCCACACATTCATCGATGATCATATCGGATGAACCACGATGCGAGATTCAATCAATCCCATATATATATTCCCTTCGTCTCGCGATATTTTACTTGCCGAGATTCGATCGTCGATGCCGTCATACCTAGTTCAATCTCGTTCACAGCAAGTACTTTACTCGTTCCGTAATCCGATATCACTTTGTGATTAACTCCTTAACCACATGCTTGCAAGCGGTGTTGATATCGATTCCCGAGTGGGCCCGAAGTATATCTCTCCGACTTGGGAGGGACAAATTCCATCTCGATACATACAACCCAGAGATACTTTCCGATCACGAGAGACACCTTTATGATCACCCTCTCATAGGATGACGTTTGATGACCTCAAAGCTTTCTTCGATACCAGGAGTTGTATTATCTCATGGTCTAAGGAATACAATATTTGACATAGGAAAAGCTTAAAGATGAACACGATGAAACGATCTAATTGCTTCGCTTAGTTTGGGTATGTCCATCATATCATTCTCCCAATGATATGATCTCATTATCAATTGACAACTCATGTCTATGGTTAGGAAACCTTAACCATCATTGATCAATGAGCTAGTCCATAGAGGCGTACTAGGGACACGGTGTTGTTCACAAACCACACAAGTATTAAAGTTTCCGCTTAATACAATTCTAGCATGGAATATAAACTTTATCATGAACAAGAATTATAATAATAACATCTTTATTATTGCCTCTAGGGCATAATTCCAACAGTATGTGTACATATCACGATATGATTGATCAAAATATTCATGTGATTTCACTCACCAAGTGTTAAAACACTTGAATCTCGTTTCACTTGCCAAGTGTTAATACACTTGAATATTGATTCAATCCTTTCCATGCGACAGGAACCTTTCTCATCGTTTCCATATTGAACTCATTCAATATCTTATCTATGTACATTTGGCACAACCATATTAGCGTCTCAGTCTATCCATATAGACATTGATGCCTAATATTCTGGTTTTTCCTATGTCTTTTACTGAAATCAAATTTTAATGAAATTCTTAACCTATGTAAATAAAATATATATCATTCCTAATCAACAAGATGTCTTCTACATAGTGTATTAGAAATATGACTCAGCGCTCCCACCTAATTTCTTCCAAATGCAAGCATCTTCATCGTATCTAATGAAATTAAACCTTTTAACAGTTTCATCACGATGAAGATTCTAACTCCGCAATGCTTACTTTAACCATTGAAGTTTGCATGCCCTTTTAGCATTCTTTGAATTAAAAAATCCTTTGGATCGTGTCATGTGCACGTCCTAGGTAACCATTCTATTAGAAGAACTTTGTTTTGTTTGTTTAACTACCATATACCAAAATTATATGTAGTGGTTGCTATAATAATCCGTCCAGACTAAATATTGCTATAAAAGATCAAATCTTGTTATAGTCAACTCCTTGAACATCATCGTAAACTCTTTCCTGATATGTCGACTATTTCATAGATGTGAAACATCCATGTCTATTTCTGTATAGGTCCAAATACGACTGATAGGCTTTACACCTTTCCAGAGGGTCTTCCAAGTTCAAAAACTTGATTTCTCGTGTATGGAAACTATCGCAGATTCTTTATAACTTCTAGTCATTTGATGGGGTTAGGGCCCATCATCGCTTCTTTGCATGTAGTCGGTTCATCATTATCAGAACAATAAAGACTTGTTCTTCAAACTTACTATTTGATTGTCACCCGACCTACCCGGTTCAATAGGAACTCAAATATCCAAGATCATAACCTTTGTAACCACGAGAACCATGAGCGTTGTGGTCGCCTCCGGAAAACTTTTCGGCGTTGTGCTACTTAGCACATGTTGCTTACGTTCATCAACCTAATAAAGTTCTATTGTCCTCCCACTTAACTATTCACGAAAAAAATTCCTTCTCAAGAAAATTGACGTTCCAAGTGACAAACTATTTTGTCCTTGGTGTTATGGAGAAATGCCCAACAAATTATTTGGGATAACCTACAAATACATGCTTATCCGACTTTGGTTATAAAAATTTTACTTATGCCTAGCATACCAAAATTTAAGAAAATACAACTTGGGTTTTATCCCAAACCATAACTCATATGGTGTCATTTCAACGGATCACGATGGTGCTCTTTTCAGTGTAAAAGCATAGTCACTAAAGCTTTAATATTTTAAAATATAATGGCAGTTTTATAAATGACACCTTTGATCTTACCATGTCAAACAAGGTTTCATTACATATCTCGAACACTACATACTGCTACGGTGTTTCGAGAAATATGAATCCATGGAACGATTCCTCAAATCTTAGGTGTTTTGCTAAACTTATAACTCAAATATCTTCCTTTATGATCAAATCATAAATTATTTACTTTCTTGTTACAATGATTTTCCACTTCATCTTGAAAGTCTTTGAACATTTTCAAATACTTCACACTTCTTCCTCATTAAGTAAATATACACATATATTCACTTAAATTCCGGATGAAGCATATGAAGATGAAAGATCCACCACTCATGGCTACACATAATGGACTATATACATCAACATGCACAATTTCCAATAAGTTAGTCATCCATAACTCTTTGTCATATGAACGGAGTTTCAACTATCTCTAGGAAAGTCTCACAAGCGTCAGTTGATCAAAATCAAAGACTCCAAAATTCCATCAACATGGAGTTTCTACATGTTTTCTTTGCAATATAATTTAAACAGTGATGTCTAAGTGATCTTTTAATCATTTATCTAACGTAACATTAGTTTTTATGGACGTGATTTCTCCAACTAGACTTGTAAATCATCCATCTTTTATGGAATACGGTAATTATTTGAATAATCTTTGTTCTCATAATACCTGGACAAAATAACAATTATTAAAACAAATCTTGAAGGCAAGCTTTGATTTCAACTAGAAACAAAACAACACTTTATTTGTTTTCAATGAACATCATCACATATTCTCTTGCTAGTTACTTAGGCCATTGCAGTTCATGAATTGTGTTGTTCTGTATGACACTTCAGACCAAAAAAAATTGATATCCAATATCCAAGAACCACATTGTTTAATAAGCAAAGAATACAACCATAACATGTATATCATCTATATACTTAAGTGGACTTTTCCAGTCTTTTCTTTTTCTGCCAAATATTTCTGAGATTCTCTTTCAGCATTTCCTTTCCCTTTTAAAAGAATGTATCAACATCAATAGTGGCGCCATACACATGAAACATAGTCCAAAGCGTGTATAGTCAAATACTAATACCTTTGGACTTGCACTTTGAAGTAGATCACCATCATCAAATGATTGGCATTCTTTCAAAATCCATTCTTTAGTAATATTTTAGTGTAGTAAACATTTTACCTACATCTTCTATTCATACTTATCATGAAAACTTTCATGATCAAGATACTATAGCTTATAAAGGAGAATCGTGATTATAATTTTATTTTACAAAACCTTTTTGGAGCATTAGGACGCCTAGCATCTCCAACCTTCGCAAATTCTCATACAATATGAGAACATGTATTTTTCTACATTATACTATATCATATTGCAACCAAAACATTGTTTTGAATATCGCAATATCTTCCACACATGATAGTTTCTGAAACAATCCTTTCATCTCCTAGATAACCTTGATACTAAAATATCTTTTGAGTATCAAGAATTATGGATGCAAACATGATACTTTAGGTACTAACGCTGGAATTGTTACTCTTGATTTAATACTACTTATTAAACTTTATGGAGTAAATGCAGTTTGCTAAAAATTTTCAATAGGACTTCTAAAATTTAGATTGACACTCAAAAAAATACGATACCAGTTCTTAAAGTAAATATCCAGAATTCTATAGTTCTATTATCTCAATTATAACTAAGCATAAGGTAGTAAACGGATGCCAATGACTACAATAAATTATGTAAATTTACTTTGATTTAAGTTATGATAAATTGAGTTCAACTTTAATCTTATTACTATTTGAACTCCCACTCAAACCGACATCCCTCAAATCATTTTGATGATTACATGAACCAGATCCACTGTAACAAGACCGATCATCACGTGATTGTTGTAGCTTCAAAGGCGAGCATCTAGATGGTCATCATATCAACCATATGACTCATGCTTTATCTTTTGGTTCATCTTCCGAGGCGATGTATGTATATGCTAGGCTCTCCAAGTAAGAACCTTAGTACCCGCGTGTGTAAAACTGTCTTACACCCATTGTATGCGAACGTTGAGTCTATCACACCCGATCATCACGTGTTGTCTTAAAACAGTAAACTTTCTCAATGGTGCATACTAAAGGAAGAACATATTGTTATCTTGATATTTAAATGAGGCATCATCTTATAATGTTACTAAAGCGCCAAACAAGCAATATAAGATGCAAACAAACATTATATGCTAAAAGTGATACGATATGGTTCTTGCACTTGATCACTATCTTGTGCATCGTGTTATGATATTTATCATTCATATATGTGTAAGGCCAAGGTCTATGAAACTTATACTTGGGCATGGTATAATTTCCAATAGTATGAATTCATACTACAAATTATAATCCTACATATTATAATACTTGCCCGGCAAAACCAAAAAACTAGACGTCTCTAATTTATATTTTGCATGTTTTTACGTGGATGAGGGCTTTCGGAGATAGAACCGTTCTTATCTACGAACATGGAACCACAACGATGATAATAAAATTATTGGCAACTCGTTGTAAATCAGATATTGACTATAGTAGGATAGACAAACACCCGCAAGCCACTTATGCAAAACTAGCACAAAACCCGTGCGTTGCTTCGGGTCAACATATGAAATAGCTAGTAGTAGTTTCCATTAATCCAGCAGCCATAAAAAAATTAGTGGAACATTAGAATATGTAGTACTTCCTCATTTGAGATGAACATCATAATAGTACCTTCAAGTCAGGATCACTACATTTGGACTATAACATGACACTAATTTGTTTTTCATGGAAGTACGATGAGGAATCAACAATTTCCAAATATTTGGTAAGCACAGCAAATGCAGTGTTTTGCAAAAATTGCGAGTAACAAAGCATATAGCGGATATTCCCTGTACTATGAAACACACTTCTGTTGGATCTTAGTGGTTGTTCCTTTGAAGAATTAACAGCTTCTGTTGATCAGCTGAAGCAACTGATATATCACGATACTTTAGCTTCAGAGTAAGAGCATTCACTGAAATGAAATGGTTTGTTAGCAATTGAATACTCTGGACAGGTACTGAATAGCAAAGTAAGATAGATAGTGAATCAAATAAAGAACTTGAAACTACAGACAAAGAAGCAACGAGAGCTGACTCGTGCGCACATGGGTCATGCCGCTCTGAGCAAATTCTTGACCTGCTTCACGAGGAGATCGTTAGCAAGGTGTACGTACACCGCACGGAAGGTGCAGTTTCCGTGGATCATCACGATGGCATGTTGGTCATGGAGGGTACCATGTCGACCACTTTGGTTGGCGAGCACCATGTCCACCTCTGCCAGGCTCCAGCAGCTCGATGTGTTCAGAGCATTTTTCGCCGGCACCTCACCCGAAGACGTAGTCGTCCATCTCATAGGCATGAAGGACCAGGTCCACTCGGATTGGGACCTGCATCTCCGGCTCGACGTGGGCTTATAGCTCCTATGCGACGTCTTTACATGGAATTGGAAGGAAAGCGACATCGTTGAAAAGAATAGCTCGCATGCGACGGTTGTGAGGCAGCTAATATCCCAGGGCCACACGGGCCTTAAAACGGTCGTAAGGACACATTTAACTTTGTTCCAATATTAGGGTTAAGCCAAACCGGTTGGTTGGGACAGCCAGTCAAACCAACCGCTTCCGACCGAGAGCGCGCGTAACACTGACTGTAGCTTCCCCGACGGTGGCGGCGGACCTCACCCATCGTTCTCGGCGCCGGCGGCACGGCAATTAATTTAGGCGGCGGCGCTTTCGTTCGACGACGAAGGTGGTGAGTGCCATTTGAAAGCTAATTCCTCTCCCATTCTTCTCAATTCGAGATCTGAGCGTGCCCATTGATGCTAGATTGTGGAGGCGAGGGTGTGCTGAACGGGGCGAGGGGGAACGATATGGAGCATGGAGAGGGGACTTCTAATCGGTATATACCGTATCTCTGCACTTAATTTCTCTAAGGTTGAGCTCTCTGTTCGCTTCCGCTAGCTCACAGTGCCCGCCAAAAACAGGGGAGACGATGTTGCGCGCCAAACCTTCGAATTTCGCATCAATTTCTTTCCCTCTAGGGCTGTTTTAGTTGATGGCAGCACGCAGATCATGAGAGAGACACGGTTGTTAAATGGGAGGTGGAATTAGAACATGTTGTTCCCCAAGAGCTAATAAACATGGGAGAGGAGGCAGTAAGGAAAATGGTGGAAAAAATTGGGGATAGTGTGGTTTGGGGGCCAGAGCAAGAAGTTTCTTTGTTACGATTTGATGATTGCAAATGTGACTATGTTAGGGTTGAGACAGGGGAACATATAGTTGATGAAATCGATGAGAGAAACGGTTGGACAAGCAAAACTGTTCTGTTTTTAGCAGAGCTCATTGATCTAAAACCTGATTCGAGGGTTGGATATGTGGCCTCGAAGCTGGCTGCTCAGATGGTCGAGGATGATTGGGCTGCACAAAGGCAAGTAATGCCTATACTTACTGAGTTGGAAGTGTTAACAGTGGAGGATGATGATGCTAATGCACAAGGGGAGGCTGCAGATGGTAATGCACAAAGGATTGTAATTGATTGGAATTCAATTGAGATACATGACCCTTGATTTGGTCATTGCACCAATAGATGACATTGAAATGGCAAAGCTTTTGGCATTCCTATAGATGATGAGACAAGGAGAAGAAGAGGATGAAGCTGCAAATGATGGTGACAACCATTTAAGAGATGAAGAGGATATAGATCTAGAGTTGTTGGAAAATGCTGCAGTTCATGTAGATGATGCACATGATGATGAGCTAGTAATGATTTATGACAAAGAGGACCCGTTATTGAAGTTGGGAGATTGTTTCCAAGCATGGATGAATTCAGGATGTGTTTCAGGACATATGCAGTCAAACGTGAGTTTGCTACCAAGACTATGTGGACTGATAAAAAGAAGTTCTATGCAAAATGCATAGGTTATGATGGTGGTGCCAAGCCTTGCAAGTGGTATATATCTGCTAGACGCCAACCTGATGGAAGGACAATAAGAGTGAATCAAATTACAAAACCTCATACTTGCATTACAAGTTCTCAAACAGTTACAAAGATGACATCACAATATGGGTTGCAGAAAAGATAAAGCCCATTTTAGCCACAACACCAAACAGCACTGCAAAGAGACTGAAAATAGACTTGGAAAAGCAGTACCCCATTAAGCTGAATTATACTACAGTGTGGAAGGCAAAGCAAAGGGCAATGAAAGAGCTATATGGTGATTGGGCAAATACCTTTGAATGCTTTATAACTTCAAAGCGTAAGTAGAGAAGAGGTCACTGGCGGTGTTGTGGAGATAGATCTTGAGGTAACGGTGATGGGAAAGTCTTCTTCTCTAAATTCTTCATGGCTTTAAAGCCTTGCATCGATGGCTTCAAAGCAGGTTGCCGTCCATATTTGAGTATAGACTCATCTTTCTTGATGGAAAGTGGAATGGTCAACTAGCAGCATGCAATGTTTTAGATGGACACAATTGGATGTTCCACAGAGCTATTGGCATGTTTCACTGAGATGAGGCATCATGGACATGGTTCATGATGCATTGAAAAGATGCATAGGGCGATCTCTCCATTGGCAAAGGCACAGATGCATGTAAAGGTTTAGAAAATGCAGTGAAGATTGTTTTCCTCATCTTGGCTGAAGAGGAATGCTTGACCATATGTGGATGAATTTGATCAAAAATTCAGAGGAGATGATTTTGGACATGTGGCCATGACAAGATCTTACACCAGTGCACACATTCATATCACCTTGAGAAGATTAAGGCATGCTCCGAGGAGGATAGGGTCAAGTTTTGTACATGGTTGGAAACCTACCATTCTCTTTTATGGTACAGTCTGGTTTTAACACTTGCCATCAAATGTGATCATATCAACAATAATTTGGCGAAAGTTTCAACAACAAAGTGAAGGAGTTAAAAGACTTGCACGTCCATGACATGGTTGACTGTGATCGATCATGATCATGAGGTTGTGGAATTGAGAAGAAGGCTTGGTGATGTTCTTCAAGGAGATAAGTTTCACGATGTTGTGCGCGGTGGTCAAGGAGCGTAAATCTTGCACATTTGCGTGTTGAGAAATCCTCATTGTGGGGGTGTGAAGTCGAGAGATACAAAGATCGGCAGAGGCATGTTGTTGACACTCAATTGCATGAATGCACATGCCTTGAGTGGCAACACACTGGAAGCCTTGTGAGCATGCCATACTTTTCTTGGCCTCCAAACACAAGCTAAATATGCACCCATATTTGCATGAGTATTATTCTGTAGCAAAATTCAAGGCTGCATATGGAACACCAATTCCAGCACTTACAGATCGGTCTCGGTGCTGAAGTGGACATTCAGCCTCCTTGTGTCCTCCTTTGATGAAAAGAAAGGTTGGCAGCCCAAGCGAGTAGATTCAAGGCTTGGTTTGAGAAAGGTGGGAGCGACAAGAAGGAAAGAAAGATGAAAAGAAAGATGCCAAGCCAAAAAGGGCCCAAAAGGTAACAAGAATAGATGCAAACTCATGAAGAACTTGGACACCGAGCTGGCTCTACCAAGTGCGATACACACCTGAAAAGCCAAAGTATGTTCATCCAAAATCTATCCCATTTCTTGTTGATGATTTTTCTCCCAGCTAACTTGCTTGTTTTCGGAGGAAGCGTGGAGAAAAAGGCCCACCTCTTGTTGTCGATTTAATGTCGCCAGTGAAAAGGGCAAGAATCAATGGCCAAAGAAAGAAGAGAACTAACCAGATCATGTTTGGTGCTGCTGAGGTGCAATCTGAACTTGTTTTGGAGGATGATGTGCAAACTGTTGAGGCTTTAGGGCACACCGTTTCTGATTTGGAAGCTCTGGTGCAAAATGAGGGGCAAAATGAGCCTGTTGTTGAGGCTCTAGTGCAAAATGAGCCTGTTGTTGAGGCTTTGGTGCAAAATGAGCCTGTTGTTGAGGCTCTGGTGCAAAATGAGCATGTTGTTGAGGCTCTGGTGCAAAATGAGCATGTTGTTGAGGCTCTGGTGCAAAATGAGCCTGTTGTTGAGGCTTTGGTGCAAACTGACCAAGTTGTTGAGGCTCTGGATCATGATCATGAGGTTGTTGAGGAGGTGCAGGAGGTGAAGGAGACTCTTGGACGTGCTGTGGGGAGGCCAGATGGTAATGGTAAGAAAAAGAAGAGCATAAACCTATTGTGTGGTGTGAAACTTGTGAAGGAGAAGAAAACGAGGGGTAAGAAGAGCAAAAAGAAATAGACATTTGTTATTGTAAACATTTGTTATTGTTGTAAACATTTGTTATTGTTGTAAACATTTGACACTTGTTGTTGTAATAATTTGGCACTTGTTGTTGTAAACATTTGTTATTATAATAATTTGTCACTTGTTGATAATTTGGACAAAATTCAAATATGATGGTAAATTTGAATTTCAACATATGTAGCTATGTCACTTTTCTATGTTTGTATGAGCTTCCAATGTTTTTCTCATATGTACAATACAACTCATCCTCACCTGATCCCTTTTGTGAAGTACAACTCACCTCACCCAAAATGGGGTAGAAATGGGCTCCAAAGCTAGGGTAAACCACCCCATTTCTAAGCAAGTTTTTTTCGACCATTTCTAAAACCAAGTTAGATATTTTTCCTCAACTATGTCACATAACATGACACCATGCGAAGGTTTTGTATTTTTTAATTTTTTGAATTAGTTATGCACATTTGAATGTCTGGTCAAACTTGAAGGGTTTTCATAAATATTCTTAGCTAGGGGTGAGGCTGTAAAACTACCATTGGATCTCCGATGAAATAGCATGTTGTGAACCTAAAAATTATTTTTACAAAAATCATCAGCATGGAATCATGTACTTGTAGTTCATATCTTACCCACTTCCGACGATTATCAGGATTTGTCTTTTCACTGTGGATGGAATAAAAGGTTTGAGATACTCAGGTTGGGAAATTGTACATTCTAGGTGGTCTAGTATTTTGAAAAATAGGATGTTACCATTTTTAAACTTCAATTTGGTGGTTGCTTCACAAATCCCCTCTTTCGGCACTCAGAAAATAGAAAATGATTTTTCTGTGCGTCGAAAAGGAAAACTTTGTGCTACAACATTGTTAGTCATCCCATTATAGACATGCATGCCAAATATGGGCACATTATCACAAACTATGCCTTGATTCTAGCCATATCATTGGTCATTTGACCAAAGCCAGAAAACCTCGGAGGAGATAGGTCATTTTGTGAAGGGTTTTTTGAAATATGATCAATAGACCAAGTTTGATATTTTTCCTCACAACTATGTCACATAACATGACACCATGCGAAGGTTTTGTATTTTTTTGATTTTTTTGAATTAGTTATGCACATTTGAATGTTTGGTCAAACTTGTGAAACCCCGTTGACTGCATCCTAAACCCCGCTAACCCTAAGGCCGAATGAGGACCGTAGATCTAACCCTAGCGCGACACTGTGGCCGTCCGATCGCGTCTTCTAGAAGGATTCCGCGGGTGGCTCTGGGCGATCCGTGGAAGGGCTTGTTCTGCAACCTGATTGGTTGGCGTCTCTTAGAAGGATTTCGTGGCTAGCTCTTGGCGATCCGTGGGATGGATGATTACGAATCGATTGGCTTCATCGTTTTACGTGCAACAGCGTGACATGCGGCGTGGCATGCGAGTTGAACGGGCGGCTGCACCATGCGGGCATGTAGCTGCCTAAGCGTCGCGATCTAGCTATTTCGTCCAATGACTGCAGTATTTACTCCTCCGTCGCATTAAATAAGTTTACGTAACAACTTTCTCCAATCAAACTTACTCCTCGGGTTCATTGTAATAAATGAGACTTTGCATGATACCACATCTATGTTATTTTGGCTTGTGGATAGCCTTAGGCTGGTCATAGTGCTAAGTAACTAAGACTAGTAACTTGCACATGTTACTAGTTGATGTTACTACCTTCATAGTGGGTGATAACATATGTATGGTGTCATGCAAGAGCTAATTAATTAGTTTGTAGACTCATATGATCTTGGTTATGTGTGATGTTATGGTAACTAGCTAAGTTACTACCTCTCTCTCTTTCTTCATTAATTGTCATGCCATGTCACCAATTTGCCTAATTGGCATTGCATGTACATGCATGTTACTACCTAAGGGCATCCACTATGTGCAAAAAACCACACCTTAAGTCCTATGTGGCAATGCTTGTAGTCTACTTTATACATAGTGGAAGAAATAAGAGTTGTCCATAAGCTTGTAGGTGACCTTAAGCTTATGGGTTGTCCACAAGCAATAGAAAATAATTTACTCTCTCTTCCCTCTCATGCATGAGTATGTAGGATGAGACATGTGGGTCCCAGCTTATAGCTAAAGTTCACCTTATACATAGTGGAAGATTTTACAAGGAAGATGGGTCCCACCTTATGGCTAAAGTTTACCTTATACATAGGTGATGCCCTAAGTTACTCCCACTATGACTAGTCTTAGGGCAGTCTTATGGACTACTTTTTGGCTTGTGGATAGCCTTATGGACTACATAGTGGATGCCCAAGTGCATTGGAAAGGTAGAAGTACATTTTTGTGGACAAATTTTGAAGCCAAACGTACACTTATTTGAGGACGGAGGGAGTATGCATGTCACTATGACCAGCGAAAAAATATCAAAATCTAAAATATGTAATAAATATAACGATACGTTGGCACACTCGAGACCGTTGGACGGCGTGGCATGCGAGGGCTATGGCGGGCTGCACCATGCATGCAAAGATGGTCGGGGCGTGATGCGGGTTACGATGCGTCGCATCTTAGCTATTTTTTCTCTCTTCGCATTGATCACGCCCGCTTCCCACACGCAACGCAGCGCACGCGTCTCGTCTCGGCTCGGGCGGGCTGCACCATGCATGCAGCTGCCCTAGCGTCGCGATCTAGCTATTTTATGCAACGCTGCCCCATTAAATAAGTGTACGTCGAACAACTTTCTTGATCAAATTTACTTCCATCCGGTTCATGCGCCATACAAAAGTCAATATTACTCCCACCGATTTTTCTTGCGTGTGCCAATGAACAACTACCTTGACGTTTTCTCTCTTCGCATTAATGCACATGCATGCATGCGGGCATCGCATCCTAGCTATTTTTTCTCTCTTCGCATTGATCACGCCACTGCCCGCCTCTTTCGCATTGATCATGCATGCAGGACGCGTCTCGTCTCGGCGTCGCCAACGCGACGCTGGATTCCCACGCCGCCTTCACGCCCGCCTCAATAAATAGGCAAAACGTCTTTGCCTCCTCATCTCATCTTGCCCTCATCTCTTCAACCTCGAGCGTCCCTTTGCCTCCTCCCAGCCGCCCCCAAACACTCCGACCATGGCGACCTCCCCTTCGCCTCCCTTCCGACGAAGAACTCAGCGAGGACAACCACCCGGACCACAAGCGGTGGGAGCAGCCAGCGCCGCCCCCGCCAAGCGTGGCAAGAAGGAGAAGTCCCGCCTTACGGGAGACCAGGGCCCCATCGTCCACAACCCCGTCCCCAACCTCCCCGGCGGCGGCGACCTCCCCTCCGAAGCCTACTGGGCTAAGGCGGCGAAGGAGGAGGCAAGGGAGGAGGCTCGCAAGGAGAAGGCGGCCCAGCGCGCCTTGAAGAAAAGGCGCAGACAGTGGGAGGAGGAGCAATGGGAGGCCAATGGCCGGGCCTTCCGGGAGGAGCAATGGAAGCGGGACCAGCGGGAGAGGCGGCGTGGAATGCGGCCCGAATGCGGTCACTGCACCGCCTCCACCCGATGGATGGAGGGGGTTAGGGTTTAGGGCTAGCCTAGTTTAGGCGGGCGCCTATTCGCCTTCCCTATATTATTGTACTTTTTATTTTTATTGTAATGTTATCTATCTAATATAAGTAATGTTATCCCAATATTATCGCCCCTTAATATTATCTATCCCTTGTTTCATTGCAACTGTGTTTTATTTTTATTGTATTGTCATTTGTCAAAACACCCAAAACAACAAGTGTATAAAACAAAAGACACAAAAACAAGTTCATATAATACTTGTGCAATATTTATATATTTACAAGTGTATAAAACAAAAGACACAAAAACAAGTTCATATAATACTCGTGCAATATTTATATATTTACAAGTGTATAAAACAAAAGACACAAAAACAAGTTCATACAACACATGGTTCATTTTCAAATAAGACATTTACATATTTACATAAGTTAAAGGAGCGCCCAAGTTATGTTAGTTAAATGGATATCTTTGGACTTCATTTATATATGTACTTTTGCAAAAAAAAAGATTGCAACCTGAGCACGAGTATCTGCAGATTCACACGTTCCTATTTAGATTGTAATGTGAGTACCATTTTTTTTGCGCAATCAACATATAGTTACTATTGGGTCTGGATACGTCCATTTTGGCATGGCTAGGTTATATTTGGGCCTGGCCTTTTTCAATCCTCGTCAATTGTTTTTTTACTTTTCAACCCCTCCCTCCATTGCAGGCGCCTCACTGCGATAAAAGGAATCTTGTGACGAAATCGAAGAAACACTGCTTCGAAAGCAGCAGCTCAAAATTAGCCCGAATTTGTGTTGCATTTTATTCAAGCCAAAGACATAGACCATTACATCCATTACAAAGCATCACTCGAACACCGATCGCTGTCTAATGACTAACGATGAGGAGATAAACTAATCAGAGAAATTACACAAAATAAAAAACCGCCATCGATTGTCACGCTTCTTCAATTCGATGATTTGTCTTAGCTGCTTGTTCATCTTCTTTAGCTCGGCCTTCACTTCCGCATCCACCGTAGTACCAGCGGAAATGGGGTTGCCACATCCCAATTGCTCCACCACGGACGGGTTTTCGAGCTCCCGGATGCTACCTCCACCCCACCGCTCGATGTACTCATCAAGCCACTCAAAATGCCCACATTTTGGCAGTTCCTGAAATCGCAGAGATGAACCCTAAATCCCAAATTCGATGAAATGCATGAAATTTCAAAGAAAAGCGAAACGGGCGCCGAACACTCAGATCTCACCTTTCCGCTCGGGCTTTCTCTCACACTTCACAAATTCACCAATGTTGCCGTTCTTGTCGGTGGATGTGACAAGCCGCTAGGCCAGATGCAATCGGGCACCTCATCGGCACCGCACCACCGAGGCCATGGCGGTGGGAGGAAGCGAGCTCGACATCCGCCCGGCGTTGCCGCACTTGCTCGCGGAGAAGAAATGAAGGGATGAGATCTGAACGGTGGCGGGAGTGCTCGGTGCGAGGACGGATCGGGGCCAACGGCTCTTCAACCACAGGTGGGTCCCACGATATGAGGTGGACATCGTGAGTTCCGCGTGACGTGGAGAGCATGGGTCCCATCGGTGATTCAACTCGTTGACGGTCTCGTGGGGTTAAGTGGAAGTGTCGACGGAGCTATTTGCCGCTTGAAGTGTCGCGGCGAGCTATTCTTTCAGATGTCGTGTTCCTTCCAATTCCATGTAAAGACGTCGATAGGAGCTATAAGCCCGGCTCGGCGTAGGGAATCCGACCGCGGATCCACATCCACCCGATCGGGCCGTCTTGGGTGGTTAGGTAAGGACTTACGGTGGAACGGATGCAGGTAGGAGAATACGGTTGCTCCGTCGAGGATGGGCTTATTGGCGGAGCAGGCCGGAGTTAGTAGGAAACGCATCGCCGAGCGATTCGGCTGGTCCCGAGTGGTTGTGGCGCCATGGGTCGGTAATACTCGGTATAGATGGAGGTGCGAGGCGCTGGTACGGCGCTGTTTATGGAGTTGGTTTTGGGTTTTGTTCGCCGTGGCTCGATGGAGGCCGGTGGGCTTGGTAGCGCCGGGACTGCGCATGTTATGGAGATGGGTTTGGGTGTCGTCCTGTGCGGTCGGGAAACGAAGAGGATAAAGAGGGCGGACTACGGCACCGAACGGTTCAGTTTGACTTGCAGTGGCAACTGATAGTCATCTCACTTAGCCGTGGCAAAAGGGATAATATTTTTTAGAGTTAAATACAGTATCAGTCCCTATACTTGTCGGGCTAGCTCGATTTAGTCCCCGTACTCGGAATTTGCTGAATTTTGTCCATGTACTTGTAAATAGGGTTCAATTAAGTCCAATTTGATGTTTGCCGTCGAATTTGAGCTGACGAGGATAACACGTGTACTGAAATCTTTCAAAAACACCCTCACACATCTGAGAAAATTGCAAAAAATAACCACAAATATTGCAAAATACAGGATTAGTCCATGTACTTGTCCAGATGACTCGATTTAGTCCTGATATTTGTCAATTAGACTTGATTTAGACCAAATGCATGTTTGCTGTCGAATTTGAGCTCATGCGGAGGACACGTGAACACATGTCCCACTTACAAAAACTAGTTAGCCTGAAAATTTATAGAGACTCTCTTACGCATCTAGAGCCTGAAAATTTGTAGAGACTCCCTTACGTATCTAGAACGTATATTTTTCGCTCCTAGATATGTGATATTTACATGTACTTACTCTCCATCTAATACATAAGCCAGCACTCCAACTTATTATGGTACCCTTCAATTCAAGACTGTTCTATTTAAGAGGGAAAGAAAAGGAGGAAGTCGATAGAAATGGAGGCAACGGTGGCGACGATCACTAGACCGGAACGTGTAACTTTTTTTCATAGAGAGGAGGTGACATCGAAATGATACCGGCAGCCGCGAAAATGTACGTTCGAGATGTGGAAGGGATACTACAAGTTTCCACGCCAGCCGCTCTACTGTAAGTGGGACCCGCGTCACCTGTAAGTGGGACTCGCGTTCACGTCAGCTCAAATTCGATGACAAATATGTAAGTGAGACCCGCGTCACGTCTCGTTCACGTCATCTCAAATTCGATGACAAATATGTAAGTGGGACCCGCGTCACGTGATGCGGGTCCCACTTACAGTAGAGCGGCTGACGTGGAAACTTGTAGTATCCCTCCCACATCTAGAACGTATATTTTCGC
Source organism: Avena longiglumis (assembly GCA_030063025.1). Taxonomy (NCBI): domain Eukaryota; kingdom Viridiplantae; phylum Streptophyta; class Magnoliopsida; order Poales; family Poaceae; genus Avena; species Avena longiglumis. The sequence continues at coordinate 38,072,877 of CP125974.1, forward strand.
GGCTGCCGGTATCATTTCGATGTCACCTCCTCTCTATGAAAAAAAGTTACACGTTCCGGTCTAGTGATCGTCGCCACCGTCGCCTCCATTTCTATCGACTCCCTCATTTTCTCTCCCTCTTAAATAGAACAGTCTTGAATTGAAGGGTACCGTAACAAGTTGGAGTGCTGGCTTATGTATTAGATGGAGAGTAAGTACATGTAAATATCTAGGAGCGGAAAATATACGTTCTAGATGCGTAAGGAAGTCTCTACAAATTTTCAGGCTCTAGATGCGTAAGAGAGTCTCTACAAATTTTCAAGCTAACTAGTTTCTATAAGTGGGACATGTGTTCACGTGTCCTCCGCATGAGCTCAAATTCGACAGCAAACATGAATTTGGTCTAAATCGAGTCTAATTGACAAGTATCGGGACTAAATCGAGTCATCTGGACAAGTACATGGACTAATCCTGTATTTTGCAATATTTGTGGTTATTTTTTGCAATTTTCTCAGATGTGTGAGGGTGTTTTTGAAAGATTTCAGTACACGTGTCATCCTGGTCAGCTCAAATTGGACGACAAACATTAAATTGGACTTAATTGAACCCTATTCACAAGTACATGGACAAAATTCAGCAAATTCCGAGTACGTGGACTAAATCGAGTTAGCCCGACAAGTATAGGGACGGATACTGTATTTAATTCTATTTTTTAACACGTAGGGGTAAAATCAGAAACTAAAAATAACATTCCATCAAGACCATAAGCCTTTTAATAGTAAAGACTAGTTCTATGTCAAGCGTGGAACATGTCTCATGTGCGAGGACATGTAAAATTTTGTCTGGACCGCTTCATCTCACTATGCCACCAATATCCAAAATACACATAAGAAGCAACAACGTGACCATCAACACCCACATAACCATATGTGTACTACCCGTGCAAAGCATCTACACATAGATCCGTCTCTGATAGCACTGTTGGGTTCACAACATAAAAAATAATAAATTTCCTACGATATGAACAAATGAGCACCAAGATCTATCTATCTAGATACAAGCAACAGGTGGATGTACATCCATAGAGAACTTATCCTTGAAGACCGACAAAGCGTTACGAGATTGGTTCTCGTGGATGATATAGTCGTTCATTTGACAATCTCAAGATTGTGATGAAATTCGGTAGGTTCAGCACCAGCAAGTCCAGCACCACAAAACGGTGGCGCATCCATGATTGCACACACGTCCGGTACCCCGACAACTTCTGAGTCCTCGCTCTAGCAAAGCAGCAGAAGAAGCAAATCTTTGCTCCAGAAAAATCCACCGGGAACATGTATCTCGCTAAGCCGAGACCACGGGGAATATTCTAGAGGGGGAGAGGGGTCCTTCACGAGGAGGTGTGAGATGAGAGGAGGAGAGGGGGGTCTTTTATAGGGAAAGGGGAGGCAGCCAAGGGCCATGGCGTGGTGGCCATGGTGGCTGCTCCCACCTCTTCCTCATTCATGTGGGTGGAGCTCTCACTCACATAAAAAAGTCTCCATTCATATAAACATGCCTCCACTCAAAATTTCACTCACCTCCATTAAACTTTCACCAAATTTAATGCAATCTCATATTTAATAAAACTCTTTTATTTATTTTAATCATAATTTTTTAATTACATTAATTAACAAACATTCACATAAAACCCCTTGCAACATTTTAATTTCACATGCAGAACCAATTTCAGCAATTTTACCCGAAACAATTTTGGTGTCCATTGAAATAATTATAGCGCTTTCATATTCTTTCTCTGGCATCTTATTTGCTCCAAATGGTGTCGATATCCCTTAAGTGTGTCACCATACGGTTTGTGAATAATGCAGACATGATCGATACCCCTCTCTGATTAATAATTAATAACGGGACCTGGAGATCCGTACTGACTCCTACATATTCAACGATGACTTCTTGTGATTGTGTGAACCTTAAACGTTGTAAATAAATCCCTTTGTCTCGTGATATTTTACATTTTCGAGATCCGATCATCGGTATCTCCATACCTAGTTAAATCTCATTACCAACGTGTACTCTTTTCTAGTTCCCGTGATATAACATTCTAGTGATCCCCATCACTTTCTTGCAAGCTATGTCAATATGATATCACCGAGAGGGCCTAGAGTATATCTATCCGTCATCGGGATGGATAAATTCCACTCTTGATCCATGAGCCTCTACATAACACTATCGGAGTATCTGAACTCACCTTTATAGTCACCCTGTTACGGTGTGACGTTTGATGTGATCAATCTACTCTTCCGGTGTTAGTGGTTGACATGATCTCATGGTCTATGGACTAAAGTTAATTTGTAATGATGTTATAGTAATTTAAACATAATGACTTTAATCGTATTACTATACTTCGGATGAATTTTCATCTCATCATTCCACCAATGTTGTGATCTCGTTATTAACATCATCCAATGTCCATGATAGGGAAACCTTGATCATCCTGTTAATCAATGACCTATTTTATATGAGAGGCATAACTAGGAACTCTTATTTGTTTATTAAACACACATGTATTAACGTTTCCAATTAATACAATTATAGCATGAGAAATAAACATTTATCATAAACAAGGAATAAGATAATAACCACTTTATTATTTCCTCTCGGGCATATCCATTCATTCCTTCCAGTAGTCAGCATCAGGAGATGCATAGGCTTCTGAAATGGAAGTGGGAGTGTCATCCACAAGGTACACAATGAATTTTTCACCAAAGGACTTTGTAGTCCTCTATCTCTTGCTCCTTTTAGAAATTTCATTATCATCCTCCTTAGGAATTTAGAGTGTTCAGTTGGAATGGTAGGTTCAGAAATTGTAGTAAATTCCTGACTAGATGAACTAGGTATCCCCGGATTTGATGAGTTAGGTTTATCTTTCATCGGAAATATATCCTCAAAGAAAGTCGTATCAGTCGACTCCATGATTGTACCAACATGTATGTCAGGTACTTCATATTTTACTATCAAGAATCTATAACCAATGCTATGGAAAGCATAGCCCAGAAGAATACAATCAATGGTTTTTTGGTCCAAGCTTGCGCTTCTTGGGGATTGGTACATTAACCTTTATCAAACAACCCCAATTACGTAAGTAAGAGAGTTTTAATATTTTCTTCTCCCATTCTTCTAATGGAGTAATTTATTTGTTCTTCGTGGGAACTCAGTTTAGGACATGACACACATTAAATAGTGTCTCCCCCCACTATTCCTTAGAGAGACCCGATGTGTCTAATATGGCGTTAACCAAATCTGTTAGAGTACGATTCTTTCTTTCGGCTACTCCATTTGACTGAGGTGAGTAGGGAGGCGTCCGCTCATGAATTATGCCATGTTCCACACAAAAGGAATCAAACTCGTTGGAAAAATACTCTCCACCATGATCAAACCTAAGCCTCTTAATCTTCCGATCAAGTTTATTTTCTGCTTCAGCTTTGCAGATTTTAAAGAAACTCAAAAGCCTCATCTTTTGATTTCGGAATATACACATGATAGTATCTCATAGAGTCATCGATCAAAGTCATGAAATATTTATTTCCATCTTGACATGGATATACCCTACGGGTGCCTCACATTGGTATACTGGTCCATCCCAGGGAAGGCCCACTAGAAGACTTGCTGCCCAAGAAGATTTCAGGTGGCCCAAGCCCATTACAAGTTTGACTCCTTGAATGACATGACTAGTTATAAATATAATTTCAAAGGGTTCAACCCTAACCTGTAATCGACTCAACCTACCCCCGGCCTATCTATATAAGGGCCAGGAGGGCATGGCTAGGAAGATCTTCCAACTCATACACACACCTCAGACCAAATTGCATCTGCGCACCCCTATAATCTTCGGTTCCGTCATAATCAAGAAAATACAAGCAGGAGTAGGGTTTTCCCTCCAGGGGCCTGAACCTGGGTAAACCTCGTATCCCCGTGTTGCTTGCCTGTTAACCGTCTCGCGACTTCTAGCATCCCCATCTTCTCCAAAATCTAAGTCCATAATAATGAGCATTGATGATATCGAACCTCGTCACACATTTTGTCAACATACCATTCATCTCACAAAGATCATAATGTATGAGCTCTAGTGGTGTTAAATTTATCACATTTGTAGTCGTATGTGACTTGCGAGGTTGTTTAGCTTGCACGCATACTTAGCACTTAGATCCCTTAACAGTTGTGAAATCAGGGATTAAACTCATTTTGGCTAGCAGCGTCATACAACCAAAATTAATATGACAAAGATGAGAATGCTAGACATTTGATTCAAAATTCATGCAAATATGATTAACAAATTTATTACAAATGTCTGAAAGAGATAAGCGGAACAAGCCTCCGCACTCATAACCTTTACCAACAAAGGTTTCATACTTAGAAATTACAAATTTATTGGACTTGAATACAATCTTGTAGCCGTCTCGACATAAAAGAGATCCGCTAACAAGATTTTTATTTATTGAGAAAACATGATGCATGCTCTTCGGGCACACGGTCTTTCCCGAAGTTAAGTTCAGATCGACCGTACCAACACCATGAACAGAAGAATGCGAGTCATTCCCCATCAGCACGGTTTGAGTCCCTCTGACCTGATATGAAGAAAACATGAAAATATCAGAACAGACATGTACATTAGCGCACATGTCAATCCACCAATCATAAGAATGATATAATGAAAGAACAGTAGGTAATATACCATACCCAACATCTTTCATCTCAGCGTCGCTCATGACAACATTAACAGTATTGCTGCCCTTACCATGCTGGCGCTTGTCAAAGCGGTTGGGACAAGCAAGAGCCTAATGATCAGGATCACCGCACACATGACAAGCACCTTCTTCTTATCATTCTTTTTCTTGAAACTAGTAGACTCCGAGGCCTTGTTCTTTCCATCGAACTTTCCTTTCCCATCAAACTTGCCCTTGTTCTTGAACTTATGAGGATGAAAGTTCCTTTTTTGTACCAGATTGGCATTAAAACCTCCCTCGGTACCTCGAGCACGTGTGTCTTTTGCTCTCGCCTTCTCTTCCACATCAAGAGTCCTAATGAGGTCCGTCACGGAAAACTCTTGTCTCTTGTGCTTCAGGGAAATAGCAAAATTCCTCCATGACGGGGGAAGCTTGGCAATAATGCATCCGAAAAAAAACTTGTCTGGTAACACACAAGTTAAGTGCTCGAGCTCCCTGGCAAGTGACTGTATTGAATAAGCTTGCTCCACAATGGGGCGGTCATCAACCATCTTATAGTCAGTTCACTGCCAGCATCAGAGACTCCAATTTTTCTCTCGAGCGCATCCCACATATCCTTGCCATTGCTAAATGAAAAGTATGAATCGACAATATTGTCACCAAGAATGCTGATCAAGGCATCCTTAAAGTGGTATCAAGTTTTTGAAAGGCCTCTTCCTGAGCAGGATTAAGATCTTCCTCGGGTGTGCCATAAATGACGTTATAGCAGCTCACGGTCTAAAACCAGAGCACTGCTCTCTCACGCTATCTTTTGCAATTGACACCTTCAAACACGGGTGGCTTCATGGAAGCAACAAAACCACTTGGGGCAAATTGCCCGAAATAAGGTTTTTGGATTGTTGAATAAAAGAGCAATTTACCAAGAGAATTAACCATGATAAACGCTAGATAAAACATGAATATAATAATATAAATTAAACTAATCATGTGAATTAGCGGATACAGATTAAGACAGATAACCAAGAGGATTGCAAGACATAGAACTTGAGATAAGATCAAAACAAGGTATACACCAAACCAAAAGAAACGACAAACATCCGACTAAGATAAACAAGATTGAGGAAGAGGATGTACATCACAATAGAGGAACCGCCAGTGTTGGTGTTGGTACCGTCATCAGCCATGTCGACGAGCAAGAGGTTGTTGATATTGGGGAAGAAGTCGTTGTTGGGAAAGACGTCGGCGCTGCCGCTATCCGTGAAGGAGTACATGATGAAGCCAACAGTCACGCCAATAGCGCTCCCTAAACACCTTATTGTCATTCTCCCGTACAGGACTCGAAGCAGCGGATTCTCGGAGGCCTACTGTCCCGGCTATTGGGAATATGCCCTAGAGGCAATCATGTATGATGAGATTTCCCATTGTATTCATAAAGATATTAAGTAGTCCTTGTATAAACATCTGATGTGTATCATTGAATATGTGATTCGGTTGTGGAACTATGCATTCATGTTGTTTGTACTAAATATCCTTGGTCATTGAGGTTGTGTTGGACACACAACTTAGACCAATGTGAAAGTTGGCTTGATGACTCGGTTCCACTTGTCATGGGCATGGAGATGCTATTTCAACTTACACAGACTAGGCTAAAGAGTTTAGCGAGTCGGATTGACCCATATTGAGGTACAACGAACAAGTTGTCATTTGTATATCTCAATCAATGTAATCCTTAGACCTGAGGTTGTTGCATAGTCCGAGTTGAGGATCACCGACTTAGGTTCTGTCAAACGCTGATCCATAATCGCGCTTATAAAGGCGGTTCGGGTCGATCGAGAATCAAGTTGTGATGTGAATAACCAAGATGGGATTTTGCCCTCCACTGGAGAGATATTCTGGGCCCTCTTGTGAGATATGATTCGAAAGCATGGCCATGCACTCGGTTAAGTGTTAACCGAGGCGATCGACTAAGAGTTAGTCGGGTGAATCACTTATCTCGGATCGAGAAGAGAGTCGGACTATTTAAGGGATGACAAATATTCGCCTATAGTCTGACAAGGTATATCGTGAGGCAAAAGGGACTCGGACGTAAGTCGCATTGGAAAGGCAAGTCGTCATGACTCTTTGGTACTTGGGAGTCGGCACGTTCTGCTAGGAGCCGCTACCGACTTATCGATTGAGAGTCGGACTCCAATCGTGTCCAAGTAGCCATGAGCCTGCGGGGTCACACACTTAAGAGCGGGAGCAAGTTCGGATTGGATCTAAACCTGTAATCTGGTTGGGTTGGACCTAAACCAGATTAGGGATGAGTTAGTGACTTGGACTCACGGTGACTAGTGTTATATGGGCTTTAGTGAATGGGTCGCACGAGCAGAGCCCACATTCACTCCCTATATATAGTGGAGCACCTTAACCCAGAAGGGTTAATCGTTGTTCGATTAGGTCATTCCATGTGTTGGAAACCCTAGCTCCACAGCAGTTCTGCCGCCATAACGAACCTAGCAGTTTGCCGCAGGCGCTCCTCCTTGTACGTGTGGATACCAGCAGAGGTGTTGTGCGATCAGCTCCAGGACGATCGGATCGTGAGGATCGCACCGCATCAATCGACGCGCTTCATCGCAGAATCCGCAACCGCTGCCTAGTGGTAAATCTCGTGGCCTTCTACCTCAGCTAGATCTTGGGATCACCACGTTAGAGGAAAGTTTTGTTTTATCTCTGTGTGGCCCTACAGTGGTATCAGAGCGATAGCTTCTGGTTTTAGGCTCGAGATCTCGCATATGTGATATGCGGTAGGATGTAGATGAGATCTATGTGTTGTTTGGTGGTCGATCTATGAGATAGGTCGGTTTTGTACGAGGTTGATTGGATCAACTATACTCGGGGAATGGTAGATCTAATTTCCGTGATCATACTGCTGAGGTCGTGGAACGACATACCCCTACCGGTCGGCTTCCGCCATCGGGGTAGCCTGTGACACGTAAATCCAGAAGCGGTGATCGAAGATCAAAGAGTTTGATCGAATTGGAACGATGGTCGGAATCCATGTTTGGATCGTAGATGAGATCTGCGTTTTCGGAAAAATCGTCGTAGCGCCTTAGATGTCGTTGCGAGTTTCACAACGCCGGTAGATATTGTATCTATGCATAACTTGTTTTTGCAGGAAGTTGTGAATGGTATGGTTCATATGCATGTGATGTATGTGTGGAATCCATATGTGATCTGCGAATCACGGTTTTTGTCAGCCGGCTGGAGCCTAGGTGCTGTCATTTTATTGTATAACGACCTGTGTGTCGGATTCTCTATGTAATTTACTTTACTAAGCTAGTGTAGCTATTTGGAGAACCCGGAAGGCATGCAAGGCGTTGTACATGTCGGCGACATGGTGTAAGACGGCAAGTGACAAGAGTTGGAACGGGTCGGATTACAGGCTTTGTGGAGATGGATATCTCCATGAAGAGAGCCATACCATTTCACATTATAATTGCTCTATTTTGTGTTATTGTTATGTCTCAGTTTTACCTCTATTAGATATTCGGTAAAACTTAATCCCTCAAAGAAGGTCTAGTCGGTTTTCCCGCCAGTGTTTGCACCATCACAAGTCGGACATTTCTGGTAGTGGGCTCATAAAATTGAGGTGCTGCCAATTCTTTCCGACTAGGTGGGTTTGAGTTAGACTCTTACTGCGGAAACACTCGGTAAGCTAGACGGGTCTATCACAACAGTTGTGGGGCTCGGGGAAAAGTCGGATGGGAGCCGGGGCATGTGATGCCACCCGTCCAACAGGAGTCGCATGAGATGCGATTGACAAGGAGTTGTCTACCTAGATCACTTGGCGGCTAGCGGTGATGCTAAAGCTCACTAGCCGACTTGCTTATTTAGGATCCTGAATCACTAAGCAACCATCGGAGGGGTGTTAGTGTTTTGCATATTTTCCGTTATAGATCATGGCACCAAGTAGCAGTCACTCTCAGATATCCGGTTTTGCGTTGACACTAATTTTACCAACTGGTATCGAAATCTGAGAATTGTTCTCAAACAAGAAAAGAAGGACCATGTCCTAGACAACCCACTTCCAGATGAGCCGAATGAGAATGCGACTGTCGCAGCCATCAATGCCTACCGTCGGGCTAAGGATGAGTCCACGGATATTAGCTGTCTTATGCTTGCTCACATGGAACTGGACTTGCAAAAGCAGTTCGAGCATGTTGAGGCCTACGATATGATCGAAAGCCTCAAAAGTATGTTCGTGCTCAAAGGAAGACCGAGAGGTATCAAGTCTCTCGTGCTTTGCTGAGTTGCAAGCTTAAGGATGGTGATCCACCGAGTCGCATGTGATCAAAATGGTTGGTTACGCAGTCTCGGAGAGGCTTGGCTACCCCATAAGCGAAGAGTTCGCTACGGATATAATTCAACTATCTTCCTAGTGCATATGGGCTTCATTTGAACTACCACATGCATGGTATGGATAAGAAGCTCACCGAATTACATGGGATGCTCAAGTAGGCAGAGGCGGATCTCAAGAAGGGTGCACCAAGTGTTGATGGTGCGAATAAGGCTAAGTTCAAGAAGAGTTCTTGGACTAAGAAGAAGGCTAAGTCGAGGAAAGGGCTCGGACCCGGTCCCAAGAGCTTCCTCGGACTAAGCCATCTCCTTCACCGAATCCACTTGCTTCTACCAAGGCGGATGGCCACCGAAGAGGAATCAGCAAGTACTTGGCGGTAAAGCCAAGAGTGGAGGTATGACTTCCACCAGGTACACTTGTTTTCAATGTTATAGACATATATCTTGCCGATGCACCTAATAGTTCTTGGGTATATGATACCGATCGATTCACATCGCAACTCGTTGTGGACCGGTAAGAACTAGGAGCGTAGCAAGAGGCGAGGTTGATATTCGAGTCGGCAACAAAGCAAGAGTTGATGCTGGAAGTCGCACGATGCAACTTCATTTACCTTCCGGATTCATTATGGAACGAATAATTGTTATTATGTTCCATTGCTCAATAAAACATTATTTCTGCTTCATGTTTGATGAGGCAAGGCTATGAGTCGAATATCAAGAATAATGGTTGTTCTTTGTATTTGAATGATATGTTTCACGGCTTTGCACCCGTCCAGGACGGGTTATTTATTTTGAATCTTGATGGTGAGTCGGTTTATAACATAAATGTTAAAAGGTTGAAACCAAATGATGTGAATATGACTTACTTTTGGCATTGTCGGCTTGGTCATATAAGTTGGAAACGCATGAAAAGGCTCCATGATGATGGACTCTAACCCGTTCAACTTGGAGTCGTTCGAGACATGCGAATCTTGCCTACTCAAGAAATGACCAAGACACCTTTGCAAAGAGTTGCGAAAGGGCCCGACTTGTTGGGACTAGTACATAGTGATGTATGTGGACCAATGAGCACGACGTGGGGTGGTTATGAGTACTTCATTACCTTCACCGATGATTTGAGTAGGTATGGATATATCTACTTGATGAAACATAAGTCGAAAGCCTTTGAAAAGTTCAAAGAATTCGAATGAAGCACGTAATCAACTCGGCAAGAAAATAAAGTTTCTTGATTCGGACCGAGGAGGCGAGTACATGAGCCATGAGTTTGATGACCATCTGAAAAGTGGAATAGTTCCTCAACTTACTCCGCCAGAACGCCGCAAAGGAACGGTGTTTGGAAAGGCGAATCGGACCTTGTTGGACATGGTACGATCAATGATGAGTCGGACATTTGCCTTTATCATTTTGGGGTTATTGTCTAGAAACATGCGTTCACACTAAGCAGTACCATCAAAATCGGTAGAGAAGACACCGCATGAGATGTGGACAGCAAAAAGTCGAGTTTGTATTTTCTTAAGATTTGGGGTTGTGAAGAATTTGTCAGCGACTTGATCGACGAGCTTCTGACCAAGTCGGATAAATGTATTTTCGGGGTATCCGAGGGAAACCTTGGGTTACTACTTCTACAACCGAGAAGAGGGCAAAGTGTTTGTCGCTCGAACGGTGTCTTCCTTGAGAAAGAGTTTCTACCGGGAGTAAGTGGAGCACGGTGCAGCTCAAGAAATTCGAGAGGAACCGGCTAGTAGCTTAGTCGGCAAAAACCTTGGAGGTTGAGTCATGGCGGTGAGCCGGAAGACCAGTACTACGAAGATCGGCAAGATTACGAAGTGTTCGTGATGTTCTTGTTAGGCGATGTGATGAGCCGGCAAATTATTCGGAAGCGATGGTGGGATCTGATTCCGATTCATGGCTTGGAGCCATGAGATCCGAGATAAAGTCCATGGATGAAAATCAAGTTTGGAACTTGGTTGATCTTCCAGACGGTGCAAGACCCGTCGAGTGCAAATGGGTCTTTAAGAATAAAACTGATATGGATGGGAATGTTTCCGTCTATAAAGCATGCCTTGTCATGAAGGGGTTCCGACAAGTTCAAGGAGTTGATTACGACGAGACTTTCTCGCCCATAGCGATGCTTAAATCAGTTCGGATCATGTTAGCTATAGCGGCCTATTTCGGATGAGATATGGCAGATGGATGTCAAAACGGCTTTCCTTAACGGAAATTTAACCGAGGACGTGTATATGATACAGCCCGAGGGTTTTGTCGATCCGGCTAATGCTGACAAGGTGTGCAAACTTCAGAAATCCATTTATGGGTTGAATCAAGCATCTCGGAGTTGGAATATTCGCTTTGATGAGGTAGTCAAATCGTTTGGCTTCATCAAGAGTGATCATGATTCTTGTTTGTACAAGAAGTTTAGTGGGAACAAAGTAAATTTTCTAATCTTATATGTGGATGACATATTACTGATTGTAAATGATATCCAGATGTTGCAAGAAACCAAGGAATCATTGGAAAGGAGTTTCTCAATGAAAGACTTGGGTGAGGCAACATACATCCTCGGAATCCGGATCTATAGAGATAGATCAAGGAGGCTCACTGGATTGAGTCAGAGTACTTATTTGGACAAAGTGTTGAAGAAGTTCAACATGGAATCGTCTAAGAAGGGGTTCTTACCGATGTCCCATGGTGTAAAACTTAGCAAGACTCAGTGTCCTTCGACAACTGATGAGTGAAGTAGAATGAGTGCGATTCCATATGCTTCCGCAGTCGGATCCATCATGTATGCCATGATTTGTACTAGGCCGGATGTTTCCTATGCTCTAAGTGTTGTGAGCAGATACCAGGCTGATCCTGGAGAGATCCACTAGACAGCGGCTAAAAATATCCTGAAGTACTTGAGAAGGACTAAGGATATGTTCTTGGTTTATGGTGGTGAAGATGAACTCAGTGTAAAGGGTTACACGGATGTGAGTTATCTTACTGAATCTGATGATTCTCGTTCGCAATCCGGATACTTGTTTATTATAAACGGAGGTGTTGTGAGCTGGAAGAGTTCCAAGCAAGAGGCGTATGCGTCACAACAGAGGTCGAGTATATTGTCTCGAGGCAGAAGGAAGCTGTTTGTATGAGGAATTTCCTCATGGATCTTGGTGTGGTTCAGGGCTCGTCCAATCCGTTGGACGTGTATTGTGACAACAATGGTGCTATTGCACAAGCCAAGGAACCTAAACAACACCATAAGAACAAGCACATACTCATGCGGCACCACCTGATTCGCCAGTTCGTGGATCAGGGTGATATCAAGTTATGCAAGGTACACACGGATGCAAATATTGCGGATCCATTGACAAAGCCGTTACTGACCGAAGCATGAGGCGCACTGAGAGCCATGGGCATTAGATGCTTAGACATGTGATGTCGAAAGATTGACTCTAGTGCAAGTGGAGACTGTTGGGAATATGCCCTAGAGGCAATCATGTATGATGAGATTTCCATTGTATTCATAAAGATATTAAGTAGTCCTTGTATAAACATCCGATGTGTATCATTGAATATGTGATTCGGTTGTGGAACTATGCATTCATGTTGTTTGTACTAAATATCCTTGGTCATTGAGGTTGTGTTGGACACACAACTTAGACCAATGTGAAAGTTGGCTTGATGACTCGGTTCCACTTGTCATGGGCATGGAGATGCTATTCCAACTTACGCACTAGGCTAAAGAGTTTAGCGAGTCGGATTGACCCATATTGAGGTACAACGAACAAGTTGTCATTTGTATATCCCAATCAATGTAATCCTTAGACACGAGGTTGTTGCATAGTCCGAGTTGAGGATCACCGACTTAGGTTACATCAAACGCTGATCCGTGAATGGCGCTATAAAGGGGGTTCGGGTCGATGAGAATCAAGCTGCGTGATGTGAATAACCAAGATGGGATTTTGCCCTCCACTCGGAGAGATATTCTGGGCCCTCTCGTGAGATATGATTCGAAAGCATGGCCATGCACGACTCCGTTAAGTGTTAACCGAGGCGATCGACTAAGAGTTAGTCGGGTGAATCACTTATCTCGGATCGAGAAGAGAGTCGGACTATTTAAGGGATGACAAATATTCGCCTATAGTCTGACAAGGTATATCGTGAGGCAAAAGGGACTCGGACGTAAGTCTCATTGGAAAGGCAAGTCGTCATGACTCTTTGGTACTTGGGAGTCGGCACGTTCTGCTAGGAGCCGCTACCGACTGATCGATTGAGAGTCGGACTCCAATCGTGTCCAAGTAGGCATGAGCCTGCGGGGTCACACACTTAAGAGCGGGAGCAAGTTTGGATTGGATTTGAACCTATAATCTGGTTGGGTTGGACCTAAACCAGATTAGGGCTGAGTTAGTGAGTTGGACTCATGGTGACTAGTGTTATATGGGCTTTAGTGAATGGGTCGCGCGAGCAGAGCCCGCATTCACTCCCTATATATAGTGGAGCACCGTAACCCAGAAGGGTTAATCGTTGTTCGGTTAGGTCATTCCATGTGTTGGAAACCCTAGCTCCACAAAGACTCCTGCGCAGAACGAACCTAGTAGTTAATGGCCGCGCCTCCTTGTATGCGTGTGGATACCAGAGGTCTTTGTCGATCGGCCGTGACGATCGGATCGTGAGGACTGCATCGCATCAATCGACGCTTCATCAGTAATCCGCAACAGCGCGTCTAGTGGTAAACCTCGTGGCCTTCTACCTCAGCTAGTTCTTGGGATCACCACGTTAGAGGGAAAATTTTGTTTTATCTCTGCGTGGCCCAACACCGGCTCACGGTGCACGCCGCAAGACGGGATGGAGAAGATCTAGGTAGCGCAGTGCTCTGAAACGGGAGGCGCAACGGGGTGTGCAATCATGTATCTAAGAGGAGGCGTGTCCTCTCTCTCTTATAGGCACAGAAGGAAGGCATACAGGCTGCACGGGAGATGAAACGAAGAGATGGAAGCTGAAGCATACAAGCGATAGCCAAAAACTGGACAGCCTCCACCCAGTTCGCATTCATTTTCACTTAGCTCGTATTAAAAATCCACTCGAGCAAAATGTTTTAGCTTATATACAATGTTCATATATCATGCATGTGTGGCAAAATAAAGCTCGGCTCGACAAGATTACCGCAACCCGTGGCACGCGCGCGTCGTGACGTGATGTGGCGAGGCGAGCGAGGAGGGGGAGCAACGCACGTGTATATGTCTTCTCTTCTTAAACTCGTACAAGTGGTGGAATAGCTTTTATTATAAACTGCTTCAACTTCCACTTAACTAGCAATGTGAAACTAAACATAGTACATGATACATAGCCGATTACTTTCATTGGTGGCCGCCGGTTCAATAGAGTCCTCTAGCAAGGAAAGATTGGGCAATACGATTCCCTCGATCAAAATGGAGAGGTATGACCTCCTTGGAGAGGTCCTTAACAACCTAGTTTCGGTCACGCAAATAAAAAGTCTTATACAACTCATAGATTAATTCTATAGATATCTTCTTGGTAAGAGCTTCCTTGGAAGAAAGATAAGACACTATAAGAATTCCAATGATTTTATAGATATCTTCTCGATTTTTCTTAGCTCAAGTCCACGGGCGAACCTTCACGGGGGCGAACCTGGGCGGTCGCCCCCTCAATGAAAAAAACTTTTGCTGAGTATCCCGTCATATGTCCAGCCCAAATATCCCTTCTCGTTCTACCTGAAAGCAAAAAAAAAAATTGTCTGGTCGAGTTGGATCTTCTCTGCCTCTCGTCTCTAACAGCACGCACGGCGACTTAGGCGGCGATCGGGACGGTGTTGCCGTGAGGGACTGAGCGTGACCGGTCGTCGGTGGCACTCAGTGAAGGAGGCGGCCTGCCAGAGACCATCCCGTCTCTTCCCGGTCACGCGCCGACGCGCCGAGAAGATCAGAAGCAGGGACTCGCAGTCGCAGGCAGCTCGATCCGCTTCCTCCCTTCGTCCCATGTGCAAGCTAGCTTTCCGGCCGGTCGGCCGACCGTCCAGCGAGCGACCTCTTGCTCGTAATCCCTTTTTACAGGCTCAAAATCTCAATTTAAGTTCTTGATGTACCCATTCTTACATCTTAGAATTGAGGAAAATGCTAGCTAGTCATAGATTGCCATAAATTAAAGTTGTCGATTACGGATTGTTGTTAAACTATATAGGCATATATAGGCAGGAAGTGACAATGGGTAAGGGCAAATCATTGATTTTTTTTTGAAAAAGAGAGATGACTCTGAAGCTCATGAACAAGTTGACCCTAAAAAATTAACAGCAGAACCAATTTATATACAACCCTCTTCCTTGTTGCTCGAATTTGGACAGTTGAGCACTAACATGCTACTTTTGTTTTGGACTACCTTATACATGGTTAAATAGTAGACAATTTCTTTTGTTTTGGACTACCTTATATTGTTATACATATATTGATCTTATAACCCTATTTTATGGACAGATCAATCTCAATATAGAAGTTTATGAAAATGCTACGAATACTACCTTGTTGCTATCATTTGATTTGGCTTCAAAAAAGTTTACATTTCATTTTGCAACTTCGGCCCTCGAGAGATTTTTTTGCAAGGTGTCAAGTCAATCGGAGTTGACGGTTATGGTACATTCAGTAACAGAACAAGCTTTCAGTGATATTTCTATAAAGCACAATCCTTTAATGGTATAGTATTATTCTAAAAGTCTTTTAGTGGTGAGGTACAGAAACAATTTTCTCAAAATGAAAAATACGATCAAATTTCGCGTGACGTGTACCACGCGGTTACTCTCTCAATCCCGTCTCTCCCGAGTCCCGAGCGCCGCCGCCACCGACTCGTGACTTCTCGAACCGTCTCGCCGGCTCGCCGCTGCCTCCCTCTCCCCCCTCCGGCGGCTGAAGCAAGCGCTAGCCTATAGGCCGCATCGTCTCGAACCCTAAACGCCTATCGATTGAGTTGCCGCGAATCGGAGCCGCTCCTTGTCGAGGAGTCGAATCGGGAGGAGGATAATGGAGCCGGAGATACAGAGGACGGAGATGCTGCTGGCGCCGACGATGGCGTTCAAGAAGGTGCAGACGGCGGACAAGTACCCCAAGGGCCAGTCCCGTGGCCGCCAGTGGAAGCACCTGCGCCACCTCCTCCAGGCCGCCGACGCCTCCTCGCTTCCCCCGGACCGCCCCAACTGTGAGCTCCTTGATACCCGTCCTGCTGCTAATGGGTCAACTGTCTGAGATTTGATCTGCAAATCAAGCGAAATTGTAGATTTTAGGGCTTCCTCTGCTGTGCTTCTTGGTTTGTGGAGACATGAGGTTGTAGTTAACTGAGTGTTTAAGACTAAATTGATGATCTACCTGAGGCCTACAAACTTGTGGTCGCTAAGATTTGAGAATTGGTGCTGTATGATATATTTTTCTGACTACCAATGCTTAGAGGTTGCACATTGTGCTGTTTCTTTATGCTAACAAATATAGCAGCAGCTGAATTGCTTCTAATGCTACAAAATACAAACTTACGGTTTATATTAGAGCCTCAGATGCAAAAACAAAAAATCTTGCAGAATCATCATTTTTTCGACATACGGGGAGTAATCTCCGTTGAATAAAAGTTGGTTCTGCACTTGTGATGTTAGCGGTAACCCGGTTGAGCTTCAGTTACTGTTTATTTAGTTTCAGAGAATAAGTTTAGTCATGTATCATGTGTTCTGTGCACGTCTCGACACTGTTTTCATTCAGATAGACATAGGAAGTTAGTAGGCCGATGCATGAACTTCATGGGATGGCACGAGACCCGTTAATGCAGCGGCACCATAGCCTAGTGCGGGTGGACATGGGATGGCATGGCCGCATTACTCGCTCTAGCTATCTTTTCGTTTGATTCAGTTGTAATCAGATCGGCTTTGACCGTTTAAGTAACGAGAGAAACAGAAAAGGCAGCAAGACACTACGCTGCACAAAATCTTGGTGTGCTCTGAGTTCTCTGAACTTCACTGAACTTCATCATCTAGTTTAGCCACTGCATCAACAGTGCTTGATAGAATGGCATGCTGTAGAATCAATAGGTTGCTAGATTTTTTTATTTTTCTCGCCTTCTGAAATATTAGCTTCCATTGTTAAGATGATTAGACAGCTCCCATCTGAACTTGTGTCTCTCAGTTACGAGGATAAGGCTGGATAATAGAAAAAGAACTTGGTATTAGTGAAATCATGTTACTGGTGTGTCCAGTTGGTCTGCACTGCGTAATTTAAAGAGAAAACTGTATCAAACAAATTGTTTACTGTATCGTATTTTGTGCAGATCTAAATATTCAGTCACCGCCATCCATTTATCCACCAAAGAGATACTGTGACGTAACAGGTTTTGAGGTAAGTTTCACCCCAGTACTGAATTCCCCCTGTTGATAATACATATCCTGGAATTTTTCTAAACGATAGGATTTGAAAATGGAAGGTTTCTAGATTCGAAATAGATTATAATTCTGTGTAATATGTTTACTACTAAAAGTTTCATGTGAAACTTCTGGTTTGTAACTTTGTACATAAAAATACATGTGTACCTAACAAACAACCCCAGGGAACTGAAATATTCTGCCTTGCTTAACAAGGTCTATAAGTTTGAAGGGATAAGCTGTGCACATTGAGTTAGTGTTATGCTGTTCTCCCAATAGCTAGCTTATAAAAAAATTCAGTATGTTCATAGAAGCTAGTTCTGAGATATAGCAGTATTTGTAGGAATCAACGATTCGTAATATATATGTTTTTGACTATGTCCGTCATCGTATTTTTATATATCTTTTTTCTACCCTCAAACACATTTTGTTTGGGTTTCTTCTTCACTGGCTTCACTTATCTTGTACAAATAGTACACTTTTTGGAAAACAAAGCAGAAGATTACTAACAGTATAAGTTTATGTGTGCAATTTATCATTTGATACTACATGATCAGGTTGTGTGTAAGTTGGAACCAAAAAACACTAGTCAGTTTACTTTGTGGTTTTCTGAACTTGACCTTATTTTGTGACTATAATTATTGTAAAAAATACTGCCCAATAATAAGAATATTGGCTGGTTGTGTATGCGACCCACCGCAAGCTCTAAGTCAGCATTGTTCTAGCCGCCTTACTCCACTTTTATTGTTTCTGTTCAGTAGAGTTAATTCCATATTCGTGTTGACTGTACATCTTTTCCAATGTTTCTGTGATTTTATTCAGTGCTGACTGCTTTAAATTTTGCGTATGTATATTCATCCATGTGGCAGAGCTACTATAATGCCAGGCTAATGTAATATTGTTACAATCTTGATTTCTGTAGTTCATGGATTCTATAGTTTATACTAATGGTTTGCAACTCAGCTTGTTGGACTGTAGAGATCCAGTGGGATTGATTTGGGATCAAAATTCAGATTGCATGAATGCTCGTACTGTGGCTCATTTTGAAAATGAAGATGCTGTGAAAAGATTTCGCTATCAACCTGATTTTTTGTATTTCCCTTCTGCAATACAGGGTGTTCAAATAACTAACCCATGGATCAACTAACTTACTAGTACTTATGTATAGCACTTCTGGAGAATTGCAAATCTGGCAGTCTGATCACGGTTTAGAACAGTTTGAACCCAGCATGAACACCCCTAAAAAATATTTAACTAAGTCTGCTCTTCTAACTGATTATATATGAATGACTAGGAACTGCATGAACAAATAAGTGACAATATCTTATAATTTGATATGCCAAATCCCTATAAAAGGTGAACTTAAGTGAAATATATATGCGCTAGATCTTTGAGGTGAAACTTGAAGTGAAATATCTATTGCATTGCTTGTTGTAGATTTTCAGTAGCACTGACTGATGCATTATCTGACAAGGCATTTTGGTCGTCCATTATGAAGTACCTTTTGCAAGTCTGATCTTTTTACTTGTAAATCTTCATGCAGGCACCATACGTGGATCCTAGGACCAAGCTGCGGTACGCTGATCCAGAGGTGTTCAAGCAAATAAGAAATCTTCCTGATGAATATGTCCAAAGATATCTGGCAGTTAGAAATGCAGCAGTTGTTCTACGATAACAACCTCCCCACGCTACTGATGCTATCCTACTAGCAATCCAAATGGAGTTTGTTTACCCCCGATTGCGCTGCTTGTCACATGAACATTCCGAATGTAAACCTAGGGTACCGAGTCCATTTTTTTTCTATCAATTTCAAAGAAACAGTCATTGATTATTGTTGTTGTGCCTTTCTTCTGGCTGTGGTTATGCTATTGTGCTATTCATGTTCTGGTAACTGATGGTAAAATATGTTTGTCGTCTGCGTTACGTTAGGCTGTCATTCCTGAATAAGCATGGACGCAGGCACTGTTGCAACCTGCAAAGGTTTATCATAAAATCTTAATGGTTGATGCAGTTCAACTGGTGTTTGTTATTATCGCTTTACAGACGTGATCGTACCGGGGAGTGTAGTGTTTAACTTCAGTGCCTCAAACCAGACCGAAAAAGCACCGGATACTGACCATATCATATTGAACTAAGCTCATATTTGGATAAACCAATTAGAGACATGGATTGGAAACAAATTTGATTTTTCCCTAAATCAATCAAACTTGGTCGGTGTAATTTTTGCACTCTGTTATTCTCAAGTAGATTTGATCGAGCTGAAGAGCCATACTACAGACAAGGGTCATTTACAGAGCCTGATCATTAGGTGTGGGTTGCCTTCATCACCATACATCAGGAGATCCGAGTCAGCGTTGTGGGTTGCCTTCATCACCATACATCAGAAGATCCGAGACCCGGCAGTGTATCAACGGCTGCAGGATGGTTGAGCACATATGGATACGCAGAGGCAATACAGAGCTGCTATGCCGAACATAATCTGACCGAACTATGCCAAACTATGTTGTGTTTTATTCTATAGCGAACTATGCCGAACGGTGTTGTGTTTAATTTTATGTCAAACAATGTTTTGTATTTATATTATGCCAAATTGTGCGGACTTGAGCCGAATTGGGACGAAATATCACCAAATTTGCTTAAGAAACACCTGCCTGAGAACCCCATGAATTCTCACGCCAAAAGTTTCAGTCATCCCACATTAAATAGCACCGTATTTCGGGCTGAGAACACTGAACCTCGAGTGGAGGTGCTCTAAGAGGATTAGGTGAGATTAACCGTACTCCCTCCGTCACGGTTTGGAGGCACCTTACAAAAAATCATAGAATTAATGCCTTTTTTCTTCCCACTTTCTACTCCATGCAGCCAAAGAATTAATTCTTGCGTACAAATCCACCAATGCATGCGCTTAAGCTTCTCGTTTTTATTGAGTAATTACGTTTAATAGGACGCCGAGCTACCGAATAATTAATGGGCCTATTTTCTTCCAACAAATTTGCATGTTTTTAGCATAAATCTAGTCCAATCAGCGTCCATCTAGGTCCTAACAATCTATTTAGAACGCCCTCCAAACCGTAACGGAAGAAGTACGAAACTTCAAGACCAGCTGTACACCACGGAACAGCAAGACAAGAGCGAATGAGAGGAGAGGGCGCACCATGGATGTTGTGCAGTGTCAAAAAAAAATTACTCCCTTTGGATCCATATTAGTTGACTTAAATTTGACTAAATTTAAATGAATATAGACATTATTTAGTATATAGGTTTATCCAAATTTTAACAAATCCAAGTCAAGTAATATAGATCGAAGGGAGTACATATATAAAAGTGAGAACATTTTTGAAAAACAATAACCGAACATGTTGAAACAAGGGCCAAATATTGCATGTTGATGCACAGGACCGTTGTTCCAGTCAAAATGAGCGCCACCTAGAACCACCTGGCCTTCCCTTAAGAATCCCTGTCCAGGCATTACACACGCCAAGAAGCAACCAAAGGGAGCCGTTAATCAGATTCAGCAGCCGACATTGTGGTTGCAGTCGTCTATGAGGACAAGGATACAGCAGGGAACCATCAGGATCCAGGCTCAGACAATCCAATTTCATACATTTTGACCTCAGGTCGCTGGTAAACAATAAGATCATGTGGCACGCTCTTCAGCCTTATTTTGTAGTCAGCTTTAAAAACTTCACTCAAACATTTGTAGATAGATGTGTGTAAATCATCTTTTATACTACTCCCTCCAACTCATATTAGTTGACGCAACTTTGTCTAGATATGGATGAATCTAGACTAGGTATAAAAAGTGAGAAAAAAATTCTAGGATGTTTAGATGTCTGAAACAACACAGTTCTCCAGAAATTTGATACTTCAAGATTCACGGGATGTGATCATTAAGAATTAGCATATCAACAGAAAAATGTACAAATTTCCAAATTGAAAACTCGTGATTGATCAGCCTGCAAGGCAAGGAAAAAAAAACACAAGTTGTTTGTCCAGTCCCCCTAAATGAGAAACAACACTCCACACATAGGAAATGAACCCCCAAAAAAAACATATCAAGGTCTTACAACCAATCAATGCAAGTAAACAGAAACTTGGATAAAAATTATGCCTAGAGCTGCCATCTACATGAACAAATAAATCTAAATGGAGCAAGTATGTGTTTGCAGGTAGGTCTATAATTAGAAGGTATTTCTTTAACCTGCAGATATCGAGCTGCCATCTGACTTCGCAGCAACCTCTGCCTCCAACTTCACAGCCACTGATCCTTTGCCAATGTCCAGGCCCTGGAGCCGCCCAAGCGAGTCTTGCTGCATCATTTCCGAGAAGGTATTGGGGTGGGATAACATCTGGTGGCTTGGGACATTGGGATGAGATGATTGGAATTGGGGTGGCAGTTGATGAACACTTGCATGGTGCTGGGCTGTGTGTTGCTCGGAGAGTTGGAAGAAAGATGGGTTGTATGAGACTTGATGCATTCCCGTATTATATTGTTCATCAGACTTCGCCGTCTCGCCTGTAGCGATCTTAAGCCTCTCCACTTCTTGCTTCAGTGCATCATTCAGAGCTGAAAATATCAGGTACGCCAGTTAGACAACAGCCATCTCCTGATCCATGAAATGGTTTCAGATGTTTACAGAATGTCAAGACATGTCAACACTATTAGCATGAAAAATATGGCTGACCTCATGTGACATTTCAGAGAGAAACAATGCGTCAGCTTTCAGTATATGTACTATATGCTTAATTACTTGAGCATGGTACTTAACAGAAGTATAAACTAGCTGCTCCAATACTCCTTCAACCAGACACAGAAGCATAAAGTATGCAATCAAGAGCAAAGAGAACAATAACATTTTCAGGAAATGCGCCTCCAGTTAGTGAAAAGAATTAAGATCCCCAGGTGTCCGATCATATGATGATAATGACATTCTCCTTTACATACAATTTTTTTTATCAAGTACATACAAAGTTGCATGTGTTAATAAGCATAGACATTATTTGGAAGGAGGGTTTTTTTTCTATTTAAATCTACGGAGCAACAATGAGGCACCTTGCTGCACAAACTTATCGGAAACAATGAAAAACCAAGAGTTTACATGATTATACTGGTTAAGGTATTAAGAAACTCACCATCACGCAGTTGAGCTTGTTGCTCCATGGCCTGCAACCTTATTTTGAGCTCCGTGTTTTCTGAAGAAAGTCCTGTTGTGTCTCTCTGCCCAGCAAAATATAATTGCTTAAAGAATATCCAGCAAGTCTACGAAAACAAACATCTTATATACAAAATATCATGTTAAATTTGCGGTCCTGGTCAAAACATAAATAGACTAAAACATTGAAAACATCCCAAATAACAGAAACCTAGCATTTGTGATGTTCCGGTAAATAGAGTCGCAGCTTTTTATTGTCTCATGCTACAGGGTATCACTGTTCAGCTCTCCAGATTGTTAATATACCCACAGAGAATCACCACTTGAGATGGTTTGGCGATACCACTACAGATGATTTAGCCAACAAAAAACAGATAAATTATACTAACACGTACTATAGCTCTCATGGCATGTGCATCAGTTCAAAGAAAATAGTATGATGATTGGTGATTCACCGAGTATACAGCAGTTACCGAGTATGGGGTGCAGCTGGCTGCTCAATACAAGTTTAAAGGAAGAATTACTATTCACGTGTGTCTTTCTTTAAGGAGTACCGTGCATTTGTTTTGTGCATCGACAAACATGACAGTGAATACTGCAATCCATGAAGCAAACAGATGGATGACATGTTACCTGAAATAGCGTGAGCTGTGCGGAAAGAGTAGTAGCCTCGGTTTGAAGAGTTTGAACCTTCCGCTCTAATTCTGTTATATATCGAGCCTTTCTTTCCTTTGACCGAGCTGCAGACTGCCTGTTTGCTAGAATTCTGAAACAAAGAAAGCTCAGGAATTTAATTGGCCTTTAATAAATGCAGCCAACTAACACAATGCACTGGCTAATAACCATTGCAGAATGATGGGAAGTACAGCATAGCTTTGAAGGAAAAACTCTCTCTTTTGGAGATGGAAAGAATCACATCTCAAATGAAGTTCTGCTACATCAGCTGGCCAGTTGGGACAAATTTGATTGGCCAAGGAAACTAGTTCATAGTCATTAAAGTTTTCACTATTACGATGAAGATTGGTTGACACTAGAAAACAGCACATTTGAGGAAGTATCATCAACATCAATGCGTGGACTGCAGTGGGGAAAATTTTGCGGCTGGCACAAATGGAACCTACATTAGAACTCTAGGTATTTATATAATTTGACTGTAGTACAAAATATGCTCAGAGGGAACTAAACTGTAATGTTGCTTAATGTATACAAAACAGGAAATTCTTATAATTCTGCTAGTTATTTCAAAATAAGAGAATACTTAAAACTCGATCACGGCAACTTCATTGAAGATCTTGCAGACCCAGGGCATGAAACAACGAGAGCCTTCAATGTGGGGTGAATGCATCGTAAATAGTGCAGGCCTAAGCAGCGTGCAATAAATCGCCATCTCCCGCCTCTTCCACACCATATGCTTTGTGAAATTAAGAGCTTATGTAAAAACTAGAAATGGCACCAAGAAGCTTTATTACTAAGAAAACAACATACGAAATATTTGAAACGTATATTACTATTTTACATCAAATAACCACCTTAATGTATGCAAAAATGGAAAACGGTTGAAACAGGAGAATTATAAATTCAAAGATATGCCGCACAGGCTTCATTGAATTAATTTGGAGGCCCATAGAAATATATACAAAGAAGCCATAGCCAATGGAGAGAAAATACCATAAGAAGGCGGCATGCGACAATCGTTGCCATCTCCCGCCCCTTTCATCTCACGCCCTTCGCTTATTTAAGAACTAAATGGCATTAAGCAGCTTTACGAACAATGACAGCAACTTAGAAAACAACAAAATTAGCATTTGTGCCAGTTCTATGGCTGCTTGTATTTCAAAAAAGAAACCTACGTAAGCGAGAAATGTCAGAATGAGACCCTGTGATACCCAATTAGGTTGGTCATCTTGCTCCAGCCTTGTACTATGATCTTTCTGTCACTATCCATCCAGAATCAAGACCACTAACACTAATAATGTGATGTGACTCGACCACGTAATAGTCCGTGACCTGCATTTTGGCTAGCCCTTTTCTTTGTTTGCAGAATCAAAACGACCCACGCCTACCTAGTTCGACCATAATTCTTGTTGGTCCTTAACCGCACTCCAGTTGGCTATCAAAAGTAATCCTAGAATCCTACCAACCAACCAGCAGCTCAAATCCAAGGTAGCTCCAGAACGCGAAGAAGGCCGAAGAAAGGGCGGGTTCACCTTTTGGCACGCTTGGGGTCGACGGAGGCGAGCTCAGAGAGCTGCTCAGAGGACATTGCCTTCTTAGCCTCCAGCACATCGGCGAACAACCCTCCGCCTCCGCCGCCATCCTGATTCCTCCCAGGGCCGCCGCCGCACCCCATGGCGAACCCGTCGAACGAGGCGCTGTGACGGTGCTTGGTGGGCCGGGGCGGCGAGGAAGTCTCGGCAGCGCGGTCACGGTCAGCCCCGGATATCTTGTCCATGTCCATGAACGTGGAGAAGAGGTCGTCCTCGGAGCCGATCTCGTCGAAGCCTCCGCCGTCGGCTTCCGGGAAGCGGAAGGCCATCTCAGATCTAGCGCGGCGGTGGTGAGACCGCGCCGGTTCCACCGCGGAGGAATGGCCTGGCTGGGCTCCGCCGGGGATGGGCGGTAGCGGGCAGGGCAGGTTGAGGTTGGGGCTGCGCCCGGGCGGGGGCTTGGGAGGCTCGCCGGGCTTCGGCGGCATCGCCATTGCGCTGGCAGCGCAGGTGCGTCAGTGTTCCTGTCTCCGACACTCTGACCACGTGGGTGTTCGTGTGTTTGGGTCGGGAAACAGAGCCTTCCACTACTGAAGTAGGAGAGCTGGTGTACTGTACCGGTCTACTCCACTGGAGTGCTGTAGCAGAGTGGCAATTTAGACAAAAATAAACCAAACTTATAATAAATTTAAATGCTAAACTTTCTAGAAAAATATTCACCGTATCTAACCCATTTCTGCAACTCCAGACACAGTAAACAACTGTGTGGCTCCATGACAGACGACGCCACAATCTATTATGCGGCGCCACGAGCTACGACCGCAGAATTTTGGTGTTGCGTCACAGTTTATTGTGCAACGCCATGGGCTGTGGAGCCACATTGTTATTTGCAGCTCCGACGTGGCTGGAGTTATAGAAAAAGGTTAGAGGTGTGAATTTGTTTTGTACAAACTTTAGTATTTAAATTTGTTACAAGTTTGTGTTATTTTTGTCTGAATCGTCGGCAATTTAAAGGTACGCCGATACTCCAAATATCACCGTAAAATTCATGCAAAATTCCAAGAAAAGGTAAAGACAAAGACATAGATACAACTGCCATGTGGTTTTGCTACAACTGTCCTATGAAATGATTCTTCTATAACTATTTTATGATTTTAGTACAATGTAGTATAAATCTTTTGCTATCTGTTCTCTCACAATGTCTTTGACGAGATCGTTTTTGCTATAATAGTATTTTTATTACAAGATCTTCGGCCAGGTTTTCGACGAGGGCTATCTTTTTATTCTTTTTCTGATAAAACTTTTTTTGCTACAATGTAGCAAACGCAAGACAAAATTTGCTCAATATAGCAAAAGCGGGATTTGGGGACTTTATTTTGGGAGATGTCAAGTAGGTACCCGGGGGATCCGAAGTTTTGATCTCGGGGGACGCCTAGGATGGCCCAACTCCAAATCTCATAGTAAAATTCATGCAAAATTCCAAGAAAAAATAAACACATAGATACAATTACTTTACAATTTGATGTGGGGCTTTCTGCTTGTCTCCTCTGGCCCTCTCAGCGCTACTCGTTTGATTTTATGTTAGAACAATAAGGATGGTAAGGTTAAAAGGCATGTTGCAACGCACCGATCCCTAAACCCAACCCAACCAAGGAACCCATCTGTGGCATCCCGCAAAACCCCTACTAGAAAATCGCGTTGTTTTTGTGCATTGCATCGTCATCATCATGCATTGGTTGTCTGCATTATTTTGAAAAGCCTAGTTTTGATTTATACAAATACCCCCTTACTTTCAAACACAAAACCCCGATCGCATCGGAGATTTTATTTGTCTAAAAACTATTCTGCAAAGTGGCTTTGTTTTAAATTACACAGAACCAAACAAACACAAAAACTAAAACAGCTCCCTCTAAATCCTAGTTCCACCCAAGCTATTCCTACCCACCAATCCACAGGCCGCCACCTCACCCCTTCCTTCTTCCTACCCACTGCCACCTCGGCCAATCCTTACCTTTTCCTCTCCTTTTCTCACTAGCTCCTATCTACCCTCCTCTCTCTCTCTGCCTGGGTCCCACACCCACTCAGTAGGCCCACAGGGGACCCACACCCCCAGACCGAGTCACCCCGGCCCGTCGGCCCCCACCGTGACCCACCCACCGACAACCTCCTCTCTCCTCTTCTCCCACTCGCCCCGTCCAGCCGCTCCGCCATCTCCTCCTCCCTTCCTGCCTCATGCAAATCCCGTGCGTACATGCGTGCCTTGCTCCCTCCTCCAACCGCAGCTCACCGCCTCACAGCCGCCTCGGCCTCCGCTTCGGCCCCTTTCGCCCGCCTCTGGCCGACCCGGCTACGCCTCATTTTGCCTCGCCGCGACCCTCGCCATGGCCGTGCTTCGGCTCAGTCGCCGGCCCTCCAAAGACGCGAGACGCCCCGAGCCATGGCCGCCACGCCGTCGTTCCCCTCCTCTCCGCGGCGCCTCCGGCGCGTCTGCCTCCCAGAGCCTCCTCTCTTCGCGGCGCCTCCCGTCCATGAGCGCCTCCGCCTCCCCGTTGCCTCGACGTGCGAGCCTCCCGCGAGCGCGTGTTCCGTCGGCCCCGCCTCGTCGATGCTCGCTGCGCTGTGTGCCTCCCTGCTGGCCGACGCCTCCGCATGAACCTGGTGGTCGCTTTGCTACAGGAAGTACCACCCTAGCCTTGTATCTGTGGAGAGAACGATGTTGTGGGTGGGCGACACTTGACATCGATACCCCGTCAAGATCTTCATCGGCGATAAGATCTTCTTGAACCGTCAAGTTCATCCACCTCCGGGGCTACTCTAGGCCGCGGGAAGCCGAACCCGTATGATCGAACCCGACGGCCGAGGCCCGAAGATTCCCGGACGCCAAGTTCTCCCTCTCGGATCCGAAAACGCCAAGACCCCGGACCCCAAGATCTCCGCCGTGAGACGACAAGACCGTCGACATGGAACCCAATGACGCCGAAACGCCGCCCGCGGGCGACAAGCACTTCACCCCGGATGCCGAGACCGACGCGATGGCGCGGGCCCGACAAGACCCTCGCAACGGCAAGATCGACCCCGTGGGACCGACAAGACCTTCGCGATGACAAGGGCGACCGACCGGACAAATCCGATCGCCCGACGCGCACCAAGTCCTGCCGGATGCGAGAACGTTCGCCGAGACCGAACCGTCGAACCACGGACCACGAGACGAACCCGAACCGGAACCCCAAGATCGTCGAGACCCCTAATGTGTGAACCCCTTCCCGGAACCCTATTTCATAATATAATACAACTTGTCGCATATTAAATGTTCATGCATGCATACTTGTCTGTGGTTTGGGGGCCTTATGCCGATTCACCTTATAATTAAATATGGGGCCCATATGCGGGCAAATCCAGTCTCATATCGGCCTCATTTAAATTGGTGTAGCGAACCCGGTACTATCTTCTGCCATGTTATGACAACATTTAATTGCGGGGTAGTTAAACAACATGAACAATATAATTAAGTTGTCGGGACCCCCGGTTCCGCTTAACATGACCTACTTGCATCGCACCTTGCCATGCCATGCATCATACATGCATCATGCCGATCTTTCGCCGTAGTATTAAATATTGCATCCGGTGTTTCTTCTAGTGTTTTGCTTCTTCGAGGATAAGGCCGTTGAGTTGATGTGAGCTTCGCCCCGATCTTCGGTTGAACCTTCGGCAATGTTTTCAGGCGAGCATCTTCCCCTTTCTACCTATCTTACTTTTATAGTATTTATTCCCTCCTGTTGATCTATTGCTATCTGTGTTGCGTTGCTCTAGTTTTCCGTACCCGTGATATCCCTTGCAGCCATATATTGCCTTGGACACCTCCTATTACCTGTTGTTTGGTAGATAGTTGGACTTGCTACCGTAGTCGCTTGCTCAAGTCTTATGCGTGTTGTCAAGTGCCACGATTGTTGATGTATTGCCGCATGTTGATGTTGGAGATGATCATAGTTTTACTTTTCGTTCACTCTAATTCTGTTTAACAACTAAAATTGAAGTAAGCGGAGGCATCGGTGGGTGATAGAAAATATTTGGTTTCGAGCCCACTTGTGTCCCGTGGGACCCCGAGTACTTGATACTGTTCCTTGATTTATCGCTATCCACATCCGGAGGTATATGGGACCCCTGAGCGAGCTTGATTCATCTTATTTCTTGGGGCCAAACTAGTTTGAGGTTTTATTTACTATCCTGTACTTATGCCATGCTTCTTTGCTTTATTTAAATTGTGCGAGAGCACCTGTCTTGTTTAGGATCGGGACACGATTCAGCGGTGTCGACAAGCCCAGTTTGGGTTCCCGATCGTTCCGGCCGTATACCCAAACCTTGAGTCCGTCTCGGAGCTTGCTTACTTCGTTGTGGGTAGCTTAATAGGGTGGCCCCCTGAAATATTTCTGAATCCTGTGATTGCTTAGTCGTGAAAGCCTCGTTGGGTTTTGATTTGGTTTTCGAGGTTGATCGGCGTGTGTTGCTATTGGTGCACCCGGCGGGTAAAACTTTCTGAAGCCGTGTCATGGTTATGGACGACTTGGAGACCTGATATCTCGACCATAGACAAGCATAACTAAAGTTTATTGCTATAAATTTGACTTTATAATGACTAGTAATCAGCTTCACTATAATGGAATGGCTAATTAATACTGCCCACAATTGCTTGTTTGGAGTGTCGCTTGCGACCATTGTACTGACTAGTAAGTATTGCCTTCTAGCGGAATGGCTAAATGAAAGTACCAACAAGCTGCTGGGTTTTGGGTTTATCTCATGCTATCATGTCGATTAGTAAGTGTTGTAACTATAACGGAATGGTTAACTAAAATTGCCCACTTGCTTACTTTATCGAATGATTATCTAAACGACTAGTAATTCTGCAACGATAAGCGAATAAATAAAGCGCCAGCTGTGAGTTCCTCGGTTGACTTCCTCGTTTGGTCTCGAGGAAACACGGGATGGGTTTGTTTGGTGTTAGCGAGGTTGGATCCGGATAGGTCTTTCTTACCCTCTCTAATAGTCGCCATTGTATCGAGTCTCTATAGGTTGTTTAGTGCATCTTCATGCCGCTTGATCCACCATACCTTTGTGAGCGAGGACCGCGAATTCTAGCCTCGCCGTGTCTTGGCCTCGATCTTGGCCTCCTCTTTTTCCTTTGCCCTTTGTCGGTACCCTTTTTAAGCGGGTTTTGCGATCGGCGTCGTTAGCGGGGTTACCCTTCGGGCTTGGCACAGGCAGGTTATGGACGCCATTGGTTATTCTTGGGCTCTTAGCCCCATTTGCATCTTGTCCGTAGTCGGACATTTGTATCGTTCTGGTGATTTGGATCTTTGTATATTATATCTGTGTTCTTGACTCATTAAGTCGCTGTTATATATATCTGTTCTGTGGGTCCCATCGAGGACTGTTGTGTAATGTTATTACTTCGTTTTCCACCCGCACGAAAGTGCCTGGTGGGCACCTTTGAATCGTTTCTATGCGGGTTTGGCGGGTTTCGCTAAAACTTGCATAGGTCCGATTCTGAGGGTGTTACACCATCACTCTTGTCCATCATCCTCTCTTCTTCCCTAAGCGCTAGGGTTCCATCTTCCTCCATGTCTCCCGGCACAACCTTCATGTGGATCGTCTCCGCCATTGCATTTTTTTTCTCATTGTTGCCCCCTAATAGGTTAAAGGGTGCAAAGTGCTTGGTAAAGGGAAATATTTTTATGAGGATATTTTTCTTAAATGTATGACGAAAAACAAGAACTAAACTAGGGTCACAAGATCCTACTGTATCAACCAGAATCTAGTACCGAGATGATGCAGGGACTACCTGACCTTCACGCAGGATATGGTTTACGATGAGACGCGGCGTCACGTAAATGGTATGTAGGAGATCTCCGGTCATATCCGACAACGTTGGCGTCTAAAGGGTAACTAATATATATCAATCATGACACAAAAGTTCAAATCTATATTCAAAACAAAACTCTAGATTCGTGTCCTCAAGATTTTTTTTCATGTATTGATCGTTTGATTTATGGAAATAGAACATTTGGAAGGGTTTCCTAATGATTTCTTTGTTCTTCATTTTTTAAGAAAATCTCCATCCACTAAAGGCATATTTTATTTAAAGAATTTTCATAGGAGTTTTGGAGGATTGGAATGATTATGAAAAATTCAATGTGGATTGCTTGATTTGTAGGATTGAATTCTAGTATATGATTCTTTTGGGAGAATCATTTCTACTTTATTTCATGAAATTTGACATCCATCCAATCATTGATGTTGATGGCGTCGAGGTTTGTGAGCCATCAGTTTCTGATGACGCACAATGGACAAATAGGTAGTGCACAACTAGAGGGCTTGAAAGAGTTCTTGGTAAGCATGGGCGAATTTGGTGTCGTCGGTGGTAGCGACAACAGAAAAAGTAGGAAACAGGGCATATGCAAAGGGAGAACGAGGGCAGAATGACTACTTGGAACATGGCTATATATGAAACCAACTTTTGGGTCGGCCCAAAATTTGTATTTCCAAGTCTCTAATTTTTGAAGAAAAAAATTTGCACTTAGTGGACGCAGCTATGTATGTGCGTGCCAAATTTTATACCGAAAATCGAAGTATGTAGCTTACGCAAAGATGACAAGTTGCGACTGAATAGCACGAAGTTACCCCTTCTCCTAAATTGGAGTATGTATCTTGGGACCAGACAACTATATAACTTAGAGGCCAAGTATAAAAAGGTTCAATAGTACCCTGTTCTGAAAATTATCTTTTATTACAGCTCGTTTGGCTCCCTATCATTTGGGCCTAGAATCAAGGAATTCGTTTGTGATTCTAGAAATCAATCTGTTTGGCTACCACGGAATTGGTTACGGAATTCATTTGTAAATACCATTGTTTTCACTTTATGCCTAACCTTAGTTCCTTTTTGGTACCCTGTTATTTCTGTGAAATTGCCAAATAAAATGATATAACTCTTAGAGATGGACGGTGGTAGATGTAGGCAGGCTTACTCATGAGGTAGGTGTTGAGTTGCAATATCTGTTGCTATATGATGCATACGGTACGAGTTGTCCTATCGAATGCTTCAGAGTCGGATAATACAGGTAACAACACCAGCCAGTCGATTACCAAGCCACCTTTCATACACAGCATCGATGTTACGACGTACAAAAGGGATTACACAGCCCTGTACACGTATGTTACAACGAGAGTCACGATGAAACCCTATGCTTTTCTATCGATTTTCACATTAAAACTCACCAGCTGTTCCTTGAGAAAAAAAAAGGGTAAGCCGATCAGATAAACACACGTAAGCAAGTCACAATACCCACCCACTACTTAGTACAAGCGCACGGTCAGCAAGCTCGGCTCAAGCAGCAGCGTTGTCACTGGCACTGGCAGCCTTACCCCGGTTCTCATCAGATGCCTCGTCGACGGCCATGTTGTCTGCGGGATCTCTCTCCCGCCCCACCGACGCGATGTGCTGCCCCTCCTCGGAGGGTCGCTCTTCACTCTCCATTGGAGCAAGTTGAGGAAGAACCGAGCCATGATGGGGTTCCTTGCTCCACCGCCAGGCTTACAAGGCCATTCTGCTTCATGTAGCTCTCAAGC
This sequence comes from Avena longiglumis, assembly GCA_030063025.1. NCBI lineage: Eukaryota > Viridiplantae > Streptophyta > Magnoliopsida > Poales > Poaceae > Avena > Avena longiglumis. The sequence goes on from CP125974.1 coordinate 38,105,281, forward strand.
GGGCGGTTTGCCACCTCGAGAAGGCTGATCATGCTCACCCGAGGCTGACCGACGTGCTGCTCCTCTTCCCGGCTGCCGGGGTGGAAGTTGAGGTCTATATGACCCTTGTTCGCGTCAACCTTGTCGAACATGATCGCATCGCCATCTCGTGTGGTGTCTACCGTCTGAGGGACGCGACAGGTTACTTCCCTCGGGTCGTCTGCCTATCCAAGGGATCTTCTTGCTCGCCTCAGCTTCATATCGTTCAGACTGCCGTTGCTTCTTCCTCATCATCAGTGTCTTGAAACGGCGCCTGACGGTCATGCAGACGTTGCAAGTGCACGACGGGTTGTGCTTCGGGCCCTTCCCGCTAGGTGGCTGGATACACACTATGCAAGTGCAGCCAGGGCGGTGCCGGGGGTGCTTGGTAGTCGTCGCAACCGAAGCAGCACCTTGGTTCCCGACCTCACCAAAGACCGCGGCAGTGGCCAAGGCATCAAGACTTGATGCATCCATTTCTGGAATGTTCTGCTTCAGAAAAAAACTGCTCTTCCGCCTCCTGATATCTGCGGTGATAGTCAGCCATTTGAATTCTGTTAGCTAATAAGATTGTCAACTAGTGATGTCTTATGCAAAATGTTCCACTTTCTATTTTTATTTTTCATGAGGTCAAGCTATCTCAGTGCCTACTTTATCGCTAGTAAATCTGAGTCCGGCATACCTTCATACTGCTGGAGAATACTCTGCAACTCCTTCGGGGCTAATGCTTCAGGTACAGAGCAGGAACAGCTGCATATACATAGCAACAGATTTAAGTCTAAGCCGCTAAACAGAATGTGAAAGCACTAATGAATCAAAATAATATGAAACAGTAACAATGAGAAAAATGGTATTACAATTAATATATTATGACTAAAATGAGCACAAATTCAGGAAAAATGCGATGAAGCAGGACCAACATATTGTTTGAAGAATCAAGACCTAACAGAAAACGATATTCGGCATACCATCACAATATGTTGTGGCAGGAATTTTTCAAGAGATCATATACATAAGAGTACAAAGCTTCATATCACTTCAAATATGTAGGTAAATCCAACAAATCCTTCATCAAGTAATCAGTCAGATAATAAAACTAAGGTTGTTTAGTTAGCAAACAATCTTGATCGAGTAAGGTGTGGATCAACAAAACAAGAATTTGTAAAATTCTTAGAGCTCTTCAGTATGCAATTCATCATTGCACAGCATACTGGTCATCATAATTGACAGGTCTTTCCTTTCACAGATAAAAAAATGATAGATTTTATTACAGGTGTGAAATAGTATACCTTTTGGGATCCCATGTGTTGTCAGCACATGTCCACTTGGAGGCAACAATAACATTAAGAGGCAACCGGCGCCATTTTGAGCAATCGTCACATTGAATCCATTGATCTTGTTCCCTAAATAAACATATCAGGTATTTGCCAAAATTGGTACAACTAATACTAATAACATCGTTGTCCACCATGCAAGGACAAAACATGACAATTAATGTTAATCCAAAGTTTCTTACCCTGTAGAACGTACGGTGAAAATTGATCTCTTTGCAAAGACAGGAGGTTCCTGCATTTATGTAGTTATTAAGTTAGAATAGGTTCAATATCCAAGTCCATTCCTGAGAACGAACGGTTGTATTTTTGTGTCCCAGTAAAGGGTTCCCTCAGGTGATGAACGTGAAGAATGAATGGCAAGCAAGCTTACATCATATTCTTCAAATTCATAGTCCTCGATCATGACAACTGTTGGTTTTGCAGATGGAGCAGGACGCAACAACTCCTGAGCCTCTTCCCATGAAAGCTTGAGTTCTAAGGCATCTTCAGCATCAATTAAAAGCCTCCTGCTTTTAGAACCAATATTGCGGCTTCTTTTTTGTAAAGACTGCAAAGATCCCTCATCTGGCCTGCTGCCAAATCTATCCGTCTTAAGCCAACTAACATCTCCGTCAGCTGGGTTCACATGATGATCATATAGAGAGCTTGGCTGGAGATCTGCAGGTCCCTTCATTGACTGAAGAAATCCTGAATAGCCATTTACTATTGCTAGATTGTCGCTTTGTATTAGAAAAGAATGCATCTCCGAGAAGGAACCAGTTGCTATAGCTGTGATCTGTGAGTCCTGTGTAGGAGAGTAACATAAATACATGAGTAAATCTGGAGAACAGATAAGGGCATAAGCGCGGAACAAAAATTTAGAGGAACAATCGACTAGGGGCAAAGATTCTTTTCAAATTCTAACTTACTGGCATATTGACAGTGTTTGTGGCCTTCCTGAAGCCCATAACAAGTTTCCCTCCTGGTTCTATTCGACTGAAAGTCACTGTAGACAAAGAAGAACACCAGGACATATAAGAACCTTCACAGTAAAATCACATACACAGAACATGATATGCAGCTGATAATTCTGTGTACTAAATTTCAAAAAAATTATGTAGTGAGGAAAATACGTAGGAAATGACAAAGGTTACTTATAATGTATGATCTGACACTGGACATAACAATCATGCCTTACATCTCATTTGCACTTATCTGGTGCATACTAACTGGCAATACGTCTATTTAGAAAGATTGAACTACTTAAGGAGATTCATGATTTTTTTCTTACGGAAGTACAGTTTTACTGCAAATGGCCAAAAGCAATACTAAGTATCCATAGAATAAGATTCACACAGGTCCTCTTTAATTCATGGGGTTCTAGAAATACAAGGACAAAAAAACATAGGAATTGGAAAGTTGTTTGGTCGGACCACAAGAAAAGGACAGAAACTTTCTGAACATCTAGATATTTGCCCTAGCCGTCAGACACGACAGAAAATTCACATGAGGTTAAACTTAATGAAAATTGGTCTCACATGACAGCAAATAATGCAAAAGTAGTGCATAGGGAAAATTGCTATGGTTCCATGGTTTTCAATCGAAAAAAGCAAACAAGCTTTATAGGATTAATAAATAAGGAATAGAATCCTGCAAAATTCTTTTTTGAGAGATATGTAAAATCGCGCTTAAACCATGAAAAAAGTAATGAGTATGATGCAATAGCGAAAGTGCCTCTTATAATAAAATCCAAGAAGTTGCAAATCACCTGTATCACCAGCTTGTAATTGTAAGGACTGTATGCATGGTGTAACACCCTCCAAGACATACATTCTGCTGTTGTTATTTGGCCAGAATCTAAACTGAAAATGCCATTCTTTGCCTTTTGCATCTTGAATTGTCAAGGGCCGGCCTTCTGGCTGAGAGATTGGGGGAAAATATGCCTACATAGAGTATCTCAGCAACTCAGAATGGCAGGAAAGCAAAATAAACTCATACCATCATCACCCCGCAACTTTGTGAATGCCACTTTCTAATCTAAGCAAAATAGCATAGCCATGAAACAGGCTTAATTTTATCAATCAAGGAGTACGGATGGCCTCATTAGGATTCTACTAAGAATAGATGTATCCTCAAAATACTACCACCATAAGAAAGACATCTCACCGGTAGAACAGCAAGGGTCAAGGGACTAAACCCTAGTATTGGATTGACTGATGTGTTGTATGTAATTTCTTCACATAAGTTTTCCCCAAATGGGGGGCTTCAGTGTGCTCCTTTGCACAAAGGTTTTTGTTGGTGTTTTGGGGGAAATTTTCTGGATGGGCTTGGTCCCTTGGACCTCCACACCCTCTTATATATAGCACAATCTAGGCTTACATCTTCACTCGTACACTGGAATGATCTAGACTCTAGTAGGACATTACTACTATACTAACACTCCCTAGAATACTCTAGACTCTACAAGAGTAGTACTACCTACACTAACTCAGACTCCAACACTCACTGGAATACTCTAGACTCTCCTAGGACAATACTACTATGCTAACCTAGACTCCAACACTCCCCCTCAAGATGGGCATGGGTCAGTCACCATGACCATCTTGCTACAACTCCATGACACTTACTACTACCACTACACATCTAGCTTACCAGCATACAAAGACACATGAGAGCATTTTACTCTAGCTCTTGCTCCATCGGTCGTCAAGCACCCAATCAACTCGGATCATCCAAGCTCCGCCTCGTGCGAGCCATCACCTTCACAATGCAACAACTCTGCATCAAGCTAGACACCTCTAATCCTTCTTGCATTGGTCCATTGTTGCCTCTCCAACTCATGCGCCTTCTCACACCGGCGCGTACAACCCTGGCACCACACGCCTTCTCTCATTAGCTTGAGCATCGTCATTGCCTCTTCATCAACTCCGGTTCCCGGAACCACGGCTGCCTCACCTCAACAACAGCTCCTCTGAGCCACCGCCCTCACCATCAACATCACCATCCACACCGCCTTCTCACACCAGGCCTGCCCCTCCTGGACTCCTCTTTTCTCTGCAACACAGCAGCAACACCTTCTTCCTCCAGAAACCGAATCTTTTCCGGCAACATCATAGCAACCACTGCAGGAGCACTCCCTTGTATGGTTGTACCTCCGCTTCAGGCTTCCAGACCTTGCATCTGCAGCTCACCTCTTCCCTCGGCCAAACGACCAAACTGGAGACCTCACCCATTGTCTCCTTCCATGACCACAGCCCGGCACCACAGCTCCAGCCATCGGCATCACCTCTGCATCTTCCCATCTCGACCGGATCAGAGGTCCTCCTCAACAACCAGTTTCTCTTGGTCCCCAAATCCAACCTCGCTAACTTGTCATCCTCCTATCAACATCTCAATTGCACCATTCTAACTAGCTCACTAAGCAACCTCCGTCAGAGGCGACAACCAAGCCTCACACAACACATCGTGATGAGAGCAACACATAAGGTTACTGCCTGTGAGAACAACGGGATGCAGCCTCCCGCCGCTTAGGTGACTACAATGTGCCCGGTGTTGTTGACAACAAGAGCCGGGATGGGTGTTGCAATGGTGAAACGGTGGTAGCTAGGGTTAGGAGGAGGAGCCTAGCTCTGATACCATGTTGGTGTTTTGGGGGAAATTTTCTGGATGGGCTTAGTCCTTGGACCTCCACCCTCTTATATATAGCACAATCTAGCCTTACATCTTCACTTGTACCTGGAATGATCTAGACTCTAGTAGGACATTACTACTATACTAACACTCCCTAGAATACTCTAGACTCTACAAGAGTAGTACTACCTACACTAACTCAGACTCCAACACTCACGGAATACTCTAGACTCTCCTAGGACAATACTACTATGCTAACCTAGACTCCAACAGTTTTTATTCATAAGGAACATTATATGCCAAAGATAAACCAGTAATGTGTGGAAACAACATACTAAACTTTATGAAGAGGAAGGAAGGCTTGCTAAAGAAGAAACAAATCACCTCGGACAGGCTTTTGGGAGAACAAGGCGTCCTATGCGCTGCATCACTAGCACTTAAAACCTTCTCAAACATTGGGGCGATGGTTGAATTTGAACTTGAAGCAAAATAAGGTTAAGGAAGACAACACAGTATAGACAATAAAAAGAAAGTACACAACATATTGAGGACATTCCTGTCCTACTTGATCAAATATGGATCATATAATATGCAAGTAGACGATTTCAATATCAGTGTTGCCAAGGAGTTAAAGAAAAAATATTAAGGATACTCTCCAGAAATTTGCTGCAGCTCTTGGTCTGTAATTCTTGGCCAATACCGTGGAAGTAACTGATTGCGGCCCCTTCCCTCAGCAGGTGGTCTCGCAACGCGAAGATGTGGAAAGCCATCTTTCATTGGATCAAAAGCAGCAGCACCTTCGGCCACCCTTGGTGGTCTGGTCAGAAAATGCCGAGCTCTTTGTGCATGCTGATATGGAGATAATGTAGTGGCAAGTTCCCTTCCTTCAGAAAAGGGTGTCGTTGGTGATAGCATAGGTCTTTCCATTGTTGAAGTAGCCTCCATCTTGTTTCCGTTGCTAGCAATGCCCAAGCTCATGCTGAGCCCGGCCTCAGAAATTGATTCACTTGTTGTGCTATCTGCTGTTGGATCTCTATTATCATCTCTCCGAGTACACTGGGATTGGGGAGACTCTAGTGCACTTTGAGACCTAATTAAGAAAGGCAACCTTCCCATGTCCCCAATACTGAGGGTTGACTGTTCCCATTTAATCTGCCTTGCGCCATTCTCAATCTCTTTTTGCCTCAAAACGTTACTGCTTTGCCCAGGTTCTATGTTTTTTACCATGAACGGATGATGGCTCTTGGAAATAATAGCAACATCATCGTTTCTTGAGTCAAGCATCAGGGAAGGTGACTCCAACGGTCTACCTGGCAACAATTCATCGCTTTTACCAAAGAGTCTCTGGTTACTTTGGGACAGAAAAAGCTTCGGAGACACTTGACACGGAACCTGCGGAAAGACCAATCAGGTTTGGAAAAAACAAAAGGGCAGATCATGTGGGAGAGATACTTACAGACTGAGGTCCTGAGTTTTTTATGCAGTTCATACATTGAACACCTCCGCTATCAAGTAGATCAAAGGAAAACTTTGAAGCAACGCAGCCGCAGTGTAGATGCTGAAATAGCAGAGCTCCTTAGAACTGTTGCCCGGAAGCGATTTAGTGGCATATACTTAATTCACAAAATGTGTCAGCAAGCAATCTCACCTTCCCACAAAACGAGCAGTCCCTCCAGCCAGACTCCTTTTGGTGGAATATATCACAGAAGACAAGCTGATCGTACGCCAACCTAAGTAGAGCATAAATGATATGGTAAAAAACTAATCTGACTAGAGCAGAAAATTGAACAGCAAAACCGTGAGCGAGCAACAGTAAACTCCTGTACCGAAGGAAAACTCTCTTAAATTATCCGATTATAAACATGTTTCTCCCATCATCAGAAGAAACCGTGCAGTGTCACAGCACCAAAATTTTACCACGCAGCAATTTCTGAGTCAACGGTACAACACGCAGATGTTTGACAAGAGATTTTTACCCAGCAGAAGATGGTGCCCCTCAGGGAGACCAGTGCGGTCAACACACACACTCACGGGATCAGTTGCGACCATCTCTCTTCATGTCGACTCTAAAAGCAACTGAACGTTCATATAGCCTTGAATTGAGCATGAGTTCTACTATACTACTACTATAGAGTCCAGTCAAGCAGGCAATCTGTTGTATTCTAGTATCTCGCTGGTAGTTACCGCGAGCATCAGCGGAGCCACGGAGTCAACGCTACTTTGTAGAAACTGCTACATGTGCCAATCTACTGTTTCCACTTGGCACAGCCTGCGCACAGATCGGATTGCTTGGGTTGGAGCATCAAGCCGCTGGAAAGTGGGGAACGAAGGAGAGAAAATAAAAACAGAATCCGCGAATCGCCCGCCTAAGAAGGAACTCTCCCTTCATTCAGAGAAAGAGGGGCAAAGCATCGAGACAAAGTACTAATCCATCCGGCAAACTGGCAGGCGGCCACGCACAGACGAACGGACGCGCGGAGCAAGCACCGGGGGTGAGGAGGAGGAGGATGTAGCGGAGTGGAGTGGGGCGGGCGTACGTACCCGCACTTGTCGCAGAGTACCGCGAAGCCGGCGCCGGATCGCAGCGGCCAGCCCTTCCTCCACTCCCCTGCCCCCGCCGCCGCCGCCGGGGCCGTCGCGCCGCACGCCGCGTTCATGCACCTCTTCGCCGCCGCCGCCAGGGCCGCCATCGCCGACTCCGATCAGAGCCGCCCCACAGGCCCCCACCAAAACGGGAAAGACCAGTTCACCTCAGCTCATCGCCCGCCCCCCGGATACGGAGGGAACGGGGTGGGGGAGGCGTAGTTTTCCGCTGGATGTGGAGAGAGCAACCAACGCGCGCACGACCGGGCGGGCGAGCGATCGCTGGCGATTGGTGCATGCGGGGGCGCGGATTGGATGCGGGGAAGCCAAGGAACACGAGGCGAGATTAGATGGGGGACGCCGAGCCGAGCCGCGGCAGCGATGCACTACTCGTCTACTCGTACTCGATGGAGAATATATTATTTTCGTTGCGAGAAAGAAAGAAAAAAACTGAAAGCGACGAGTTCGGGTCGGGGTGGGGATTTGATTGTAAAGCGGGCGTGGCTTTTTGTTCCCGTGCTGTGCCTGTGCGTGCGTGCATGCACGACGAGACGACGGACGGACGGACGGACGGACATGCCCCGCTTTTTCTATGTTTCCTGCCGCGCTGGCTGGCCGTGGCCGTTGTGGCGTGCTGGCCGTTGCTCCCCTCCACGACCTTCAGATGCAGGCGCTGTACTTACTTTGTTTGCTTGCTTGCCTGTTGTTCATGGAGTCAGTCATGGGCGCAAATGCCAATCAATAATCTGCCGCCAGGCTTATGTTACAGCCGACGGGGAGCAAGTAGCGGCAGTAGAGTAGAGTACTACTTTTGCATTAGCGAGACGTGCTACTTTTGCGCATGCGTGCGTGACAGGGTTCAGTTTAGGTTCGCTGCGTAGTGCTTACTTTATCGCGGATTGTTTCTGGGAAGAAAACAAAAGGTAGACGACGCCATGCATGCGTGTCCGTGCCTCCTCCGCCCGCGAACTCTGCACGCCTGCCGTATTGAATGCGGAGGGAATTGGAATTGGAATGCCAGCCCGTCGCCGCCGGCCTTCTTGAATGCCCACCGGCTCCGGCGCCGGCGCCGGCAGACCGCCGCGATCCCGCGTGTGACGTCGCCTTCAGGTGGGGGGAGCCCGAGTGCTGACGCCGCACGTTCTCGGCCGGCCACGCGCGCTTCCTCCCACGTACTACAGGTACAGGGGACGTACGTGCTCCGGCGCGGCACACGCGCTCACGCACGCGGAGGACGTACGTAGGGGTTGTACGAACCACCTCGTAACGAGCGAATCAGGGTCAGGGCAGGAAAATATGCGGCACGGCCATTGAAGGCGTCGGCAGGCAGCCCGGACCCGGAGGCCGAAGCGGCGGGGCCCGCGCCACGAGGTGGCCGTCGCGGTCGGGGAGACGGACGTGGCTGGCCACGACGACGTGGACGCCGCAACCGGTGGGGTTCTCTCTCGCGCTCGCGCGCGCGTCACGTGAGCGAGCGAGCTCTGCGATCCCCACCGGCCGCGCACGTTGCCGCTGCTGCTCACGTCAGTCGTACATCCTTTCCTTGGACGAACGACGAGGCGCGAGTGCTTGCGTCCGCGCGAACGCACGCTGCCGTCGGCCCGCCCCTCGTGTGACCCCCGCTGACGGATGGGTCCCACGGCTCAACGTCGGGTACGACGGTTACCGGTGAAAAGGAGGTGCCAACGCAACTTGCCAAGCGTGGACGTATAGTACTACGTACGACGTACGAGCAGGAGGAGCGGTAGCAGTACGTACGTAGCAGCGTTTGCGTGGCCACGAGGTGAGGCTGAGGCTACGTGCACCCGACATGGCGCACATCGTCGACAACGACGGATAGATCGATCGATCGCACGGGCGCGGGGATGGGCCCCGCGTGGAAGCGACGTGAGGGGGAGAGAGAGAGACGACGGTGACTCGGCGAGTGGTTTTTCTTTTTCTTGAGACGGAGATTGATGGCGACTACGGGGGAGAGAGACGGTGTTGGTGGGACGAGCGGGGGGAGGGGAGGGGAATGATGACGGGCGCGCGCGTCGGGAAGGAACCAACGTGACATGGGGGATACGTAAACATATTCCCCCTCCCTAGGGTATAGGCTAGGCTACTGGTGGAGTCGTGGCGTGGGTGTGCGTGGGAGCAGCGGAGCCGTGGCAGGTGATTCGGCGCCGTGGCAGTTGGAGGGGGGCCCGCGCGAGAGGGCTTGGATTGGGTTCGGTTTTGGAGCGGTTGGCTCGTCGGTTGGGCTAAAAAAAAATGATGGCCGCGCTTCACTTCCAACGTGAGATCGGTCGCCGGGACGCCCTCCGCCGAAAGTCGGCGGCGACGTCCGGTTCAAACGGCAGCGTACTGTTTGATGGTACGAGGAGAAAAGCACCCCCTTTTTTTTTGTTCGTCCATGGCGCCAGGCTCGTGCTTTTCTGCCCTACCACTTTATTACTCCAGTAGTCTCTAGCCCCTGCACTGCAGACATGCAAATTCATGGCCTTGCTGCCGTCCTGCAGAGTCGACCAGCTACTACTTTTTTTTTTTTGCGGGTAGAGTCGACCAGCTAGTTTAATCTACCACTACAGCGCGGCATGGCGACAGAAGAAGGCGTCGTCGCTGTCATTTTAGATTCTCCACCGATAAGCAAATGGACACTGATACAAAAAGCGATAATTAAACAAACGATCCGACGACGAAGACGGGAAACCCGCAAATGCATCTCGCCTAGTATACTACTACAGAGAAAACGAACGGATAAGAGTGACTTCTTCGTCGATCGTGGGGTCCCCTGCCTGGAGATTAATTAAACGGGTGAACCTTACGCAAACGCGTGTTGCTATGCGCGCAATCACAACTGAACCGGACTGCTCTGACTGTCATGATACAGTCATCTCACGTTATAAATCATGTAATCCCTGCGGAAGAGAGGGAAAACAGAACTGTAACACACTACGTGAACAGACTACACAGATGTAGTTGTCGTATGCACGCGTGAACAGACCAACTGCCGTGCATGCACCACATGCTGCGTGTTTGCATCGCTTAATTAAAACATTGTTAACAACTTGAGCAAGTAGTTGCTCAAGATCGAACATAGCTTTTTTTTTTAATTTAAGATCGAACATAGCTTAGTACTACTAATAATAAGATGGGGCTTCCTTTTCGTTGCAACGATTTTTTTTAACGCATAAGGCCCCGAAGGGCCTAGGAGCTTCATTCCAGCGGTAGGTGGACAATTACAAGAAGGTCTAACACAAAAAAAGAGAAATACAACTCGACCCCTATAATTTACAAACACCACCCTAAAAAGATTGCAGACATAATCAGGTCGAAATAACCGCCTTGACGGCAACAGTGGCGGTATACCTACGGCGGTAGGGGCGAAACCACTTGGCTGGAGGGGCTTGATCTTGCCGTCGTTGAAGAAAATCCTCCCGAAGAGGATACAGAGGCTCGCGCAATCGATGTCGAGCACGGCGAGGCCACCCTTCGGGCCATGGATAGCGGTGGCGAGCCTTCGTCGTCGCTTGGAGAACGCCAGGAAGAAGCTCCAAGAACTCCTGCCCGTTCCTGACCGTCAGCTGCGCTCGCTCCGCTCCTCGCCTCCCGCCAGCCGGTGTTCTCGAGCGCATGAAGAACGCCAACAACATGGCGGCCGCACGAGATGCTTTGAGTTGGTCGTCCACCTTCGTCTTCTCTTCTTGATCTCCTCGCGCCTGGCCGCCGGAAGAAGCGAGCAGCGAGACAACCTCTTGCGGGCTGGCGTGCGGACTCCCGCCGTCCCCCAAGCCCAACCTCGACATGCTCGAGGCCGCGACCCCCGCCTCGAAGGCGGCGGATGAAAAAGCAGCACCCCTAGGGAAGCGACCAACAACGGCTTTATTAGATGTGGTTGTCCTTATCGCCCCTAGCTCGGCCAAAGGAGCCTCACACTACTAGAAAACGTCTATTCGTGGCGCTGAAAAGGCCGCACACTGGCGATCAGCCACAAGGCCACGGCTCACGGCTATCTCGTAGCCGTGGCGCATCGCATGGTGCGTCATGGTTATATCGAGATAGGCATGGCGACTATCAAAAGCGCGCACGGTGGGGTACAGCGCCACGGATGTTTTTTTCAAAAATAAAAAAATACAAAAAACACCCTCGTTTTGAATTGCAAAAGCAATCGGGTCTGCATCGCCGCTGTCGTGAATTGCAAAAAAATGCACGCTACTGGATGATATACGGCAGACTTTCGCGAACCTGAGAAGGTTCCGAATGAAGCTTAACCCGGAAAAATGCACATTTGGCGTGCCAGCAGGAAAATTACTCGGTTTTCTTGTATCTAGCCGAGGTATAGAGGCCAACCCAACAAAGATAAAGGCAGTAGAGAGAATGGAGTTGCCAAGGTGTCTAAATGACGTGCAAAAATTCACGGGATGTTTAGCCTCGCTCAGCCGGTTTGTATGTCGGCTGGGAGAGAAGGCACTACCACTATATCAACTGATGAAGAAATCAGATAAATTCATTTGGACTCCACAAGCAGACAGTGCATTCCACGAGTTGAAAAAGATGTTGGTCATAGCACCTATTTTGGTTTCTCCACTATCAAAAGAGCCTATGTTACTCTATATAGCGGCTACCAACAGAGTAGTGAGTGCTGTAGTCGTCGTAGAACGACTCAAAGATGATAAGTCGGTACAGAGGCCGGTGTATTATTTGAGCGAGGTGTTATCCGCTTCAAAGCAAAATTACCCACATTATCAGAAGATGGCTTATGGAGTGTACATGTCAGCAAAGAAACTTAAACATTACTTCGAAGAGCACTCCATCAAAGTGATCTGTGAAGCCCCCATAGCCGGCATATTGAGCAACAAAGATGCAAGTGGCCGAATAGCCAAATGGGCAATTGAGTTGTCACCATATGCTCCACAATTCGATAGAAGAGATGCAATCAAATCTCAGGCGGTGGCCGACTTCTTCGTAGATTGGGCCGAGGTGCAGTATGAGCCACCATTACCAGACCCAAATTATTGGACGATGCATTTCGACGGTTCCAAACTAAGAAATGGTTTGAGCGAGAATAGTGTTAACCGCCCAAAAGAGATCGGTGAAATATGTCTTTGCAAATACATTTTGCCGCGTCAAACAACGTAGCCGAATATGAAGCACTGGTCCATGGATTGAAAGTAGCAAAAGAGATTGGCATACGCCGAATCTTATGCTATGGGGACTCGGATCTAGTAGTACAGCAAGTCTCAAGCAATTGGGATGCATTAGACGATAATATGGATTTGTACAGATTCCATGTGCAAAAGATCAGTGCATACTTTGAAGGGTGTGAATTTCACCACATACCTCGGGAAGAAAATGATGCCGCTGACACGTTGTCAAAGCTAGGATCAACCAGGCAGTCAATTCCCCCAGGTATTGCCTTAGAGCACCTCAGGAAACCATCAATAACTCCATCACCAGAGTCCGAATCCATCTTCATTCCGGCAAATTCAGTAGAAGATAAGGTGCCGATGGAAATAGACCAGCAATATAACCCGGAACTCCCCAAGAGGAGGAAGGCAGAGACAAGCATAACAATGGAGAAAGCCGAGGTAGTTATGTCGGCGGAAAACATGGAAATAGACAGTGGGACCACACCAGAGAAAATCACACCGGTATGGGCGCAACCCATATTCTCTTTCCTTAAAGATGCTATTTTGCCGAATAATGAAGTGTTAGCAAGACAGGTAGCAAGGAGAGCTAAATCTTATACAATCATAAATAATGAGCTATATAAAAGAAGCGTCACAAGTGTATTGCAAAGGTGCGTAAGTTCGGCAGAAGGCCAGGAGATCCTCCTGGATATACATCAAGGAGAATGTGGGCACCATGCCTCATCTCGTGCCTTAGTGGCCAAAGCATTCAGGCATGGGTTTTATTGGCAAACGGCATTGAAGGAAGCCAAAGAGCTGGTTGAAAAATGCAATGGTTGTCAGAGATATGCAACCAAGATACACATGTTGTCGTCCGAGTTAAAAACGATACCCATTACTTGGCCGTTTTTCGTGTGGTGCCTAGATATGGTGGGACCATTTAAGCTGGCCCGAGGGGGGATGACCCACATATTGGTTATGGTGGACAAGTTCACAAAATGGATTGAAGTGAAACCAATAAAAAAATGCGATGGGCCCACAGCAGTGAAATTCCTCAAAGATATTATCTTAAGGTATGGGTACCCGCACAGTGTTATTACAAATAACGGCACAAACTTTGCAGAAGGAGCTTTCGCTAGGTTTTGCCAAGAGAAACACATAAGATTAGATGTTGCTTCTATGGCTCACCCAGCATCTAATGGGCAAGTGGAAAGGTCTAATGGACTAGTATTGTCCGGAATAAAACCACGACTCGTCGAACCATTGCAAATGTCGGCAGGATGTTGGATTGAGGAATTACCAGCAGTATTATGGAGCCTCGGGACTACTCCGAACAGATCAACGGGTAATACACCATTCTTTCTGGTATACGGGGCAGAGGTCGTGCTTCCGGCCGACATAATACATGACTCGCCAAGAGTTACTCAATATACGACTTCAGAGGTAAATGAAGTAGCTCAAGATAATCTGATACGCTAGAAGAAGCGGAGTCTGGCGCTATCACGATCAGCTATTTATCAGCAGAACTTGCGACAATATCACAGCAAAAAGGTGAATCCAAGAGTGTTCAAAAAAGGGGATTTAGTTCTCCGACTGGTGCAACGCACGGCCGGCATGCACAGGCTGTCACCTCCATGGGAAGGATCATTTGTCGTAAGCAAAGCATTGCACAATGATGCCTACTACCTAATCGATGCTCAATCTCCTGGAAAGAACAGGGCAGACAAAGCCGGCGAAGAAACGAAAAGGCCATGGAACGTAGCTTTACTTCGTCCATTTTTCTCGTAGCATAGTATCTCAAGATCAAGCACCAATTATGTATTAAACCACGGCATCCAAAGCAGTAACTCGGGAACTGCCATGTGTTATTTCAATTTTGGGTTATGTATTAAACCTCGGCATCCAGAGCAGTGACTCGGGGACTGCCATATATTATTTCAGTTTCATTTTTTGTTAAACTTCGGCATCCAGAGCAGTGACTCGGGGACTGCCATATATTATTTCAATTTCATCTTATGTATTAAACCTCAGCATCCAAAGTAATGACTCGGGGACTGCCATGTGTTATTTCAATTTTGGGTTATGTATTAAACCTCGGCATCCAGAGCAGTGACTCGGAGACTGCCATATATTATTTCAATTTCATTTTTTGTTAAACTTCGGCATCCAGAGCAGTGACTCGGGTACTGCCATATATTATTTCAATTTCATCTTATGTATTAAACCTCAGCATCCAAAGCAATGACTCGGGGATTGCCATGTATTATCTCAATTTTGGGCTACATATTATGTAGGGTTTCGTAGCATGGAAAACAAAAATTTTCTACCGCATAAAAACAAACAAGCCAAGATCTATCTACTAGATTGTAGCAACGAGTCAATAGAATAACTCACCCTCGAAGATTCCAAAGTGTTTAACGAGAGCGGATTCCCGTGGGTGATGTAGTCGTACTCTTCTCGATCTCAAGATCGCGTGAGCGATCCTTCCGGTATGCGTTCGGCGCTCATGATCGATCACCGCGTTCGGTACTCGGCGAAGACCTTCCTCTCCCTTGTTCCAAAGAAAATGCCGGCCGGAGGTTGTAGCACTCTCCTCGATTCGGAACACAACGGCGTGGTACCGAAAGTAGAGGAGATCTCGAGGCCGCCTTAAGCGGAGTGAGTATGGTGGAGTATGAGAGAGCTCCTCGCGATCTAGGTTTTAGACACACCAAGGAGGAGGTGCTGGGCGGCTAGGGTTTGGGGCATCCCAAGTCGGCGGCTAAGGCAAAACCCTAGGGGGCGGCGGCGGCTATGGTGGTGGCGCCAAGCTAGGGTTTGGAGGAGAGGTACTTGTGTGTCCTAGGAGGGAGCCCTGCCCCTCCTTATATAGGTGGAGGGCGGCGGCCAAGGGAGGAGGAGTCCCTCCCAACTCGGCTTGGGTGGGCAGGCTTGGGGAGGAGGACTCCCCCAACTCGGTTCACCTTCCCTCTTTTCCACTTTCCAAATTTAGCCGTTTGACTTTTCAATTTAGCTATTTGACTTTTCAAACTAGGATTTGAATAAACCCTTTATTTTGGACAGCGAAGACACTTAGTACATGATGCAATATTTCCAACTTGCAATGACACATTCATGTACCCCTTCCTCCGGTCTTGGGACATTAGGAAGCTTGTAGAACATTCCGATGAAAACACGGAACCATTCCCCAACTCAAGCGGGACTTTCCTTATATGAATCTTATTCTCGGACCATTCGGATCTCCTCGTGATATCCGGATCCCATCCGAGACTCGAACAACATTCGGTCTCTTTCTCATCATACCATAACTACTCAAACAACGTCGAATCCTTAAGTGTGTCTCCCTACGGTTCGTGAATTATGCGGACATGATCGAGACACTTCTCCGAACAATAACCAATAGAGGAATCGAAATTCATATGGCTCCCATATTTCTCACGATTACTTTGCGATCGAATGAACCACTTACATACGATACCAATTTCCCTTTGTCTCACGATAGTTTACTTATCCGAGGTTATGATCGTCGGTATCTCTGCATACCTAGTTCAACCTCGTTACCGATAAGTCCTCTTTTCTCGTTCCCGTGATATGTGATCCCTTGTGAGCCAGTCACATGCTTGCAAGCTAATTGGA
This sequence comes from Avena longiglumis, assembly GCA_030063025.1. NCBI lineage: Eukaryota > Viridiplantae > Streptophyta > Magnoliopsida > Poales > Poaceae > Avena > Avena longiglumis. Next base: position 38,121,572 of record CP125974.1, read on the forward strand.
TGACATTTCACCGAGAGGGCCCAGAGTATATCTATCCGTCATAAGGATGGACAAATCCCACTCTTGATCCATGTGTCTCAACCAATACTTTCCGAACACTCAATGCCACCTTTATAGCCACCCAGTTACGGTGTGGTGTTTGATGTCATCAAAGCATCCATCTGGGAAAGGTGATATGCATGATCTCATGGTCGAAGGAATTAGGTTACTATGTATCAGAAAGCATATAGCAATTGAACTATTGAAATGACTTGATCTTTATGCTACGCTTATCTATAGGAGTATGTCCATCATATCATTCTCCTAACGATATGATCTTGTTGTTAATAACATCTCAATGTTCATGATAGGGAAACCACAATCATCTTTAACCAACAAGCTAGTATTATATAGAGGATTTACTAGGGACTTCAAATTAAGTTTACAAATCACACAAGTATTAATGTTTCCTTGTTAATACTATTATAGCATGAATGTAAACATTTATCATAAACACAAAGATATAATAATAACTATATTTATTATTGCCTCTAGGGCATATCTCCAATAGTCTCCCACTTGCACTAGAGTCATCTAATCTAGATTACATGGTAATATACCGAACACCCATGGCAGTTTGGTGCTGGTCATGTTTTGCCCTCGGGAGAGGTTTAGTCAACGGATCCGCCACATTCAGATATGTGTGTACCTTGCAAATCTTTATATCCCCATCTTGGATATGTTCTCGAATAGCGTGAAAATGTAGCTTAATATGCTTCAGCTTCTTGTGTGACCTTGGTTCTTGCGCATTGGCTATGGCGCCCATGTTATCATAGTAGATAGGCATTGGGTCCAGCGCACTAGGAACCACACCCAGCTCTGTAATGAACTCTTTCATCCATATCGCTTCTTGTGAAGCCTCCGAAGCAGCCATGTATTCCGATTCAGTTGAAGATCTCGCCACAACGCTTTGCTTTGCACTCCTCACTAAGCTTTGCACCATTCAAAATAAATACGTATCCAGTTGTGATTTAGAATCATCCGGATCGGTGTTCCAACTAGCATCGGTGTAACCATTAACAACGAGTTTCATCACCTCCATAAGAAAGAACCATATCCTTAGTTCTTCTCAAGTACTTAAGGATGTTTTTGACCATTGTCCAATGATCCACTCTGGATCACTTTGATATCTGCTAGTTAAACTAACGACATATGCAATGTCGGGTCTAGTACATAGCATGGCATACATTAGAGATCCTATGGGTGAGGCATAGAGTCTTACTCATCCTTTCTCTATCTTACGCCAATGTCGGACTTTGAGTTTTACTCAAGGTCGTATTAGCAACATGGGCAAGAACCCTTTCTTGCTTTCTTCCATTCAAACCTCTTTAGAACTTTGTCCAAATATGTACTTTGTGACAATGATATTTGGCGTTTGATCTATCTCTATAAATCTTTATGCCTAATATGTGCTGCTTACAAGATCCTTCATTGAAAAACTATTATTCAAATATTCCTTGACACTATTAAGAAGGTCTACATCATTCCCAATCAACAATATGTCATCTACATATAGTATTAAGAATGCTCTGAGCTCCCACTCACTTTCTTGTAAATACAAGCTTCTCCATAAGTTTGTATAAAACCAAAACTTTGATCACCTTATCAAAGCGTGATTCCAACTTCGGGATGCTTGCTTCAATCCATAGATGGACCGTTGAAGTTTGCATACCTTGTTAGCATCTTTAGGATCGACAAAACCTTTGGGTTGCATCATATACAACTCTTCATCAATGTCTCCATTGAGGAATCTTTGTTTGACATCCATCGCCATATCTCATAATCATAATATGCAGCGATTGCTAACATAATCCTCCAGACTTTAGCTTCGCCATTTGGTGAGAAAGTCTCATCGTAGTCAACTCCTTGAATTTGTCGAAACCCTTTTGCGACAAGTCGAGCTTTATAAACGATAACATTACCATCGACATCTGTTTTCTTCTTGAAGATCCATTTGTTCTCGTGACCTTCCGGCCATCCGGTAAGTCCACCAAAGTCCATACTTGGTTTCGTACATGGATCCAATCTCGGTTTCATGGCTTCTTGCCATTTATTGGAATCTGAGCTCATCATCGCTTCCTCATATGTCTCGGGGTCGCCGGTGTTGTCCACCAACATGACACTCATAACGGATCATACCAATGCAGGTGGTACGAGTTCTCGTTGACCGAGGCTCTGTAGCAACTTCAACGAAGTTTCATGATCATCATCATTAGCTTCCTCTCTTATTGGTGCAGGCACCACGGGAACTTCTTCGGTCTTTGCGCTACTCACAATTTCGAGAGAAGGTTCGACAACCTCGTCGAGTTCTACTTTCCTTCCAGTCACTTCTTTCGAGAGAAATTCCTTCTCTAGAAAGGATCCATTCTTAACGAAGATTTTGCCCTCGGATCTATGATAGAAGGTATACCCAATAGTTTCCTTTGGGTATCCTATGAAGACGCATTTTTCGCTTTGGGTTCAAGCTTGTCATTGTAACTTCTTTACATAAACCCAACCCCAAACTTTAAGGAGCGACAATTTAGGTTTCTTCCCAAACCATAATTCATACGGTATCGTTTCAGCAGTTTAGACGGTGCCCTATTTAAAGTGAATGCGGCTGTTTCTAATGCATAACCCCAAAATGATAGCGGTAAATCTGTAAGTGACATCATAGAACGAACCATATCTAAGAGAGTTCGATTACGACGTTCGGACACACCATTACGCTGTGGTGTTCCCGGCGGTGTCAACTGTGAAAGTATTCCGCATTTCTTCAAATGCTCGCCAAACTCGTAACTTAGATATTCACCTCCACGATCAGAATGTAGAAATTTAATCTTCTTGTTACGTTGATTCTCTACCTCACTTTGAAATTCCTTAAACTTCTCGAAAGTTTCGGACTTATGTTTCATGAAATAGATATACCCATATCTACTCAAGTCATCCGTGAAGGTAAGAACATAACGATAACCACCGCGCGATGCTACACTCATTGGACCACACACATCGGTATGTATGATTTCCAATAAGTCCGTAGCTCGCTCCATCATACCAGAAAATGGAGTCTTAGTCATTTTACCCATCAGACATGCTTCGCATCTATCAAGTGATTCAAGAAGTCCATCGGAATGGAGTTTCTTCATACGTTTCACTCCAATGTGACCAAGACGACAGTGCCACATATAGGTCGAATTATCGCTTGATTTCAAACGTTTAGCCTCAATGTTGTTGATATGTGTATTTCCACTATCGAGATTCAATAATAATAGACCATCTATCAAAGGTGCATGTGCATAAAACATATTACTCATATAAATCGAACAACCATTATTCTCGGACTTAAACAAGTAACCGTCTCGCAATAAACAAGATCCCGATATAATGTTCATGCTCAACGTAGGCACCAAATAACAATTATTTAAGTATAAAACTAATCCTGATGGTAGATGAAGGGGTAGCGTGCCGACCGTGATCACATCAACCTTTGATCCATTTCCCACGCGCATCGTCACCTCGTTCTTCGCTAGCTTCCGTTTATTCTGCAAAATTGTTTGAGTTACAAATATGAGCAACCGAACCCGAAGATCAAATACCGCACTACTACAGTACTAGTGAGATACACATCAATAACATGTATATCGGATATACCTTTCTTCTTGATGTTGCCGTTCTTCAAATCCGCCAAGTACTTTGGGCAATTCCGCTTCCAGTGACCTTCTCCCTTGCGGTAAAGGCACTCAGTATCAGGCTTAGGTCCAGCCTTGGTCTTCTTTGTCGGCGCGGTAACTTTCTTACCACCCTTCTTGAAGTGTCCCTTTTGCTTAGACTTGCCTTTCTTGAATTTGGTGGTCTTATTGACCATCAACACTTGGTGCTCTTTCTTGATCTCCACTTGCGAAATTCAACATGGCAAAGAGTTACAGCAGCGTCGTGTTCATGTTACGCATGTTGTAGTTCATCACAAAGTTCTTGTAACTTGGTGGTAGTGATTGGAGGACACGGTAAATCCCCAAAGCATTAGGAATCACTATACCCAAGCTTTGAAGTTTGTTTGCGTGCCCGGACATCTTAAGCACATGCTCCTCGAAGCTGCCCTCTTCCATCTTGTAGTTAAAGAACTTTTGAAGCCTCATAGCTTTCAATTGCCGCATGAGTCTCAAAGATCAATTTGAGATCCTCGACAATATCATATGGGTCTAATTCTCAAACCTTTTACGAAGCTCGATTATAAACCATACAAGATAGCACCGATCTTGAGTCTTGAGTCTTCCGAGTGAGGTAAACGTTCTTTACTTCATCGGCACATCACCGCGGTGGGTCACCAGATGCATCCAGCACATAGGTCAAATTACCACCGTGAGGACAATCCTAAAATTGCGGAACCAATCATGAAGTTGCTTCCATTGTTTTTCAACTTTTTTTCTCTAGGAGCATTAAAATTGATGGTAGGGGCTGCCATTGATCTACAACATATTTGCAATAGTTTAGACTAAGTTTATGACAAATTGAGTTCATATTAATAAAATTAATCTAGGTGAACTCCCACTCAAAACAATATCTCACATTGTTTTAGTGATCACACGAACCAAATTCACCACATCAACACCGATCATCACGAGAGTTGATATAGTTTCAATGGCGAACAATCGACATGTTCATCATATCTATTATATGATTCATGCTTTACCTTTCGGTGATCCGTGTTCGAGACCATGTGCGTACATGCTAGGCTCGTCAAGATCTAACCTTAGTTTCATGAGCAAATCTGGCTTGCTCACGTTGTATACACTTGCGGAATCTAACACCCGATCATCACGTGGTGCTTGAAACAACAAGCTTTAGCAGAGTGCTAACTAAGGGTGAACACTTTATGACTTGAAATTCATGTGCATGAGGGATCATCTTATAATGCTACCGTCGTCTACTAAGCAATACAAGATGCATAAAGGATTAACATCACATGCAATTCATAATATGTGATATGATATGGCCTTTCTTCTTTGTGCTTCCGATCTCCATCTTCAAGCACGAACATGATATCCATCATCACCGGCATTGCATCAAGGTCAATGACGCTTCTCCATGATTGTCTTCCACCGGCTTCAACTATTACAAATAATTTAAATAGACATGCGGGTCTTAACATAAATTAAAGACAACCATATGGCTCCTGCCGGTTGCCAACTTACAATAAGGAACATTGCATACATCAAATATAATCACAATCATGGCCATATCACATCACAGCACACCCCTGCAAAACAAATTTAGACGCCTCTACTTTCTTTGCATGTTTTACGTGGTTTGGGGCTTTCAATAAGTGTCGTTCTAACTTACGAACAAAAACCACAACATTGATACTAGTACTGTTAATCACCCGTTGTAAATTGGATCTTAACTATGCTAGGAGAAACAGGCACCCGCAAAGCCACTTATGCAATACAAGTTGCATGTCAAGCGTGGAGCAAGTCTCATGAACGATGTCATGTAAGGTTAGCCCGGGCCGCTTCATCCCAACATACCGCAAGATGCAAAGTACACAAGAAGCAATCGACAATAAAAGCATCAACGCCCACAATGACCATTGTGTTCTACTCGTGCAATAAATCTCCAAATAGACACGGCTCTGATACCCTTTGAGGTTTCGTAGCATGGAAAACAAAAATTTCTACCGCATACAAACAAACAAGCCAAGATCTATCTACTAGATTGTAGAAACAAGTCGATGGAATAACTCACCTCGAAGATTCCAAAGTGTTTAACGAGGCGGATTCTCGTGGGTGATGTGGTAAATACTCTTCCCGATCTCAAGATCGCGTGAGCGATCCTTCCGTGACTGCGTCGGCGCGCTCATGATCAGTCACGTTCGGTACTCAGCGAAGACCTTCCTCTCCCTTGTTCCAGTGAGCGTGAGGTTGTAGCACTCTCCTCGCGATTCGGCAGCTGGCGGCGTGGTAGAGGGAGATCTCGAGGCTTCCTTAAGCCGGAGCGAGTATGGTGGAGTATGAGAGAGCTCCTCGGCGATCTAGGTTTTAGACACACCAAGGAGGAGGTGCTAGAGCCGGCAGCTAGGGTTTGGGGCACCCCAAGTCGGCGGCTAAGGCAAAACCCTAGGGGGCGGCGGCGCCTATGGTGGTGGCGCCAAGCTAGGGTTTGGAGGAGAGGTACTTGTGTGTCCTAGGAAGGAGCCCTGCCCCTCCTTATATAGGTGGAGGGGCCGGCCGGCCAAGGGGAGGGAGGGGAGTCCCTCCCCAACTCGGCTTGGGTGGTGCGCCGGCTTGGGGAGGAGGGACTCCCTCGCCAACTCGGTTTCACCTTCCTCCTCTTTTCCACTTTCCAAATTTAGCCGTTTGACTTTTCAATTTAGCTATTTGACTTTTCAAACTAGGATTTGAATAAACCCTTTATTTTGGACAGCGAAGACACTTAGTACATGATGCAATATTTCCAACTTGCAATGACACATTCATGTACCCCTTCCCTCCGAGTCTTGGACATTCCGAACCTTCTAGAACATTCCCGATGGAAACACGGAACCATTCCCCAACTCAAAGCGGACTTTCCTTATATGAATCTTATTCTCCGGACCATTCCGGATCTCCTCGTGATATCCTGGATCCCATCCGAGACTCCAAACAACATTCGGTCTCTTTCTCATCATACCATAACTACTCAAACAACGTCGAATCCTTAAGTGTGTCTCCCTACGGTTCGTGAATTATGCGGACATGATCGAGACACTTCTCCGAACAATAACCAATAGAGGAATCTGGAAATACATATGGCTCCCACATATTTCTACGATCACTTTGCGATCGAATGAACCACTTACATACGATACCAATTTCCCTTTGTCTCACGATAGTTTACTTATCCGAGGTTATGATCGTCGGTATCTCTGCATACCTAGTTCAACCTCGTTACCGATAAGTACTCTTTTCTCGTTCCCGTGATATGTGATCCCTTGTGAGCCAGTCACATGCTTGCAAGCTAATTGGATGACATTTCAGAGAGGGCCAGTATATCTATCTGTCATATGGATGGACAAATCCCACTCTTGATCCATGTGTCTCAACCTATACTTTCCGAACACTTAATGCCACCTTTATAGCCACCCAGTTACGGTGTGGTGTTTGATGTCATCAAAGCATCCATCCGGTAAAGGTTATATGCATGATCTCATGGTCGAAGGAATTAGGTTACTATGTATCAGAAAGCATATATCAATTGAACTATTGAAATGACTTGATCTTTATGCTACGCTTATCTATAGGAGTATGTCCATCATATCATTCTCCTAACGATATGATCTTGTTGTTAATAACATCTCAATGTTCATGATAGGGAAACCACAATCATCTATTAACCAACAAGCTAGTATTATATAGAGGCTTTACTAGGGACTTCAAATTAAGTTTACAAATCACACAAATATTAATGTTTCCTTGTTAATACTATTATAGCATGAATGTAAACATTTATCATAAACACAAAGATATAATAATAACTATATTTATTATTGCATCTAGGGCATATCTCCAACATATTAAACCTCGCCATCTGGAGCAGTAACTCGAGGACTGCCATATGTTATTACAATTTTATTTTGTGATTAAACCTCGGCATCCAGAGCAGTGACTCGGGGACTGCCATATGTTGTTCCAAGTTTATGTTATAAACCTCGGCACCTTGAGCAGCGACTCGGCAACCGCCTTATATTATTTCGGAAATGTGGTTTACACACTAGACTTCGGCGCTATAGGCAGCGACTCGGGGACTGCCATATATTGTTCCAAAGTAGTGGTTAGCCTTTGATACAAGGGAGGTATCAAACTTCGACACTCAAGGAAAGAACGGCTCAATCTCGTATGATATTTTAAGCTCACACCCAGATTAATTGGCTAAACCACGGGAATACAAAGGCAAAGATATATCCCAAAATAAAGAAATCACAGGCCACCAAAGCAAGGATTCGGACGAGCAAGATGACTTAAACAAAATGATAACAATTACAAACATATATGTCTCAGCAGCACTCGGCAAAAGAAATTCATGCCATATAGAAAACGGACAAATGTTCCACGTACATCATGCGCCCGGCATACCAGGGATAAGAAATGATTTAAAGGTTTTTAGCTGAAGAGGCAATAACTTGGTCGGGGGCTGGGCACTCAGAGGTGGGCGGAGCTTCGGCCGAGGTTACCTCGCCCTCCACAGACCCAGGTGCGACTTCGGCGGAAGCCCGAGGCTGCTGAGGAGCATCAGTTTGTGCAGTTGAATGCCCAGTACCTTTGGAGGAGGATCGCGCGTCGCCGTTGTCATCCGAGCTCAAACTGGAATCACCAGAAGTAGCCGAGTCATCCTCATCTTCCCCTTGTTCATCCGAATTGTTATCCGACGCATCCTCGACTACGACCTCGTCGTCCGGGTTCGGAAGGAAACTCGGACCTTCATTCCAGGTATGCACGTCGGCATATTCAACGAGCTGGAAGGCGCGAGCTTGCCGGAGAGCGACGAAGGTGGGGTACTCAACCCAACGGGAACCAGTGCGCAAATTTCTCAACTTATGAAGAGATATATCTTCATACCATGACATGATAACGGTGAGAGCCATATCAGCGCTAGCTCGTCCGGCTGATTCCCTCCAAAGACTTAGTTGACTCTCGGACGCCATTAATCTTTTCACCAGCAATTGGACCTCATTGATATCAGGAGTCCCAGAAGTATTCGGCCAGAGAACATGGTATGCTCGGATAGCTGCCTGCACCAAATCCCTGCCCATAATCTTCATCGGACCAACTGCAGCGCCGACAGCAACCAGGAAATCTTCCATCGAGTAATCCGAGTCCGCGTCAACAGGGACACCTCGGCGCACACGAGCAGCAAGAACCGCTTTAGAGCTCACGGGCTTAGCTTTTGGAAAATGATCTGCGCAAAACAAGAATGCGTCAGGGGGCAGCAGGAAAAAAGAAAACGATAATCCGGCCGTGCTAAGAAGCTTACGATGAATATAACTCATTATTATCTGAAGGTCTTTAGCCCAGTCAGTCTTGCTCTTCTCAAAGCGAGCGATCTCCTCGCTCATTCCCTGGGTTTTCAGTTCGGCAGCCTCGAGGAGCTCTTTATTTTTCTGTAGTTGCAGAGCTAGACGATTTTTCTCCTCGGAGAACTCCTGGTCGACCTTTTCTAGCTCGGACTTCTGAGAAAGCTTAAGGGCCTCCACCTCGGCGCGCAGGCAGGCTATTTCATCGTCCTTTTCCTGTAGGTGCGCCGAATGAGTAGCGCTTTGTTCTAAAAATCCAGCATCACATCAGGCATGGGCGTGCAATCTTGGTGAGATGCTGCAAGGGTTTGTAACTCGGCTTTACCAAAGCCAAACGAGATAAAAGAAACTTAGCGCACATTTTAAAGAGGGAAAGGTAAAAGGTAACAGGGAAACTAACCTTTCAGGCTCTTGACTTTCTTCTCAAGACGGATGTTGAGATTATTGATGTTACCTTTTCACCAACAAAGTGAGCCGGCATCTCGCATACAAAACAATAATGTCGGAGATGACGAAAAGAATTGCCGACTTACCAGCTTTTTTCACCACAGGAATAACTTTCTCATATTTTTCTTCCAATTTTCTGTGCGAAAAAGCAATCTTTGAAATTCGGCAGTTCGCCGGTCATGTGCAACCTGAGCAATAAAGCAAATGATAAGTGGATATTCAAAGCCAAAACAGATCCGAGTCAAGCAAAACTTAACCCGGATCTAGGTGGCTAGATATTCAGAGCCAAAACAGATCCGAGTCAAGCAAAACTTAACCCGGATCTAGGTGGCTGGATATTGAAAGCAAGAACAGATCCGAGTCAAGCAAAACTTAACCCGGATCTAGGTGGCTGGATATTCAAAGCCATAACAGATCCGAGTCAAGCAAAACTTAACCCGGATCTAGGTGGCTGGATATTTAAAGCCAGAACAGATCCGAGTCAAGCAAAACTTAACCCGGATCTAGGTGGCTGGATATTTAAAGCCAGAATAGATCCGAGTCAAGCAAAACTTAACCCGGATCTAGGTGGCTGGATATTCGAAGATCAGCTAGACAAAAATCGAGCAAAGTTTAAGGCAGATCTAGTCGGATATAGGATCGAACCCTAGAGTTAAATCAAATTAAGTAGAGCATCATAAAACTTCCAAGCGAATAACAAGTTATTCGTTTGCAAGTTTCGGGGACTAGAGTATATATAGTAACATCTAAGAATTAATCAAAACTCCGTAAAACAACAATTACCTCATTCATCATGTTACTATCAAGGACGATCTTGGCGGCTTGATCCAAGCGGCTGCTAATGTCGGAAAGTCTGGCACTGACCGGGATTACCCTCAAATTGATCGGCAGCATTCCAGTTATTGGCATACTCCACCAGTGAGCCGAGGCTGTTCCCACTTGCCGTTCGAGTTAGCACTTTAACCCGGACGTGCTGTGTAACCACCGCGGCCGAAGGGCTTTTATGAAGAGCAAGCTGGGTACCGGTGGCCGGAGTAATGGAGGTTTTGGTGGAGGCAGTCCTTTTGCGCAACACATCGGCGATACTCGGCTGAGAAGAGCCAACAAGACCTTTCTAGGAAGTGGAAGCCTTGGCGGCGACAGCTTTTCTTGCTTCAGAAGAGGTATCGGCAGGAGCTGATACCTCGGCAATGGGAACCATTGTTGGAGATATGCCCTAGAGGCAATAATAAATATAGTTATTATTATATCTTTGTGTTTATGATAAATGTTTACATTCATGCTATAATAGTATTAACAAGGAAACATTAATACTTGTGTGATTTGTAAACTTAATTTGAAGTCCCTAGTAAAGCCTCTATATAAAACTAGCTTGTTGGTTAATAGATGATTGTGGTTTCCCTATCATGAACATTGAGATGTTATTAACAACAAGATCATATCGTTAGGAGAATGATATGATGGACATACTCCTATAGATAAGCGTAGCATAAAGATCAAGTCATTTCAATAGTTCAATTGCTATATGCTTTCTGATACATAGTAACCTAATTCCTTTGACCATGAGATCATGCATATCACCTTTACGGATGGATGCTTTGATGACATCAAACACCACACCGTAATCGGGTGGCTATAAAGGTGGCATTGAGTGTTGGAAAGTATTGGTTGAGACACATGGATCAAGAGTGGGATTTGTCCATCCATATGATAGATATACTGGCCCTCTGGGTGAAATGTCATCCAATTAGCTTGCAAGCATGTGACCGCTCAAGGGATCACATATCACGGGAACGAGAAAAGAGTACTTATCGGTAACGAGGTTGAACTAGGTATGCAGAGATACCGACGATCATAACCTCGGATAAGTAAACTATCGTAACACCTTTGTGGTGTTCTTGCCATTTGCATTTGGTGCATCGGTTTGTGTTCTCCTCGGAGGATTTGGTTTGAGTTACTCATTGGAGCTTCTCCCTCTTGGGTTCTTGGAACCCTAGACGGTTTTGTGGCCTTGGTGGAATTGTGGCCTTGGTGGCGTTTGTTGGGAGCCTCCAATTAAGTTGTGGAGAAGTGCCCCAACCTTGTGAGAGGTTCCGGTTGCCACCGACAAGTGCACCGATAGTGGAAGTGTGGATCGATCCCGTTGGGGTGAGATTCACTGGAGAATAAGGGAGGCCTTTTGTGGCGTTGGTGGTTTGATACCACCCCCTCTCCAAACGAGACGTACTCCATGTTGGGAGGAACTCGGTAAAATATCGTTGTACCCGCGTGCCTCAGTTATCTCTATACCCGAGCTCTTTACTTATGCACTTTACATTGTTATAGCCTTCGTGCTTGAAGTAATATATATCTTGCTATCACTTTGTTGCTTGTATAGCTTAGCATAAGTTGTTGGTTCACATAGGTGAACCTTAGTTGTTCTAGGTTGTGCTTAACAAAGTAAACACTAGTTTTATTCCGCCTTTGTTGAGCCACTCTAGGAAAAGTTTTAATCGCCTATTCACCCCCTCTCTAGGCGACATCCATATCCTTTCAATTGGTATCAGAGCCCGGTCTCTCATTTTAGGCTTCACCGCCTTGAGAGTAAAGATGTTGGCTAGAGGATTAGTGCACAATGATATGTTCATATTCGATGGCACAAATTATGATATATGGAAAAAATCGTATGCTCATTCATTTTCGGGACATGGACCCAAATTTGGAGCGTATTGTAGATATAGGTTTTTCTCCTCCTATGGATTTCAAAAATCTATCTTGTGAGGATGAGAAAAAATTATATCTCGATGCTCAAGCTTCTAATGTGCTTGTTAATGCTTTGAGCTATGTAGTTACCTCTTTAATCATTCCTTTTTGGAGCGCTCATGAGTTATGGACAAAACTTCAAGATAAATATGTTGTGTCCAATATTGTTGAGGATGATTGTAGTGCTTCCACTTCCGGTTGAGATGAGTTCTCATCCTCTACCACTTCACGAACATGTGACTTTTCACAAGGTAATGATATGGTAAGTGGTGATAGAAATTGCAATTTGGATAGTGTGCTTACTATTTGTAATCCCTCATCTATATCTAGTTGCAATGATCTATCTTTGGACCTTAACACTTCTAGCACTACAAACCTCTTACATGCTTGTGTTAATAGTTTTTGCATATCATGTAGAAATGACTTGAATAAATCTCATGATGATATGCTTGTGTTGTCTTGTTGCCATGATAAAAATGCTTCTATTTCCTCTAGTGCTTGTGTTGATAACCATGTAGAGGAAAATGAAGATTCTATGGGCCAAGACAAGGTTTTGAATAGAGCTACAAGTGCAATATCATCATCACCTTCCCCCGGTTCTCACATATGCCTTATGGGTAAGGGAACAAAAGTAACCTCTTTGGATCCCATTGTATCTCATGATGATGACGAGGTTGAGAATGATAATGATGATTATCGAGCTAAGTATGATATTACCTCTATTAATAAAATGGGAGAGGTTGTCTATAGTTCTCTCTATGCCCGAGACGTACTCCATGTTGGGAGGAACTCGGTAAAATATCGTTGTACCCGCGTGCCTCGGTTATCTCTATACCCGAGCTCTTTACTTATGCACTTTACATTGTCATAGCCTTCGTGCTTGAAGTAATATATATCTTGCTATCACTTTGTTGCTTGTATAGCTTAGCATAAGTTGTTGGTGCACATAGGTGAACCTTAGTTGTTCTAGGTTGTGCTTAACAAAGTAAACACTAGTTTTATTCCGCCTTTGTTGAGCCACTCCTGGAAAAGTTTTAATCGCCTATTCACACCCCCTCTAGGCGACATCCGTATCCTTTCAGGTATATTACCATATAATCTAGATTAGTTGACTCTAGTGCAAGTGGGAGACTGTTGAAGATATGCCCTAGAGGCAATAATAAAAGTGGTTATTATTATATCTTTGTGTTTATGATAAATGTTTACATTCATGCTATAATAGTATTAACCGGAAACATTAATACTTGTGTGATTTGTAAACTAAATTAGAGTCTCTGGTAAAGCCTCTTTATAATACTAGCTTGTTGGTTAATAGATGATCGTGGTTTCTCGATCATGAACATTGAGATGTTATTAACAACAAGATCATATCATTAGGAGATTGGTATGATGGACATACTCCTATAGATAAGCGTAGCATTAAGATCAAGTCATTTCAATAGTTCATTTGCTATAAGCTTTCTGATACATAGTAACCTAATTGCTTCGACCATGAGATCATGATAATCACCATCACCGGAAGGATGCTTTGATGACATCAAACACCACCAATGGCTGGGTGGCTATAAAGGTGGCATTGAGTGTTCGGAAAGTATGTGTTGAGGCACATGGATTAAGAGTGGGATTTGTCCATCCATATGACAGATATATATATACTCTGGGACCTCTCGGTGGAATGTCATACAATTGGATTGCAAGCATGTGACTGGATCACAAGGGATCACATATCACGGGAACGAGAAAAGAGTACTTATCGGTAACGAGGTTGAACTAGGTATGCAGATCAAGCGATCATAACCTCGGATAAGTAAAGTATCGTGAGACAAAGGGAAATTGGTATCGTATGTAAGTGGTTCATTCGACGCAAAGTGATCGTAGAAATATGTAGCCATATGAATTTCAGATTCCTCTATTGGTTATTGTTAGGAGAAGTGTCTCGATCATGTCCGCATAATTCACGAACCGTGAGACACACTTAAGGATTCGACATTGTTTGAGTAGTTATGGTATGATGAGAAAGAGACGAATGTTGTTCGAGTCTCGGATGGGATCCGGATATCACGAGGAGATCCGGAATGGTCAGGAGAATAAGATTCATATAAGGAAAGTCCGTTTCGGAGTTGGGGAATGGTTCCGTGTTTTCATGGGAATGTTCTAGAAGGTTCGAATGTCAAGACTCTGGGAGGAAGGGTACATGAATGTGTCATTGTAAGTTGGAATGATTGCATCATGTACTAAGTGTCTTCATGTCCAAAATAAAGGGTTTATTCAAATCCTAAATTGAAAACTCAAACGGCTAGTTTGAAAGTCAAGCAACAAGTTTTGGAAAGAGGAAAAGAGGAAGGTGAAACTGAGTTGGGGAGTTCCTCCTCCCAAGCCGGCGCACCCAAGCCGAGTTGGGGAGGACTCCCTCCCTCACCCTGGACCCTCCACCTATATAAGGAGGGGCTCCTCCCAGCACACACAAGTACCTCTCCTCCAAACCCTAGCTTGGCGCCACCACCATAGCCGCCCTAGGGTTTTTGCCCTAGTCCATGACTTGGGGTGCCCAAACCCCAGCCAGGCTCTAGAACCTCCTCATTGGTGTGTCTAAACCTAGATCGCCGAGAGCTCTCTCATACTCCACCATACTCGCTCGGCAGGCGAAGCCTGAGATCTCCTCTTCGGTACCACGCCATTGTCTTCGGAATCGTGAGGAGAGTGCTATAACCTCACCTTTGGAACAAGGATATGAAGGTCTTCGTCAGTTTAACGTGTGACCGACTGGGAGCGCTTCAGGAGCTTAGCAGGAAGGATCGTCTACGCGATCTTGAGATCGGGAAGAGTACGACTACATCACCCACGAGAATATGCTCTCGTTAAACGCTTTGGAATCTTCGAGGGTAAGTTATTCCATCGACTCGTTGCTACAATCTAGTAGATAGATCTTGGCTTGTTCGTTTGTATGCGGTAGAAATTTTTTGTTTTCCATGCTACGAAACCCTACAACCATGTCTTTAGGAACCGGAGGGGTCACGGTCGCAGAGGGTGCCGAGATATTGACGTCCTCGGCGGGGGCTGGAGTTACTATAGAAACCGCGGGAGTAGAAAGAGGCTCGGTAGAGACGCTCGGATTTACAGAAGAGGCAACTGGTTCGGTGGAAATCTCGGAGCGCCGAGTGGAATCAACGTCAACAAGAGGAGTCTCAGGCACATCGTGGCGAGGGGGCGATCGATTCGGAGCTGGAGGAGATGAAGCACCTGGCGGATCGAATCTGGTGTCTTCTTGGATCGACGGCGGCCGAGTCACTGCTTAGTCATGCTAGGACCGCGGCTTAATGTAAAAGAGGAGCACTGCGAAAATAGAAAAGAAAGAAGGGCGTTAGGTTGAAAAATAGAAAGAGAGAAACAAGAAATACGAGCAAAAGGAACTTACCCTGCGACTCCAGGCATAGTCTTGCGCCTAGGAGGATTCGGTGCGGATTTCTTCATCCGTTTCTTGGGGGCTGCCTCTGAGGCACCAGCAGGAGCCCCACGTTTCCCCGAGGTAACAGGGGGCCGGGAAGCAATAGGCTCGGCGTCGTGAACCTGACCGGCCGGATTAGCTGGGAAAGTAGAAGCCGGAAATGCATAAGAAATAGGCATTGCGGCAACTACCTCTAGAACTTTGACCTCGTCCGAATCACCTTCATCCTCGTGGGCCGAGGTCTTGCCACGAGCACGAGCTGGGGAGGGATCCGACTTGGGGACAAATTCTTCCGAGTCCGGCTCCCCCGTGTCCGGGGTATTCCGGTCTGCAGGCCACGGAAGCGACAAAACCTCGGCATCCTCGTCTTTCTGCTCTGCGAACCTCTGTAAGACAAAAAAGAGGAAGATCAGCGAAAGTGTTGCCTGCCAAAACCCACCGGCGAGCAGCGACGAGCAACACGAGCCGGAGGCTCCAGAACCGGTGGGCCTCGGTCCCTCGCAACGGCCCGCAAAACTCCTGCGACACGCCCCGCTTGGTTCGAGTGCCACGACTATATACCGGTCGGAAGGTGAAGGATTGCCCGATTGATTTCTGCATGGTAAACAAGTATCGTAAAATTCGAGCCGTGACCGGCTCCTGTGTTTCCGTGAATCGGCTCCTAGAGCCGATTATCCCCATGGTTCTGCATTAGATTTACGATAACATGGGGTTTTGCTTTATCATTACAAGTTAAATCGATCTACGACAGTTTAACGTTTTCACCACGTAACTGTAACATCCCACACGTAATTGAGCCTGGTAGATACAAAAGATGATAGGAAACTAACCCTAGAGGAGGCCTAACAACCGACGTAAAGTCAATTACCGGAACAACTTCTCTAGAACTAGTAAACCACGTCCTTACGTACTACTGGATCGTTCAACCCGTTTGCAAGGCCTGACTACGTAGATATCAAACTAAACCTTGGCGAACAAGGCATAACCATAACAGATCGAATCAGCTTAATAAAGATCAAGCAAGATGCTACCCTTGCACTTGGGAAAAGGTGCAAAGGTAGCGAGGTAACTAGAGGTAGCATAAATCAAACAATTATAACGAACAGCACCGATGCTAGCCTCAACAAATCCATGATAGTAGTGTTACTCGCCATCAACAAGGCTTCAGTACGAGTAACACCAAATAACGATAGTAAAAATCGCCTAGATCGCAAGATGCGATCTAGCAAAGACACTACCGAAGAAACCCTAGAAACAAGGGGTGGCGATGCCGAGATTGTGGTTGCTTCGTGCGAATCGAATCGGTGGCGAGGCGTACCACCCAAAAGATGGTCTGTCGAGATTGGGCAAAGAACCTTCGCGAATCGATCCGATCTTTGAAATCATGCCCTGTGCTGTATCGTCTCACGTGCTCGAAAGGCTCGATCCTTCGATCCAGAACCTTGAGAACTCGAGCCGATACTTGGGAGGCGGGATCGAATCAAACTCGTTGGGGTACGGCTTTGAATAGCCGATTGTCCTTCTCTTGACGGCGAACCGGTCTCTCAAGATGGTACGGATTTGCTCCTTTGTTTGAGCTGCAGGGCTAGATTCTCAAGACCCGTTCGGTGGCATACTTGGCTAGCCACGCTTTGTCGGCGTCCATCCCGCATATCGCCGCTCGTAAACGCTCTTTGAAACCCTGCTCCGGGAACTCCCGCCGCAGAAATCCCGCGGTTGCAATCTGGTTGGTGCGTGTCGTTATTGCGGTCCGACGTGGTGCACACATATCCATGTGGGATTTCTTTAGGTGGCTCAAACAGAACTGCAATCGCTGGGTCGCCTCGACCTTGTAGCAGCGTCTGGCCTTTCCTGGCGGCTCGGAGCCGCAAGTGTGAATGGCGGTGGTGGCCTGGCACAGGCGGTCTTTCTCCTGGTGAGTCCCTAGAGTAGGCCCGGCGGAGAATACCGATGTTTCATGATCTCTGAACTACTGTGACTGCGATCCGCTCGAAAGCGTTCACGGGCTCTCGAATGGCGGCGAGAGAATGAGCCACCATGTAGTTGACCTCTGTCGCGAGCTGCAGTGCGCTCCTCCGAAGGAGCATGCAGATCCACCTCATCAAGAGCACCTCGGGTGAGAACCCTCCACTTGATGCCGTGCTTACGGGTCCTCTCAAAAGAACCGATGAGGTCGGCGAAGAGTTTTGATCTCGTCATACCGCCTTGTGCTCGAGCAGCTCAGACGTAAATGCGTCTGGTCCCCATCTCGGCGTCGGATGTTGATGCGGATGTTGTTGAAGGTCCCACCGGGCGTGCTGTAATGTGTTGCTGCCAAAACCACCGGCGTGACGAGCAACACGAAGAGCGGGAGGCTCCAGGCTGCTGGTGGGCCACGGTCCCTCGGGCAGCCCGCAAAACTCCGACACGCCCCGGCTTGGTTCGAGCGTGCCACGACCTATACAGTCGGGAAGGTGAAGGATTGCTCCGATTGATTTCTGCATGGTAAACAAGTATCGTAAAATTCGAGCCGTGACGGCTCCTGTGTTTCGTGAATCGGCTCCTAGAGCCGATTATCCCCATGGTTACGCATTAGATTTACGATAACATGGGGTTTTGCTTTATCATTACAAGTTAAATCGATCTATGACGGTTTAACGTTTTCACCACGAATGAACGTCCCACACGTAATTGAGCACGGTAGATACAAAAGATGATAGAAACTAACCCTAGAGGAGGCCTAACAACCGACGTAAAGTCAATTACGGAACAACTTCTCTAGAACTAGTAAACCACGTCCTTACGTACTCTTTGGATCGTTCAACCCGTTTGCAAGGCCCGACTACGAGATATCAAACTAAACCTTGGCGAACAAGGCATAACCATAACGGTCGAATCAGCTTAATAAAGATCAAGCAAGATGCTACCCTTGCACTTGGGAAAAGGTGCAAAGGTAGCGAGGTAACTAGAGGTAGCATAAATCAAACAATTATAACGAAAGACCGATGCTAGCCTCAACAAATCCATGATAGTAGTGTTACTCGCCATCAACAAGGCTTGATGCAGTAACACCAAATAACGATAAGTAAAAAATCGCCAGGCGATGACACTTACCCGAAAGAAACCCTAGAAACAAGGGGTGGCGATGCGCCGAGATTGTGTTTGTTGTGAACGTGATTGTCCTCCTTTTCTCGATAACCTTAGGTACATATTTATAGTCCGGAGACTTTCTACCTTTGGAATAACTCTACAACTCTATCGTTACCTAACTGAAACGGAACCAACTATGATACAAGATACACGGGCAATTTAGCCCAAATCCACGCACTAGGCCGATTCAACAACATGTTGAATATACGTATCTTCCAAGCCTATCTTGCTCACGGCCCATCTCCTTCTTTAGCCAAAATATGGCGATAACACATGCCCCCCTGGTTTTGGCAATAATAATTCTGAAACCACTCTGCTGATGTTTTTTCTTCCCCCTCCTTTTTTTTTACATCGGGTTACGCGTTGCAGAGCAGAATCGTCACGCCACCCCCTCATCATGATGCCCTGTCTTCTCAACTCCTTCGCAGTGCATGATTTGACGATCTTGGCAGCACATTCTGGGAAACCGCTATGGCATTGAACCGCCTCTCCACTATTCCCCTTATTTAAATTCGTACTCGATTCGAGGTCCCCATCTTCCTCCAGTATCCAAAACCCTCTTCCTCCGAAAAAACCCTCTTCCTCCGCCATGGCCTCTTCCTCTTCGCCCCGTTCCTCCCGTCTTCCAACAAAGATTAGCAACGGGAGGCGCGAGCACCCGCACGGCAAAGTACATTTCGCCCCACGATGGTGGGACGAAGGATTAGACTTCGCCGTGGTCGGAGGACGATGTCCCCGACCGGCGAGGGCCTGATTCCTCGTTGACGGGAACCGAGGCGAAAGCGACGCCTTTGGTCTTGGGGCGTCGAGTCCTCCGAGGAGGAGGAATAGGAGGACACCTCCTCGGCAGTACTCACGGTGAAGCGCTTCGCGGGTCCATCGAGGACACCGAAGACGCAGACGAGGACGAGGAGGCCCCATTGCTTCTTCAAAGAAGGCGAGGCGATGGCCGGCGAGAACCGGCGAACAAGACGGCGGCGACGACAGCTGCGACGACCTCGGCCTCTAGATTAGGAACCAGTAGTAGTAGTAAGCTCCCTTTTGTAATCAATCATCCTTTGAATGAATGAATGAAAATCTGTTTCTCGAAGATTGCCTTGTTCGCCCCTAATTTTGCCGATAACCAAAATAGGTCGATGCTCCAGAAGCCGATAGCAACGTATCGGCTTTCACCTTGTTACGTTCATACAGTCAACCAAGCCACAGCTCAAAGAGCCGATGCACATCGGCTTTCCCAAAAACTTTAACAAGGTCAAAACTTGGTCGCATACTTAGGCAAACTTAAACGGCCATTTTCCAGTTTCAAACGGTAACCTGTGACCTTCTTCAAAAAGGGCGACCCAGATCTCCAATTGCCCATCGACCAGATCGAGATCACAGCAACAAGAACCCTCAATACTCACCTGCATAGATCCATCTCCGCCGGTAAACTAGATGGCGGAATCGTCCAACACCAATCCAGGTCTCGATGCAGAAGGTCGCCTACTCCTCGCGATCGAGCGATGTTAGAATTTAATGGCGAACACCGAATTAATGCCTTTATTCCACCATTAAACTTTCTAGGTTTCGGACATCCTGCCGCATCCTTCTCTCCCAAATTCCTCTGCCTTGGCCCTCTGATTCTAGTCCTGCCCATCCGATTTCTTGCGAAGCAAATAGAATCCCTTCGTAAGCCAAGACCTAGATCTGAACTCTTGGGCCGACTATGCAGCCTGGCCTAATCCTTGAACATTGGGTCTCTTGGTTCAAGGGGTAGCTAGAGCTTACCAATCCCAATGGGAAACTACGGGAATAGCCGATGCCTTGCATCTATCATTGTCTCCTCTTGAGAAACACGAGAATCTTCTCAAAACCATCGCCTATTCCAGCGCTCACGCTGCTTCATGTTCGGTCATGGCCCCATGTCACCAACTCATAGGCGTGGTGATGATTCTTATGGATGTTACATCACCCATATTCTTCCGCTTTAAACCGACCAAAGTCCCTACAAACTGTCTTCTAAAGCAGCCGCAGGCGGGGTGCCTACCTCCAGCCACATGAAAACAAAGGGTCTCGGAGAAAGAACACCTGACCTTTCTCAACTTGGTTGGAACATTTCATATTTTGTGGCCCTTCCTTGCTCCAACCAAGAACTATCTTTCCTTAGCCCATGAGCCAAGGGCACTCAACTTGGCCTCAAAGCTGTTCCTTGGAGAGGTCTATAGATAGCTCCAATTGATGTTTGTCAATTTCTCCGGCATAGCAGTCAAAAACAGTGGTCCTTGGTGGTTTATCCAGCTATGGGCTCAGCTGTATTTTCAAAATCACATCCCAAACTTCCCCCTTTTGCCGCACCTTTCCGGATGTAAAGGAAGCGGATCCGATGCACCATATGGCCAAGCTTTGTATAGACTGCCAGCGATGGTGACCCCTCGAGGCTTCCAAGTGGTTCACACTTTCTTCCAAGGCACGACAACCCTACCTTCTTACCTTACATGGAGGAATGAACACTTTGAAAATCCACTCTCCTTTAGGCTAGACAATTTGCGATGACACTAGCACTTTCGGCAACTCTTTTCCACCGTGATTCGTCCTGTTTCCTTCCAGTTGGCATGAGTACGCCCAATGAATAATCAAACCTGGGTATGAATTCTACCAGCCAGTCGTAGTGGCTCGCCAATTTGGCCTTGGACAAGTACCTCCCCACTTCTTTCTCCACCACCTTACAGAGAGCAGAGCCGACCTGCCTGATCCTCTCACCAGCCAAAGGTGTTATTCCTTCTTTGATGCTCTGAAAATCCCAATTCCCAACGACCTCACCTTTGCCTCATCAACCGATGGCTTTGAAGACTGGTGGTCAATGTGGAAGACTCACGTCTTCAGGAGAGCTCTGGGACCGTTGCTGAAACAGCTCGATGCTGACTATGACATCCCCGTGGAACAGGTACCACCACTCGCAAATTTTCTGATGCAGCTTACAAATGATTCTTCTACTAATCCATTCTTTCTCTTTGCAGCAACAAGATGGCCCTGAACCTACGCGGTGATGGCTCCCCTTGAGTTCTTTCCTTGACTCTGTGGTTCTTTTATAAAAACTCGCCACCTTTAAAAAAGGTCATAATGCTAAACCGATATCACCACAATCGGCTTCTAAGAACCCAAGAACCTCTAAGCCGTGCCCTCGAGTTCCAACTAAAACAAGAACGGCGAGGAAGGTAGTCAGGGAGACCTTGAGCCCTTCTCCGAAAGCTTCGCATGTAGGGTGATCTATGCCTTGGTCGATCCTTCTAATTCTTCCATCCTTGCGAGACATGCTTGTGCTCCTTGGTTCTCCTTTTCGAGCTTCCGTCGAAGACACCTCCAGCGAGAACACTCAGACCAATCGAGGAGGACTGGACCCAACAGATTCTGAGAGGACCATCACACCGAGCCAGCCAGATTCATCACCATCGGCTTCCAGGAAAAGGTCTTCCTGAACCTACTGCCCCCCAAGCACCAGTCGAGGCGGGGCCAGCTGTGGGTCCCAAGAGAGCTCGCAAAGGACTGCAAGCTTCTTCGTCGAGCCAGGAGGTTTTGAAAATCATCACCCTTTACGCTCTTACTACTTGCTCCTTTTGATCTGCCGATTAATACTTATTTACATCGGCTAAACACCTTCCATGCGGCCCGATGTTTCTAGTGGGAAAGGCTGCGATCGATGCCATTAGCCAAACCGGACCTAGCAATCCCCGAAGGTGCAGATGAAATGGCTACCACTCCGGCCAAGCCCCCAGCAACCATACACAAGCCGATCTTCTCCTCATCGGCTCTCCCCCCGATCTTAGGAGAGGTACGTTAGCTTCTGTCGGCTCATCCTTACATGTTTGGATGCATACTGACCCCTTTTCGGGCTGCCAGAGTTGTGATATTTCAGGTTTGCTAACGTTCGACCCTGAATCCATTGAACCAACTCCCTCCGTTGCTGCTGATGAACCACGAGCCAGGGTTGTTCCACCTCAATTCCAGCGTCTTAAAGCCCTGCTGTCCTCCCCGATCGACGAGCTGATCGAGGGTTCTGAGGAGGTGAAGAGCGTCCTGGCTGAAATAAAAGACCAGCTCCCAGCATTGCAGTGAAACTTTGGCCATTGTAACCGTCTTTCTGGGTCAAGGGTGAAGTTAGCTCGTGAGAGGATCAAGATGCGCCACGCCCAACTTCCATCGAAGGCCAATATCGCAGCATGATGCCAGACTCAACGAGAAAAGGCGTCTCGATGCCAAACCGACACCTCTCACAAGATCGCCGAGCTTCGCATCCTTGAAAAGGAGTTGGAAGATCTTGAAGAGAAGGTCCGGCGACTAAACAGCTCATCCGACAAGGAAGAATCCATCGCCCGCTCCCAAGGCGAGGCGAAAGCCTCAAAGCAATCAAGACCGATCTGGCAAATACGTGCCTGAACAAGCAGCTAGTGACGGGCAAGGATGAAGATGACGGCCGAGATCGCCGAGGTGGATCGTGTCCGTCTGACGCTCCACGCCTTCAAGCATTTCTTCAAGAGTCTGTATGTAAACCGCACTGCCTTCGTAACATGTGTGAACCTCTAGAGTCGATGACCGTGCATCGGCTATATATTTTTGCTTTTATTCGGCCGATTTCCAGTATCGGCCCCCACATTTTTATTGTCCAACGTCTCACGTGCTTTTTACTTGGCCGATTTCATGTATCGGCCCCCATATTTTACTGTCCATCATCCCACATGCTTGGGAAATATTTCTTGAGATGTTGACCCTTGACCGCCACTGGGAATTTCACGTCGTCCATCTCCTCAAGCATGTATGCATTTCCTCTTAAAACTTGGTCGACCCTGTACGGCCCGTGCCAATTTGGAGACCATTTACCATATGTTGCATCCTTAGTCCCTAATGGCAACACAACTTCCCATACCAGATCACCAACGTGGAACTCCTTTGGCCTCACTTTCTTGTTATATGCACGAGCTACCTTGGCCTTGTTCTCTTTGATTTTCTCAAGCGACCATACCGAGCTCGGTTAAATCCTCAACACCGTCACTCATCGGTTGCATATTCTTCGATTGTTAGATTGTCACGAAAAGTGACACGTCTCGATCCAGTAGTAATTTCCGGTCAATACGGCTTCTTGTCCATATATACTAGATGGTATGGCGAGGTCTTTATCGCCCCATGGCATGACATGCGATAAGCCCACAACGCCTCGACAAAACCTCGTGCAACGCCTAGGGTGCTCATCGACTTTTCTCTTGATCGCTTGATGAGGCTCGTTGGATGCTTGACTTGCCCATTTGCACGAGCATAGTATGGAGATGATCTGATCGACTTAATCCGTGTCCTCATGAGAACTTTCTAAACTCTTGAGAAATAAAGACCGAACCTCTATCGGTCGTGATAGTTTGGGGAATCCGAATCTATGGATGACATGTTCTTTCACAAAGTTGATAACATCCTTTGAGTTTCTTGATTTCATCGGACAACCTCCACCCATTTAGTGAAATAATCGGTGATGGCCAAAATCCACATGTGTCCTTTGCTTGATGGAGGATTGATTTTGCCGATCATATCCATGCCCCAACCTCGAATGGCCAAGGCTTGATGATGGGGTTCATTCTTGACGCGGTACCATCTGAATTTTCCCAAATTTCGACATGCTTGACACCTTTGTAGTACTTGAAGCAGTCCTCAAGCATGGTGGGCCAATAAAACCACGATCGCTCGATCAACCATTTCATCTTGTGAGCCGATTGGTGAGTTCACAGCGCCTTCGTACCTCATGTAGGAGCCGATTGGCCTCGGCTGTCCCAGACATTTGAGTAATAACCCTTCCAGTCTGTAGAAACATGTCATCCCCAATAAGCACATACTTCATGGCCTTGTACCTTATCCGTTTAGGTGCCCCGAGCCGAATCCTTCAAGTAATTGAAGATATCGGCTCTCGATCGTCGACTTCCGTGAACTCAGACGAACATCGGCCCCCCTTCTACATCCTTGTAGCCCAAGCCATTTGCAAGATCATTCGCCTCGGTGATACGCGACCAAGGGATCCAGTGAAGTTTATGTACCGAAGCTGCGCCATCGGCTCACGGCATTCAGCCATAGTGGGAAGAGGACTCGCTCACACTTGTATTCCTCCGTGAGTTGGGAAATCACCAACTTGGAGTCTCCAAAATTTCCACCGCTTCGCTCCGCGATGAGCAACTCCATTTCCTTGCGTATCGCCTCGTACTCGGATGGCGTTGTTGGTGTGAGAGGTAGATAATCGATGGAGAAGGAGAATGTTGCCCTCGGCGACACGAGTAAAATGCCGATGCCGCAACCATCGTCACAAACCGATCCATCGAAAAACATAGCCCACGCTCTTATAGACGGTCGCTATGTTAGTGTTGATCCTTTCGTGATAAGGTCGGCCAACGCCTATCCCTTAAGCGCTTTCGGGTTGATACCGGATGTCAAACTACGATAATGCAAACATCCATTTGCCCGGTCGGCCTTTCAACATAGGAGCCAAGATGTGCTTTATGACGTCGATTTGCATATGATGATGATCTCCGGCGATCGCGAAATGGCACAGCTTAAGGTGAAAAAGCAGAGGCACAACTTATCGATATCGGGATACCTTGTCTACGCATCCAAAGATCCTACGCTTATGTAAAAGACGGCGCGCCCAGCCCATCATAAACTTGCACCACCACCGAGGCGATGGGCGTGTTACCATCGACAAGTAGATGTAGAGAAACGTCTGTCATGGCGGAACCAATCGGCTTCGTCGATATTCTTTGATCTCGTCAAGGCTCGTTGTTGCGCCTCAAATGAATTCCTCGTCGATTTAATTTTCACTAGTCCCATGAATGGCTCTATTCTTCCCGATGATTGGAGATGAATCTTCTACTTGAAGTTGATCTTGCCGATGAGAGACGCAGTTCTTTCTTTGTGGTAGGTGGCTTCATTGTTACCTTTGCCTCGACTTTTCGGCCGATCTCAATCCTCGTTCATGGACCAAAAAACCCAAGAACTGACCGTCACACCGAAGGCACACTTCTTTGGATTCATCCGAGTCGAATTTTCTTGTTCGGTCCAGACGCTGCGCATCGTCCAAGTGTCCTTGCATCGAAGCGACTTGACCACCACGTCATCGATGTAAATTTCCACCGCTTGCCGATCGGATCATGGAAAATATAATTCATGGCTCTTTAGTGCGTGGCGGCATTCTTCACCAAACGTCATGACTACATACTCGAACAACCCCACCGAACACGGGACTCAACGCAGTATTGTGTATGTCTTAGAGCCATAAAAATTTGGTTGTAACCGCATTGCCATCCATGAAGCTCAAGATCTTATGACCAGCCGCTGCGTTGATTAACGTCTCACGAAGCATCGGATACTCATCCTTTGGGGTAGCTCTGTTGAGATCCCGAAAATCTATGGCAACACGCCAACGCCATCCTTTTCTCTCAGTGCGATACTATAAATCCACTAAAGATACTGCATGGCTTGATTAACTTGGTTGTCAACATTTTCTCGACCTCCTTCTTGACTTCTTCCGAATTTCGCCTTCATCCGCCGTGCTGCCATCTTGAACGGCGAAATCCTTTTTGCGTAGTCTATGCTCAATGATGCTCTGTCTAACCTGCATTTCTGTAGTCGGCGGCGATGGATATTTTTCAACAGGGCTATCATCGGACCCCGCAGACGGATCTAACTTTGGCGATAAATGTTGGTCGTGGCTTATCCCAGGACCAATGTCGATCTCTTCTAGTTCATCGGATGTAAACCCATACCCTAGCTTTCACACCGTCAAATCGATGCTAAACACAGGGCAAACAGTAGGTGAGGGTAACAAAAATAATTTGGGCCGATTGCCTGAATCGGCCCCCTTTTTGATTGCATTAGTCAAGGACGGTTTACACCTTATCATTTTACAATGGCAGGGCATCTCCCTGCTACGACTACATGATCTGCTTGTCGTATGATTGCTGCTTTTTATTTTTTGTGGCCGATCGCGAGGATCGGCCGTACCACGCATGATCGTGGACTTGGCTACTCTGTCAGGCCAGTGGATAAGACCAGCCTCACCCCGTTTTTTGTAGCTTCAATGCGCTCACAGCCATCTAAACTGATTCCAGAGATCGGCTCTTGGTCTTCTGCTTCCCAGACGTTCATGCCAGCTATGGAGATCTCGATAGAATCATCTGCATGGATGACCTCCACTTCATCTCCATCCCATTGTGAAAGGCTTTGGTGCATCGTGGGCTAATGCAGTTAGCGTGAATCAATCTCTCCCTAGCAAGACAGCGTAGGTGCTTTTCACACGAAGCGAAGAATGACGTGGGGATGGTTTTTCGCCTACGTCGGATCTACGTTAAGTACGCCTGCGTTTCAAGTCCGCCATTGAAATCGCTTAACGTGGCGTTGGTTTTGATCAGACCGGTGGAGCGTCCCAAACGCCGTAGCATGGAGTATGGCATTATATTGATCGCCGCTCGGTGTCCACCAACATCTTGTGACAGTTGCCCATTGATGTAACCTCGTAGGTGACAGGGGCTTTCAGATGTTTGTAACCCTTCTCACGTGGCTTCTCAAAGATAACCGTGGCGCGATAACTGTGCCTTGGTAGCTCATTGGTTCTTGGAAGCGCGAGAACTACGATTAAGTATGAACACCATGTTTGTGCCCGATGTCTTTGCATCGCTTTTAACGTTTGGGGCGCCACTCTTTTCAGGCGATCCTCCGTTTCCAAGGTCTGCTTAATTTTAACGCCGATCGTCGTGCTTTTAAAGCGTGAGATCTGCTCGCTTCCTCCAAGTTACGCAGCCTGCACTCTACGCTTTTGGGTGTGTCTGAGTCCGTCGGGACACCACCTTGGACGGTG
This sequence comes from Avena longiglumis, assembly GCA_030063025.1. Classification (NCBI taxonomy): domain Eukaryota; kingdom Viridiplantae; phylum Streptophyta; class Magnoliopsida; order Poales; family Poaceae; genus Avena; species Avena longiglumis. The sequence goes on from CP125974.1 coordinate 38,149,259, forward strand.
ATATCATCTTCTTCTTTGTCATCCCTTAGCTTCTCGAGGTCTTTTGCTCGGCGGACTCCTGTAACGGCCCGAGGTGGAGAGGCCCTAGACGTTTGAACACCCAAACCGCCCGTGTTCTCCTTCTACTATCCACATTCCGGCATTTGTCGATTGAGGCAATCGGCTCATTCCGCATCCCACAATACTTGAAGAAAGGACAATCCCAATGTTTGTCGCGCCTTCCTTTTCTTTAGATGGTCCCCTAGCGAGGTGCTCATATCCTTCATCGTCTCCATTCTTGCGACGTTGGTCATCTTCGCTCATACTTGTTAAGGAGATGCGTGGAATGTGGCTTCGATATCGCACTCTCCTCACTGTTCTCGTTAGGTACCGCTTTGTCATTGTGGTGGGCCGGTCGCGTGGACCAGCCTCCTCTCTTTCTTTGCCCCGAGAGCGACCTTCCTCCTTGTCGTGTCATGGTGGTACCAAACCCTGCCATATTAACACCGAACGAGAAATCCGGTGGACGCCTCATGAGTGATTGAGTTCTACCATATTGACGCCGGGAATGGGTTTGTGTCCACTTTCATGGCAAACGCCCAAGGATCGACGTTTTGTTCTATCCGTTTGGATCTCGGGCGTAACTCTTTGCACTCATTGGTGGTGTGGTGAACGAGTGATGCCACTTGCGATGGTCTCCGCTCATCTCCGAGCCGTGGGGATTTTGTGGCCTTCGGCAACTTCACCGCTTTTCAGCAAAGAATCGAAGATCTGCCGGCTTTGCTCACATCAAGTCGAACCCTTTGCAAGCCCTTGCTTTCACCCATTTGCGGATACAGGATCTCGCCCCAGAGCCCATTCTACGGCCACCTCCTCGGTCTTTAGGATCGACTGTGCCTATCGGACGTTTGAACTTGTCTTGGTACAACCTGTGGTGGTATTGTTCATACATTGTCACCGGGCCGCCATAGCGCCAATGAGTTGTACTCTACTTGAAAGCCGATCCTTGATGGGTCTTGAGACCCAACACGCTAGCTCGACCGCTTTCTCGCTTAAACGAGCCGAGTAACATCGGTTCTTAGCCGGTCTACCTGGATGTACTCGCTCTGATTTCTCCCGCTCGCACTGCGCTGTGTCCGCAATGCCACCTCGGTAGCCTCTCGAATGATCTTGGATGTGGAACGCTCTTCCGCTTGCTTCAGTCTGAATCGAATCAGTGGCGCGAGGTGTACCACCCAAAAGATGGTCTGTCGGAGATTGGGCAAAGAACCTTACGCAATCGATCCGATGAAATCATGCCCGGTTGTGCGGTATCGGCTCACGTGCTCGATCGAGCTCGATCCTTCGATCCGTGAACCTTGAGAACTCGGGGAGCCGATACTTGGGAGGCGCGGGATCAGATCAAACTCGTGGGGTATGGCTTTGAATAGCCGATTGTCCTTCTCGCACGCAACTGGTCTCTCAAGATGGTACGGATTTGCTCCACTGTTTGAGCTGCAGGGGCTAGATTCTCAAGAACCGTTCCAGTGGCATACTTGGCTAGCCACGCCTGTTTGTCGGCGTCCATCCCAGACATCGCTGCTCCAGAAACGCCTGCTGAAACCCCTGCTCCAGGAACTCCTGCCGCAGAAATCCCTGCGGTTGCAATCTGGTTAGTGCGTCGTTATTGCAGTCCGACGTAAGTGCACACATATCCATGTGGGATTTCTTTAGGTGGCTCAAACAGAACTGCATCGCTGGGTCGCCTCCGACCTTGTAGACGACGACGTCGCTGCCCGGCGGCTCGGAGCCGCAAGTGTGAATGGCGTGGTGGCCTGGCTCGAGCGGTCTTTCTCCTGTGAGTCCCTAGTAGGCCCCGACGGAGAATACTAATGTTTCATGATCTCTGAACTACGCGAATGCGATCCGCCAAAAGCGTTCACCAGGCTCTCGAATGGCGGTGAAGAGAATGAGCCACCATGTAGTTGACCTCTGTCGCAGAGCTCAGTGCGGCTCCTCGAAATGCATGATCCACCTCATCAAGAGCACCCTCGGTGAGAACCCTCCACTTGATGCCGTGCTTACGGTCCTCTCAAAAGAACCGATGAGGTCGGCTCAAGAGAGTTTTGATCTCGTCATACCGCCTTGTGCTCTTGTGCTATTTCGTGACGTAATCGTACATCCCCCATCTCGGCTTGATGTTGATGCGGATGTTGTTGAAGGTCCCACTGGCGTGCGAAATGTGTTGCTGCCAAAACCCACCGACGAGCAGCGAGCAACACGAAGAGCCGGGAGGCTCCCAGAATCGCTGGTGGGCTCGTCCTCGCAACGGCCCGCAAAACTCCCGACACGCCCCGGCTTGGTTCGAGATGCGTACACCGACCTATACCGGTCGAAGATTGCTGATCAGGATTTGTGGCAAGTATCGTAAAATTGAAATACAGAAAATCCAGATTTCCACCCAAAGTGTTTCTCGGCTCCTATGAGCCGATTATCCCATACGCATTAGATTTAGATTAGACATGAGGTTTGGGGTTTATTTGATCATTACAAGTTAAAATCGACCACTACGCTAACATTTTTTCACCACGAATGGAGCGTCCTACGTGAATGGAGCCTGGTAGATACAAAAGATGATAGGAAACTAACCCTAGAGGAGGCCTAACAACCGACGTAAAGTCAATTACCGGAACAACTTCTCTAGAACTAGTAAACCACGTCCTTACGTACTACTGGATCATTCAACCCGTTTTCAAGGCCTGACTACGTAGATATCAAACTAAACCTTGGCGAACAAGGCATAACCATAACAGATCGAATCAGCTTAATAAAGATCAAGCAAGATGCTGCCCTTGCACTTGGGAAAAGGTGCAAAGGTAGCGAGGTAACTAGAGGTAGCATAAATCAAACAATTATAACGAACAGCACCGATGCTAACCTCAACAAATTCATGATAGTAGTGTTACTCGCCATCAACAAGGCTTCAGTACGAGTAACACCAAATAACACATAAGTAAAAATACTGCCTAGATCGCAAGATGCGATCTAGGCAGCACGACACTTACCCGAAAGAAACCCTAGAAACAAGGGGTGGCGATGCGCCGAGATTGTGTTTGTTGTGAACGTGATTGTCCTCCTTTTCTCGATAACCTTAGGTACATATTTATAGTCCGGATACTTTCTACCTTTGGAATAACTCTACAACTCTATCGTTACCTAACTGAAACGAAACCTACTATGATACAAGATACACGGGCAATTTAGCCCAAATCCACGCACTAGGCCGATTCAACAACATGTTGAATATACGTATCTTCCAAGCCCATCTTGATCACGGCCCATCTCCTTCTTTAGCCAAAATATGGCGATAACAGAAAGCAGTTACGAAAACAAGTGGAAAACAAAGCATTAGTGGTTAAGCTTACTTCGGGAGGGGGATGGTGAACAGGGCAATACGGCCCAGGCAATAAGCATCTCCGTCTTGAAGTAAGATAATCTCGGACGCTTAAATATGAGATTGTTGTCCGGCTCACACAGCTGAGACTTGGGTGAGGTCAAAGGGGTAAACTCATCATATAGCTGAGTTTGTGCGTTCGTTTTATGAATGGGCAGATGGACGGACCTGATGCGGTTGAAGGTATCCCTCGCGTAAATCTCGTTGCGATCCATCTCCTAAGCCGAATCTCAAAAGACTCGGCCAAGGCGTGAGTCTTCCTCGGATTATAAGTCCATTTCACTTTCACTTGGAGGCGTGCCATGGAGAATGAGGGAGAAGTACTTGTGCCACTTAGCCGACTCTGCCCAGAACACTTCCACGAAATACGGACTTCCTCCGAGGTGTAATGGACGCTGCTCCACATTGAGTAAGCAGTTTCTGGAGAGGGTGCAGACTTGTCCAGGACAACGTTAGAAACGAATCTGGAAGAACTTGACCAGACATGCATGCTGACCATAGGCGAAGTATCCCTCGAGGCGTAGATAAAAAGTAGAGAGAGGCGATGGCATTTGCAGAAGGTGATGCGTCAAGGTCAAGTAGTCAAGAAATTCCTAGCAAAGTCGCTAAGAGGGACCAAAGTCAGCGAGAAATGCGACATGAAAACTACATACGCTCCTAAGATCCGGAGAGGAATCGGCGCTTGCAGCCGATGGAGACCTCGGCGGGAATCCTCCGAGTCCGGATAAGCCACTCGATCTCGCGACGAGTAACGGAGGAGCCCTGCCACGAGCCCCGCTCGGGCCCAGAACTAGTGTCGTCATCCTCTATCAGGGCGCCGCTGAAGGAGCTAGACATGGGCTCGCCGAAGAAATCAGCGGAGGAAGAACTAGCGGCGGAGGAAAGTTTAGAACTACAGGGCCCGTCGTGATTCTAGACAGAAACGGCGGCGGCACATCAAAGGAACCGCCGCGTGAAAATGAAAGGGAAACAGAGGAATCAAGAGGAAGTCCTAGGCGACGGGACCGGAAAGAACTCACCGGCAACGACGCCGGAGCTAGCGAACAAGGACGAGGCAGACGGAGCAACGCGGCGGAGTCCTCGCCGTCGGAGATTCAGATGAACGCGCGGCGGCGGAGTCGCGAACGGTCGCAGGCGGGAGAAGAAGGTGCGGAAGCGGCGAAGGGAAAGTGATTTCCAAATAGCCGCCTCTTTATAATCGATCCGCAAGCGAGGTAGTGGGATCATGGGTGCGGCGGTTGACCGTGTAGATCGTGTGCGTCGCACGACCGCACGTCGTTGAGCGGAACCGCACCAAGGACCACATGGTGGCAAAGAAGGTCACGATCCCCAACGGAAACGGCACACGAGGCGTCGCAGCGTCGGCGCGGCAGGCGCAGTAGTTACTGTAACCTGTCAGTAAATACTGTAGAGGAACAAAAAACTAGAGAAACAATGATGGGTATGACATGTAGGACGAGGCGTACGCGAGAAGATACGAAGATACCTCGGACGATAAAGAGATAACTCGGAAACAATACAGAACGAGTGTCATGAAACTGATACGACCCGGCCGAGGTTATCGACAGGGCCATACCAGCTTCGGGGACTAATGTTGGGGAGGTAACCCCGGATAGGGTGAAGACGGGGAAAGACGAAAGGATGTTCCCCGTCTAGTTTCCGAGTTACAATCGGAGTCGACCGAATCCTGTAGAGGTCGACCGAGATAGGAGAGGGCAGGACCCTTATAGTAATGACAAGGCATCATCCGGCCGAGATACTGCGTAAGTCGGCTGGGTTAGCCCGAGTAATCTTGATGCAGGTGAAGGACAAGCCGAGTTACGCGAGGCAGGGCCTAATGATACGAAGCTTGCAGGAGAAGGAGAAGCCTGAAGTCAAACTCTAGCCGTAGGCTAGGGAGAATCTGAGCGGAGCCAAGCACTACGGACAAAGGCTCAGAGTGACAGAGAGGCAGAAGGAGGTCACGGAGGTGACAGTCCTGAAGCCCGAGGCGCACAGGAGGGGCCCTCTGGAACCTTGCCGCTGTTAGGGGAGCGACAGGGAAAGGGGGGCGCCGAACTACTATATTGGGAAAAGCATATTCCTCGAATATGCTTGCCACATCAGCCCTAAAGGAACCCAAGGCTCTCCTTATAAGGGGAGGCTTGGACCCTGAGGAGGGTTCGACTCATTTCTAGGACCGTTAGGCTGGGATAGTTCTTCCTTCTCGTACACAGCTCAAGGAGCACTTGTAGCCCAAGGAAGAAGAAATAAGATCTTTACCTTTGCCTTCTGTGTGTAGAATCAACTGCATCTTCCCTCCCCGGATCCCTCTAGCATCCATTGGCCACATACTTTAGCCTACCCATGGCATCTGCCGTGTCACCACCACGACATTGAAGGCACACCTAAGTAGTGAGTTTGAGATGAAGGATCTTGGTGCTGCTAAGAAGATCTTAGGTATGGAGATTACTCGAGATAAAAAATCTGGTTTGTTATTCTTAGTCAGCAAAGTTACATTAAGAAAGTTCTTCATCGTTTTAATATGGATGGTGCCAACTCAGTTAGTACTCCTATTGCTCCTCATTTTAAATTGTCAGTTTCTCAATGTCCTACTACTGATCAAGAGTTTGAGTACATGTCAAAGGTGCCATATTCTAGTGATGTTGGTGACATGGTTATACCCTGTGGGTACCCGATGTTAGCATACCTAGTCCAGCCCAACGGAAGGCCCACTCGACGGCCTACCAGGGTCCATGACGTCTATGACGGTTTGGCTGCTACGAAACCCATATGGACACAGACTCTCAAGCGCACAAGACAAGGAAAGCTCAAGACTAGAGTTTGAATACAACTTATAACCTACTCGTATCGGTACCTAAGACCTAGCCTCCCCATATGTAAAGGCTAGGAGGGGCCAACGAGCAGGAGGCACCCCCCGATAGACTAGACCACAATAGATCTACAGATCTAGATCTCTCGACTCATACTTCCGCATACACACCTCCACGCCAGATTGCATCTGCGCAAGATCCCGTAATCACCGTCCGCCCAGAATCAAGCGCGCATACAGAGTAGGGTTTTCTCCGGCCCGAACTCGGGTAAAACCTCGTGTCCCGTATTGCTTGTTTGCTAACTGTTCCGCGATCTTCAGCATCCCCATCTTCTCCAAAACCCAAGTCCATAACAATGGGCATTGATGAGATCAAACCTCGTCAATTGGCGCCGTCTGTAGGAGCTGGGAACGCTGATTGTGCGGTCGTGACGGTTCCATCATCAGCAATCTTCGATTTGACGCAGATCCTCTTTGTTTTCCTCATCATCAACGACGGCCGGATTTCATCCGATAGTTTCAATAAGCGTCGACACGCTCAGATCGCTAGGAGAGCCAGAGGTACTTCACGGAAAGCAAAATCAATTCAGCAATCACTACCAGCGCTAGAAGGGATCGGGTCCCCATGCTCCATCATGTGCCCTTGTCTCAACAAGCAATGGAAATAATTTATCACGACGTCAAGTTCTGCCAGAAAAAAAAGACCGATCCGAGAGCTGCCATGGGTCAGGAAGAGAAATAAATCAGCCCAAGTAATCTTGCCTTAGCAAAGGAATCGGATGTCAATTTCTAGGAAGACAAAAGCGATACTGAAAGAGGTTCTGCTCCTACGAGGAAAGAAAAGGAAAAACAATCGCAGGGGCATGCTAATATGAATCATCGCTGATAGATCGGTTCTCGAGGTGCAGTAACAAAACAAGAAAAAAAGAGGCAATCACTCGGAGGTGTTCCTTACGTACTGGCATGTAATCATGGCCGGCAGATCAGTTCCGAGAAGACAAAAAACAGAGTTTGTGCAGTATATCCGTTCACCCATTCGACCACGTTGCCCGACCGGCCGGTCATACGGTAACTCGTCGTCATCACGCAACTACATGTCCGGTGCACAACTCTCTACCGCCACTGGTCTGGCTACGATCTTCGGCTCCAATGACTCGAGGGCTTCCTTCGCTTCGGCGACCCTGCCGCGTGACCCAGTGTGGTCTTCGACTCGGGGCTCCCTCGACATCAGTAACCCGATGCGGTTTTCGGCTGCGATGACACAATACATCCTTCGGATGCCGAAAATCTTCGGATGCGGAGCTCTCTACCACCATCAACTTCGGAAACCCGTCACTGCTATGATTGCGGTCCGCCGCGTGACCCGCTACCGCATCAACTTCGCCACGACAACCAACAAAGCTAAGTTTCCCTCTACTTAGAGTTGTTTTCCTTCTTAACTCGCACTCGAAACACTCGGGGGCTGCGCCTTTTTCGAGTAACCTAATGTGTCATTGGCTCCACGCACTCGAGCACCTCGAACGCGACAGCCCGAGTAGCTGATTCTGCCTGACCGTCGAATCCTTGAACTCCGAGTGCCTCAAGGCAAAGTCGAGACTAAGGTAATCAAACGAAAAGGCCTAGCATATAGTGCAAAATTTCGACTCGATCGGCACCAGAATCTTACTATACAAGCCGACATGCAAATATTCTTTCCAAGATACAAGTACTTCATAATTCTTTATGTTTTTTGCAGCTTACAAGGACGAAAACTGCACCGAGCTATTCTATTAGGTCCTCCAACAGGAGTCGACAAAACAGCTGGCTACGCCATACACCGAAGACTTGAGTCGAGTCACTCATCAGATGGTTGCATCTCTTGATGCTACACATACGCGATGCTGGCCGCGCACCCGACAGAAGAAACGACGCCGACTTCATCCGGACCGTCGACTCCGCTACGTCCACTCTCGGCTCCCTATGTGTGAGACGCTGACTCGATGCACTTCCGGGTCAGTGGTTTCTTCTCGCATGAGTCTCCACTCGAGTCTGTGACTCGACTAGACACTGGTCGCGCACCCGATGTAATTCCGGGTCAGCGGCACGCCCACGAGATTGCCGACTACAACTCAACGATACAAGACTCGAGTCTCTGCCCGAGTCTACGACTCCACCAGACACTCGGGGGCTACTCCAAGCTGGAGCGTTGATCGCGCACACAGAAGATCTTCGAGTGGCACGCTTCGATTCCTCACTCGAATCAATGATTCGACTACGGACTCGGGGGCTACTCCCATAAGGAGGATGAATTCAAGCATCCGAAAATTTTTGTGTCCTATGGACCTGAAGTCAAACAACGGCTGAATTAATGTCTATGCTCGAGTCTACGACTCGAACAGACACTCGGGGGCTACTCCCATAGGGGATCCGTCGCACCCTATGAATTCTTGAGTCGATCCTTCGATCAAGATGCAAAACTTTTCGCACCGCCTAATTAACGCTAAGTGAGCAACATTCTCCTTGGCCACCCGAAACACCTCCGCGGTGATAAACATTCGGATGATGTGTCTGCGACACAAAGATAAGACCTACAGATATCATCTGATGGCCTGGTAACGCACATGACTGCGCTCTGCTAGTAAGAATCCGTGCCAACAGTCGCGATGAAAAATCCCGACGGACGCGTTGGGTACATCATTTAAATTCACCGAATTCCACCTGTAAGTCCTCCGCTCCGAGTCGAATTACGCCAAAGATATGTTCCAGTTCGAGTTGAGGGACTCGAGCTCAAGAAGATCGTGTTGTTTTGTCCTAAGATGCTTAATCGACCTGATCCGTCGGGAGAGTCAGGCACACGCATCAACAATCCCTACACATTCTCTTGAAAGACAGAGTTGCACTCGAAAGATTGAAGAGTCCTCAGCCGAATCTACGATTCGACTGAACACTCGGGGGCTACTGACATGGTTATACCCTGCGGTTACCCGATGTTAGCATACCTGGTCCAACCCAACGGAAGGCCCACTCGACGACCTACCAGGGTCCATGACGCCTATGACGGTTCGGCTGCTATGAAACCCATATGGACACGGACTCAAGCACACAAGATGTAACACCCTCGGAATCAGCCCTATGCAAGTTTCAGCGCTTTCCGCCAAACCCGCATAGAAACGATTCAAAGGTGCCCACCAGGCACTTCCGTGCGGGTGGAAAACGAAGTAATATCATTACAAAATAGTCCACGATGGAACCCACAGAACAGATATATACAACAATGACTCAAAGAGTCAAGAATACAGGTATACAATACAAAGATACAAATCACCTTGAAAACGATTCAGCGTCCGAGTACGGACAAGATGCAAATGGAGCTAAGAGCCCTGAAGAATAACCAATGGCGTGCATAACCCGCCTGTGCCAAGCGGAAGGGTAACCACGCTAACGACGCCGATCTCAAAACCTGCTTAAACAAAAGGGTGCCGACAAAGGCAAAGGAAGAAAAAAGAGAGAGCGGTCGATCTTGAGGCCAAGACACGGCGAGACTAGAATTGCGGTCCTCACCTACATAGGTATGGTGGATCGAGCGAAATGAAGATGCACTAGAGACTCGATACAACTGCCGGCCATCGAGAGATAAGAAAGACCTATTGAAACCATCCGATTCTACCACCAAACATACCCATCCCGGTATTTCCCCTCGATACCAAACGAGGAAGTCATCCGAGGAACTCACACGCTGGCGCTTTATTTATTCGGTTATCGTTAAAAGAATTACTAGTCGGGTATAGATAGTCGCCCGATATAATAAGCGATGGGCACTTTTAGTTAACCATTCCGCTAGAAGCAACACTTACTAGTCATATACAATTAGCATGAGATATTCCAAACCCAGCAGTTGTTGGTACTTTTATTTAGCCATTCCGTTATAGTGAAGTGATTACTAGTCATATCGGATACAAGTCAAATTATAACAAAGAACTTTAGTTATAGTTGTCTATGATCGAGAACTGTGCTCCAAGTCGCCCATAACCGCGACACGGCTTCTTGAAAAGATTTAACCGCAGGGTGCATCAAAGTTTCCACACGCACCTACACCCTTGTTGTCGATCGGTAGGTACAAGATCACAAAACATACACCCAACGGTATGTCGGGGTTTCGACACGACGCTTCCTGGACCCAAAGCAAGCACATGGGGGCCACCCCACTAAGCTACCAGAACGAAGTCGGCGGTCTCGAGACGGACCCGAGGTTTGTGACAATGGTCAGAACGACGGGAACCGAAAGTGTGGTAGGCTTGTTGATACCGCGAAACATTCCACATTGGTTCCAAAAATGACAGCGCTCCACAAGAATTGTAAATAAAGCAGTAAAGCATGGCATAAGTACAGGATAGTAATAAAGCCCCAAACTACTTTGTGGCCCCCGGTATAGTACTTTGAAATCAGGTACTAATCGATGGGGGTGCCCACACACCCCACCTATGGTTAGCGCGCTCGATCTCGGAACAAGTGTCAAGAACTTGGGGTCCTACGGGACACCAGTGAGCGGTTAAAAACCAAATATTGTCTATTACCCACCGGTGCCTCTACATTTACCTACTTTCAATTTTGGTTATTAAACGATAATTAAATCCATGATCATCTCCAACATTAAACATGCGGCATTACTCCAACAACTGTGGTACTTGACGACACGCAACAGAAGTTGAGCAAGCAACTACGACGCGCAAGTCCAACTATCTACCAACCAACAGGTAATAGGATGTGTCCAATACAATATAAGGCTGCAAGGGATATGACGGGTACGAAAACTAGAGCATCGCAATACAGATAGCAATAGATCAACAGGAGGGAATAAATACTATAAAAGTAAGATAGGTAGAAAGGGGAAGATTGCTCGCCTGAAAAACATTGTCAAAGGTTCATCCGAAGATCGGGTCGACACTCGCATCAACTCATCAGACTAATCCGTGAAGAAGCAAAGCACTAGAACAAACACCGGATGCACTATTTAATACTACGGCAAAAGATCGGGCATGATGTATGTATGATGTATGACATGGCAAAGATGCGATGCAATTAGGCAATATTAAGCGGAACCGGGGTCCCGACAATTATTTAAAGGGTTCATGTTGTTTAGATACCCCCAATTTAAATGTTGCATTAACAAGACAAAAGATAGCACCGATTCGCTAGACAAATTTAAATGGGACTAATATAAGACTAGATTTTCCCGCATATGGACTTCATATTTAATTATGAGGTGAATCGGCATAATGCCCCCAAACCACACAATGTATGCAAGTATGAACAATTTAATATGCAAAAATATGGATGTCATATATATTGTAAAAATAGGGGAGGTCTCGAAAAAAGGGTCACACATTGGGACGAAGGTCTCGGTTTGAGGGTTCGACGGGTTCGGTCTCGCCGGGATCGGTCTTCGGTAGAAGTTCTTGCGTTTCATGAGAACTTGAGGTGCCAGCGTCACCGGGTCCGACAGGAGTTCTAGGAATTCGACACCGGCGGACTTGTGGCTGCAACTTGTTGCAACCATGCGTCTTCCAAGAAACATCGGGATGAATTTTTGGCAACACAGTGTTCTGTGGGCTTGACCCCTTGCGGCCACGCATGTGTACCCAGCGACATGGAAAGGTCAGCTTGGCAAACATGAGGTGCACGCACAGGAGCATGGCGATGGCTGAGCCCGAGCAAAGCCAGCAGAGGAGGACGCGGGGATGGGGAACTCCGACAGTGGTGGCGCAGCGCAGTGAGGCGGTCAAGCCTGGCTCTGCAGGAGGCAAACAACGGGAGGCGTATGAGCTTGGGCACTGCGAGAGAACCGCAGCAATGACGACTGACAGTAGGGCGTCCGAGCGGCAGCGGCGGGCGCGTGATAGGGTGGGGCCGCACCCGAGGCGAGGCCAAGGACGACGGCGGAGCGGCAGGGAGCGCGGCCAGAGAGGAGCGTGACAACGCCGTCCTTGGGGCGGAGGAAGGGCGGCGAGCGAGGCCGTCGGGGAGACAGGGGAGCTTGCAGGTGGTGTCCATGTGGACCACGCGGAGAGAGGCGAACACGAGGTATCGGAGGAGTTCACATGAGGAACACCTGACGGCGGTGGCTCGGGCGCGACGCAGGCGACCGATGGAGAGAAGGATGCGAGCGAGGAACGGCAAGGAGGAAGGCTCGGTGGCGGCCGGGGCGGTGATGCAGCCGAGCTTGGCGGCGGGGTCAAGACCTTGTGTCCCTGGCGGCGGGGGGGGGGGGGGTTCGTGTTGGGGAAGGGGGTTGGGGGGGGGGGGGGAGCGACGGGGAACGGGGTAGGTGGGAGCGGGGTCGCGCTGGGTCGGGTGGGGCCGACTGCGAGGTGGGATGCGTGCGTGGGGGGTTTTCTGGGTGGGGTCGGGGAGAGACGTGGGAGTGGGGTTGAGAGGAGCGTACACGCTGGTGTTAGCGTGTTGTACGCGAGCAGGTGCAGGGTGGAGTGGGTCGCGTACTGTATGCAGGTGTGGGTTGAAACGGGGATGGCGGCGGCAGGAGGGAAGGGGTGGGGTGAGAGAGGGGCGGTTTAGGGTTAGGTTTGGTTTAGCTAGGGTTTGCTCTGGGTGGTAGACGGGCCGACGGTTGGGCCTTGGGCCTGACCGGTGGCGGTCTCCCTAGACAAAATAAATAGTTTTATTTATTTAGTTTATTTTAAATAGTCTTTTGTAAATAGTTTTTAGGCAAACCGAGATATCCGGAACACCGGAGTTTTGATTTAAACTAAAGAGGAAGGTAATTTAGAAAATAAAGATAAGATTTTTAGCAAAGTTCTTTAGTGCTGAAAATATGCATGATGTTATGATGATGCACAAAATATAAACAACAGACGATTTTCTAGTAGTGATTTTACCCGGGGTGCTACACAAGACAAGGAAAGCTCAAGACTAGAGTTTGAATACAACTTGTAACCTACTCGTATCGGTACCTGAGACCTAGCCTCCCCATATATAAAGGCTAGGAGGGGCCAACGAGCAGGAGGCACCCCCCGATAGACTAGACCACAATAGATCTATAGATCTAGATCTCTCGACTCATACTTTCGCATACACACCTCCACGCCAGATTGCATCTGCGCATCCCTGTAATCACCGGTTCCGCTGTAATCAAGAGCAGACAAGCAGGAGTAGGGTTTTCCCTCCGGGGGCCTGAACCTGGGTAAAACCTCGTGTCCCGTATTTCTTGTTTGCTAACCGTTCCGCGATCTCCAGCACCCCATCTTCTCCAAAACCCAAGTCCATAACAATGGGCATTGATGATATCAAACCTCGTCAGTTGGTCCTTTGATGTATGCCATGGTTTGTTCTCGTTCTGATTTATCATATGCTATGAGTTTGATAAGTAGATACATGGCTAATCCTGGTAAAGAACATTGGAAGGCTGTTCAGTGGGTTTTCAGGTACCTTCTTGGCACTTCCAATGCTAGTTTGAAGTTTGGCAGGACCGGTGAGGGACTCGTTGGCTATGTGGATTCAGATTTTGCTACTGATTTGGATAAGAGAAGATCCCTCACAGGTTATGTGTTTAATGTTGGTGGTTGTGCTATTAGCTGGAAGGCTATATTGCAGGTTGTTGTTGCACAATCTACTACTGAAGCTGAATACATGGCTATTGCTGAAGCTTGCAAAGAATCTGTTTGGTTGAAAGGTTTGTTTGCTGAGCTTTGTGGAGATGATTCTTGCACTACTTTGTTTTGTGACAGTCAAAGTGCCATATATATTACAAAAGATCAGATGTTTCATGAGAGAACTAAGCACATTGATGTCAAGTACCATTTTGTTAGAGACATTGTTGCTCAAGGTAAATTAAAGGTATGCAAGATCAGCACTCATGATAATCCTGGTGATATGATGACTAAACCTGTTCCTGTTGCTAAGTTTGAGCTTTGCTCGAACTTAGTTGGTTTAACTGATTAGCCCAAGTGGCTATTGGCGCCGAAAGTATTTGCTTGTTTGTTCAGGGAGATGGTTGATGTTGATGCTACAAGGAGGAATTTGTCTCAAGGTAGAGTTTGTTATATGTTGATCCAAATTGTACAAAGTATATGCCAACTTCTGACGAGTGGAGCGAGGCCCGCTTGTAAGCCGCCGGTTGGGATGAGTTGCATCTGTGAAATCCCCGGCGTTTGTAAACACTCCTCGATTTAGTGAAGTTTTGCTGGCTGGCGCCCGTGGTTTTTTCCTCTCTTTGTTGGAGAGGTTTTTCCACGTTAAATCTGTGTCCCCTTGCTGTGTTTTTCGTTTTCGTTCTTCGTTATCTTCTTGTCGCAATTGTAACACTATAGTTCATGATATGTTATTCCTGTTCTTGATTCTCTTTTTTATTGTGTCCATGGTAATCAGTGCTTCTATTGTCGAAGATGGTGGTGGATGTTCTTCTTGTTCTTAGAAGAAAGAGATGTCTGGCCGAATAGTTGAATAGGAGGTCTTGCTCATCTATATACACTAGTAGAAAAAGAGGTTTCAGTTCGATTTAGAGTCTAGTCCCGATTTATTACGGGCCGGGACTAGTATAAACACTAGTCCCGGTTTGTACCGTTTTTAGTGGCCAGGAGCCTGAGAAAACTCTAGTCCCGGGTTATTTCGGACCTTTAGTCCCGGGTCGTGATAACTAAAGGTGTGCAGGCGTGGGCAACACCCTTTAGTTTCGGGCCATGATACAGCTCACCCCTTTAGTCCCGGGTTGTGATACGGTCCTGGACTAAAGGGGTGCGAACGCGGGCAACTTAAAATTGCTATAAATTTTGCGTACGATATCGAAAAAAAATGTACAACCTATCAAAATGTGTGGGAAAAAATTTGAGTTTGATTTTGACAGCCTTATTTGGATTCCTCACATTTTTAGATTTTTAAAATTATAAATAATGGATTCCTCACATTTTTCTGATTCTTTTACATTTTTAAAATTTGAAAAGGGAAAAAAGTTATTTAAAAAATTAATTATTTAGCAATTTTTTATTCCATATTTTGATTCCTCACATTTTTCTGATAATAATGAATATATTATTTGTCGAATTTCGATTTACAGATTTAAAGATATTATTTATGCCATATTAAATGAATAATGGCAAAAAATGAATAAAAAATTATTTTATTTAGTTTTTAAATTTCATTATATTAAAATATTATTATTATTTATTTATTGTTGTTTACTAAAATAGTTGTTTGTAATTTTAATAAATAAAGATGTATGGCATATTGATATGGGCTAATAGGATTTTGATATGATAGTGTTGACAACAAGATACAAAAGGGCTTCGCGCAAGGACATCCGGATGGAACAGATAAGTTAAGCGTGCTGAGGATGGAGTAGTGCTAGAATGGGTGACCGAACGGGAAGTTTGACCACAAGTGTAATTTGACCTAAGATTAAATATAGTTAGTGCTAAAAATGTTCCAAGTGAGAGGATTAGGAGTCAAACAATTCAAAAGTTCAAGAAAAATTCAAATAAAAATTCGAAAAAAAATTAAAATAAATAAAAATAAATCTTTAGTCCAGACCGTATTACGACCCGGGACTAAAGGTCCTTCACCCCCGCAGCAAAAAACGGCCATGCGGTGGTCCTCTAGTCCCGGGTTATAACAAATCGGGACTAGAAATATGGGCCTTTAGTCCCGATTTCGCAGTGATAGCAGGTAAGACCGAATAGTGATAGCAGGTAAGACCGAATAGGAAACGCTTCCTTTGCTCTTATGGAAAACTATTACCATAATCCATGAAATCAAGTATTCAACTGGTAAGGAATATAGATCGATGAAGGGCGGATGGAAATTCGTAATTCTTTCCAAGAAGAATAATGTTCCGTAGGATTGTTTAAATGAAATGAGAAATTACCTTTGCTTTTAAATTGGAGGAGACGGTTGGCAATATTGCTATGCTGCTAAGAAGAAAGGAAATAAGCTCCACTCAAACTTTGTGTCCCCTCTAAAGAATTATTCTTGGTCTGCCCTGCAGCCATGTGCGTGTATGTACCTACTCCTCGTTACTATAATATAGTGCATATAAAAAAAATTAAAGTCAAACTCTGTTCACTTTGACCAAGTTTTTGAGCAAATTGTGTATATCTACGGTACCAAATATATACCATATGAAAACATACATTATGAAGAGTATAATGGTATTGATTTAGTATTTCAGATATTGATACTTTTCCATACATATGGTCAAACTTCACATACGTTTGCTTTAAAAAAATATTACATGCACTATATTTTGGCAAGGTTAGAGTACATATGTTAACGTTTTAAACAAGCCAAGGTGGTTGGAAAATCGACATCGGGATTTGGATCCCCCAAAGACAACGGTAGGGAATCCACTTTGTGTGTGTGTGCGCGCGCGCGCGAGCGAGTGATTGTGACAGACACAGAGGACAGAGCCCGCAGACAGCGACACAAAACTGAAGTGCGGAGTGGAACGAAACGAAACGGACGATCTGTAAAAAGATGGCGTCGTGGTGGGGTGGTGTCTAATCCGAAAACGCTTCCACGGCAAAGCAAGCAAAAAAGGCTAGGAGTAGTACCGTAGCAGCAGGTGCGTGTGGCCAAACAGAAGTACTGCTGCTCGTTCCTCCCTAATAGAACCCCCAACGGTCGAAACGTCCAGCCCAGCCCAGCCCAGCCGAGCCCCTGCTTCCTTTGTTTCCGGAAGAGTTAATCATGGATGGATCCCCTCATCCTCGTCCTGGTCCACCACCTAAGCACTACTGGACGCCTGCGGCAATCGAATCCAGTCTACTAGTACAATTCTGCCCGTATTATTCCCTACACGCATGACACATCATGATTACTTCTCTGCTGCACCCGCCAGCCTGTAAGCCTGTAACTCTGACAGAGACCTACCTCACTCAGTAACTCTTGCATTGCAAACAAGAGGTCAGAGTGAAGATCATACAAATTACTATCTTACTGCAGGTCTGTAATAACAGCTGAAAAAGAGAATAAAATTCTGCATTCTGGTAATCCAAGGCTTCTACCTGCAGAAGTACCTTTCAGACAGTAGGTTACTAACAACTGGCTAAATGCTCTTCCGGTCTCTTTATTAAACGACAGTAACGACGACGATGAATCAGTCCGGGCAACGGTATTTACACAATGCTATCAAGACCAGAAGCTCAAGATTATGACTACTAGGTGAGATCCTAAACCTGTTCTTCGAGTTCCAGAACGAAAAAGAAAGAAAGAAAGAGAGGCTCTTTTCAAAATCGCAAGCTATATGTATGGGAATCAATCCTCTCCGTCGAGTTCACGACGCTACACGACTAGCTCTTATGCTTGAATCTGTGATCGTCGATGTGTAGAAACCCTTAGCTATCTCAGATGTCAGCGCGCTCCACTGTCCGTTGATGGCTCGACGTGTCTTGGTTCTCCAGAGGCATGTACTGCGCCATGATCGCGCGGATCTCTGAGTCCATGTAGCTCTGGAATGGCAATGTTGTCGACAGCACAAAGCATGAGTCGCCCGTCCGTCAAATTAGTAAACAAGTTCTCTGTAGAGCTAAGTAGCAATTGAATCTGATTAGTAGAAAAGATGAGGAGTTGCTTACCCGTAGCCGATACTTGTAGACGGCATATGCTCCAACTCCTGCGAAACCGAGGCCGAAGAAAATAACCCACAGGAAGCCCCAGCCCACTGATGCATTGGCAACTTTGCCTGCAGTGAAATGTGTTAGATGCGCGTTTATTTTGACGTGAAAACTTGGAACAATTTGGTATAGAAAACTGAAATTATGCCGACAGCTGACTGAATGAACCACATAGTAGTAAGGCTAGGAAAAAGTTCGGGTTAGGCAACTCACTGACACAGGTGTCATGCTCTCTTATGTATAGCATGCTGCTACCACCGCAGCCACACTCATAGCTTCCCCATGTATTCTCACAGCTGCAGCCGTTGCACTGGCAGTAAAGCTTCTCTTTGCATTCGTCAATGTCTGCAAGTGTCAAGCAGAGAGATAAATATTACATAAAGGAAATTGAGTAAGAAGCTCAAAAAAGTTCAGTACTTGGCCACTGTTCTAGGTTAGCTAGTACTAGTTTATAGGATGAGTTTCTAATGCGCAGATATCCATATGTATGAACGCATAGTCTTGCACCATCTGTGAACATGGAGCAATAATATTGCACACAAGGTTGCAGAACAACATTTTCTAACAGTATTACCATCGCAACTGTGTATGCCATCACCCTTGAAACCCGGTGGACATTTGCAGCCTTTAGATTCTTCATTCTGTAAATTTCCAAAATCAGTTTGTACCACGCACAACAGGCACAAGAGAGCTGCATGGTGAAGACAACTAAAAGAGATGATCTTACGGAGCAGGCAGAGACGGCCTTCCCATTCCTGGTTTCCTTCCAGCAGCCTCCGTTGTTGATTTGGCATCTGCCGACACCGGAAGCTGCCCAACCAAAAAATTCTTCAATGAAATCATGCCTTATGAAGTTGCTAACAGTACAATTTGAAGGAGTAAAATGCAAAAGTATATACCTTCACAGTGGGTGTACCCGTCACCAACAAACTGTACACCATTAACAATTGGGCATTCACAAACTCTCCCGCGGAAGGTATCCTACAATATGGCCACCAAGGAAATTAGAACTGTGTACCACAACACAAACAGAATAAACAATTTCAGCAGCATTTCTCTAACGAAACTGTACCTTGCATGCAGTAAAATTATTTCTATTGTCCAGCCAGCAACCTCCATTGTTTTCCAAACATTGGTTTGTTTGGATATCTGTACATAGTAGATGAAGCCAAAAAAAAAACTCATGAAGATAAAAATTCAGGTACATTTATTTAAAAGGTAAACAATCCACGAACCTTGAGTCAAACAGATATCAGGCTCGGTTGTCTCTTCGAATCCGAGCATATTGCTCTTAGCACAGCTCTTTTATCCAGCTTCCCTAAACAGTAAAATAAACATAAACATAAAGAGCATTGGGCTAAAAAGTAATGTACGGTAGGACAACTGAAGCACCTCTGTATTGTCTGTTATTGACAACAAAAGTTGGCAGTATGGTGACATCCCCTCGAGAACCATGACCAATCTGAGGGACAAAATGCACAAAGATCAGTCTGTCATTAAGTAACGAACGCATTATGGTTTGAGAGTTTATCAAGAGTCTTACTTGAGCATCTTGTTCCGCTTTGAGCACCGGATTATCCTCATCGGCGTCAGGGTCTCCCACACACGTGTTAATCTTGTCAATGTCCATTCCTGTAAAAATGACAATGGTCAAGCTAATTTTCCTTTTCATCAGCTCCAACGATGGAACATTTATAGAGAGTACTGTTAGCTTGACCCACCAAGTGACTTGATAACGCCATTAGCGCAATCCCTTGTGTACTTCTTCTCCTTCATCGGGCACCTGATCGCGAAGTCGTGCACGTAGTCCCACCACAGCCATGGCTTCCGGCTCTCATTGGCCACCTTGAAGAGGCAGATCTGGATGAGGTTCTGGACCACGACGTCCTTCCCATCGTATCCGGTGGTGAAGTCCTGCTCCGGGTCTGGCGCGCAGTACCTCCCGTGGTTGATGCACTGCGAGGTGCACTGCTTGCTCAGGATGAAGGCCTCCGGGCAGTACCAGGTGATGTAGTGCGGCGCGAACTGGGTGTAGCCCCTCTGCTCCAGAACCTGCGCGACCCCTCTGAAGTTCCTGACGAAGTTCATCTGCATGTCGCACTTGGCACCGCACTCGTCATTGCTGTTCGTCCAGAACTCGTACTCCACGCGCTCGTCGGGGTGGGGGAGGGACTCCCTCCAGTCCAGGAGCACATTCACCATGTCTCCATTCTCCAGGGCGGTCTTCAGGTCGTCCCCGAACCTCTTGGATACGAGCGCTGATGGGACGGTGATGTTCTCTAGGTGCTCCTTTCCTGCTGATTCTGGGGTGTCCATTGTGATCAGAGGCTCTGCTCTGTCGTCGGCGACGAGGACTGCAGCTGCTCCAGCGGTCTGCGCGTTCCATCCCTTGGTTGTGAAATAGCAATCTACACGTTGCAGAGACGTCACAGAGAATTAAGGCACCATTTTTGTTGTAATGGTCTAAGATATTAGTCAGTGAGATTAACACATTTAACAGCTAGGAGAAAGAAGGTTTAAGATGGTAACCAGGGTAACAAATTTAAGATGATAGCGTTATCATGGTAGCTATCGGCTTTGTTGAACAACTATGGCTGGATAGAATTATGACACGTGAACTGCAGTAGAGATTCCCTTCTTTGGGGCATTACCAGTTCCTTCACTGAAGACTATTTATTCCCTTCACTGTAGAGGGGAAATATTTTCTGAAGAACGATATGCCGATATCAAATAGTATGACGGCAAACTGAACAGTTTAAGGCAGACAATCAAGTTAGAGCATCTCTAGAGAATCAAACTTAGAGGAGTAAACCGCCTCCTATCTTTTAGAGGAGTATATTTACTCCTCTGAAAAATTGTGGTTTCTAACCGAACTTCCTAAAACTTACTTTTGGCTCACACATTTTGTCGAACACATGCTATGCATCTCCGCGGCGAGCAGCGGCGAGCAGCGACGATGAAGATAATGTCGGGACGAGCTCGGCGACGTTGAAGATGATTGGACCAGACCTTGAAGGATGCTGCCTCGTCCTCGCTGAGCAAACCAAAACGGAAGCCATGGCGACCACGTCGACTACCCCGTTCCCCCGCCTCCTCGCCCCTCCCCCTCCACTCGTGGCTCACCCAAGCTCACCTCCTCCCACTCCATCATGAACCGTCCGACAGCTTCGTGGAGCGGCAAATCCCGCGGAGGAGACGCCAGCGTCTGGGGAGAAGACCGAAGGGGAGGAGCCGCGAGCGAGTGTTTTTTAGCATTCGGATTTCGGAGAGGCCGGGGAGTACTCGAAAACTTTTTTCTGAAGGCAACGGCATGTGCCGGTGTCCTATATCTACCATGGGCCAGTTATCTTTTTTTTTCAGCACATGGGTTAAACATGACTAATTGAAACAGAACTCACTTCTATGTCGAAACAGAGCGAAGTTTGTGAAAAATTTATGATTTTTTAAAACTATAGAAGATGTTTCATAAGTTTTAGTCATGTTTTACAAGTTTTATTTTTGTTTCACAACAGAAGTTTGGTCAGCACACATGACATTCCGGTAAATACTGTTGCCTTTAGAATCCTGGGCTCCAGGAATACTCCTCTAATAAATTTTAGTACTTCCTCCTCCGATCCATATTAGTTGACTTACATTTGTCAAAATTTAAATGAACTTATATACTAAATAGTAAGTCAACTAATATGGGCCGAGGAAGTACAAGTAGGCTTAGCCCAAAACCGAAATTTTACTCTTCTAATCGATTTTGAGGGATCGGCTAGAGATGTTCTTAGTCCGCAAGTCCTATCCTGGTTGAGTCAAAGATAAAAACACAATAACGACATGCAAACATTTTTAACTATAATCTTAACTAATGGACCCGCAGTGCTAACTGAATACAGTTATACAAATATGTGTGACAAAAGCCTCTCCGCTCAAAGAACATGAGCAACCATGTAGTATATTAATATTCACTCAAAGAACATGACAGAGAGGGCACCCGGTCAAAGTGCTTCGGTTAACTGAATGCAGCTCTACAAGTATTATGTCTAACAAAACCTCTCCACTCAAAGAACATGAGCAACCAGGTGCCTTTTGTATTAGGATTTAGGAATTATGACTAAGTTACAAATCAAATATCCAATAGAATTCAAACAAACCACTAGAAAAAGTAAAAATATTAGGCCAATCACGCACTCGTGTACGATGGGGTCTGGTTCACACATCCAAGGCGCCGACGACGATGTTCTTTTCAAAAAGAAAAAAATAGAAATTGCTAGGACCCACACGTAATTAACTCTGGCAACTTACCAAATCCGTCGCACGGAGCGACCAGGGAGGGCATGTAATCTTGCCGATATAATTTTCCAAAAATGTCGTACGAATATAATTTTTGAAATATTAAACATGTCATAGCTCGATTAGGACAAAATTATTCACTGAAAACGACACGAGGAAGACTGCATCCAATTTTTTTATAAATAAAAGACATAGATACTGCCCATACTTCCAACTTCCAAAAGGTCCAAATCCTAATGTCAGGTTCCAATTTAAACGTGTGTATTCTTAATACGGAGTACTACTATATCTAGCTGATGGGGGAATGGGAAATCGTACGAGTACTAAATTATTCACGCATGTAGTCGTGATCGACAAAAGGAAACGCACGTGTGTAGTCGTTTAATCAGATTATTACTCGATCTGGCAAAGTGGAATGCGGAAGAAAGAAGAAAGGAACGGTTGGTTGGTCTCGATCGATCTGTGGCTCACCTCCGCGATCGACGAGGAGGAAGACGGGTAGTCCGCCGGCCTTGGGTTTGAAGGAGAGCCCGGAGTCGCCGAAGTCCATGCAGCCCTTCCGGTTGGCCTTGGGATAGACGACGACCCCGTGCATGGTTCCCCCGTACTGCGGCATCCCGAAGTTGCCGATGGCGCACTCGTAGACGCCCCGGAGCGCGGCCGGGGAGGTCACCCGCAGGCTGTTCTTCTCCACCACGAACCTCCCCTCCGCCGCCGTGATCGCCATCGTCGTCAGGAGAAGAAGGAGCAGGGCGCACCGCCATCCTGCCGCCGGCGACCTCCCTCCCATCTCCGCCCGCCCAGTCGATCCACGCCCCCTTCCTGATCAGCAATACAACAACAACAAGAGCAGGACGAACCTGTTGATCTCGGATGGGGTGGCGGTGCGATGGATGATGGATCGATTAGAAAGCAGCGCGGTTTACGTGCGATTTGGGGGTGGCTTGTGTGCGGAAAAGGCGAGCGTGTCTTGGCTGCGAAGGATGGATTTGACCGGGGGGGTTGGGAGGGAGAGGCCGAGCGAGCGAGCAGTGGTGGTGTTGTCTGCGGCTCTGAGGTATGGAGTGAGAGAGATCTAGAGCGGGAGGGGGGGCGAGGCGAGGCGAGGTACGTACGTGGCGGGGCAGGTCGCGGCCTCCTCCTCGTGTGGCGGGTTGGAACGCTTCCAAGGCGCTAGTTTGGCCGTGGAAGCAAAGCGACCCTCCTCCCGCCTTTTCGTTATGTGTTTCTGTCCGTGTCCGTGCGTGGTGACGAGGACGGAAGGGTTTGGTTTTTGGACGCTGTGATCGTGCGCCGCGCCGTGAGATGAGAGCAGCGTGGGGGCTTCGGCAGGGACCGACCGCCTTTGCGTCCGCTGCTTGTGTTTGGAAGGTGCAGACGAATGCGATACACTGGCGCAGTGTTCCAAGTGCGTCGGGATCGATGGATGGCTCGCCGTGTGCGTGGACACGGAGTGTGTCTTTATCCCGTGGCACACTAGGCTGAGACTTGAGACTATACAAAAATTCCACATATAATAATAACATTACAAATAGTCACATGTGTGGTCTATCAAGTTGCACGCGCATTGGTCATCAACTGGGAAAATGCAAAATATCGATCACGAAGTTGTATGAATGTGCCCTGTTAGCCATTTCATCACATTTACCGTTAAGACCATCTCTGGCTGACATCGTAAAAGGGTGGAACCGAGAAAATAACCGTCACTTTCCGGTTTCGTGTGAGAAAAGTGGCCAGAACAGACGCCTCAAAATCGACCGAACCGAAAAAAATTAGGGCCCTCGAGAAAACACCCCCGCGGAACCGAGAAAATTCAGTTTTCGAGCCCGACCTGGACGCGAACCATATCCTCTGTTTTCGTTGGCGGGAGGGAAGTTTCAGCCGCGCCATTCCTTCTGTCGCACGCTCGATCTTAGGTACCCTTCCCTCCCACCTCTGTCGAGCCCCACGAAAGGCCACCATGGACGTCCAGCCACGGCGAGCTCCGGCAGGTCGCCGGCGCGACGACGGGTCGCCAGATCCGATGACCACCGTCGTATCCGTCCCCATCACCGGTCCCCCAGCCGGGGCGTCTGCGACGAAGCGAAAGCGGCAGGGCTCTGTCCTCATCCAGGATGGCATCCTGGGCGCTCCGGCCTCGTCCGCTGGTCCCGCTGCTCCCCACGCTCCAGCGAGTGCCGACGCCTCCAGGTCGAAGACGGCGCCGGGAAAGGCGAGGCACACGGTCGCGAAGCGGAGGGCAGGCACCGGGAAAGCATCCGTCGCCGCGAAATCCGCCAAAACGGCCTCGGCTAGCCGATCTAGGTATGAACAATTCCCCTCCCCCTTCCGCCGCAGCCGCCGCCAATTGCGTATACAATTGATTCGAATTGGCGCTTTATACACAACGATTTGCACGAGGTTCCGACCTCCTACGTCGATTTGTTGAATAACAATGCGGTGGACATCGACAAGGCTCTGCTCGACGGCTATGGAGATGAGTTGGATGGGTCACAAATTTACAATGAGGCGGATGGTGGTGTCGACGGTGCAGGTGAAGACGAGGAGGTGGAGGTGGAGGAGGTCGATGGATCGCAAGTGCCTACCGGACTGGCGAAGAATTTCACGCAAGTTGAAGACATGACTTTGATCAAGGCTTTTGTTTAACGGTTGAGCAGTCGAATTTGTCTAAATTCCATCATTTGTGGTTTTGTTTTACGGTTTTGTATCGTTTTTGTCTGGCAGAAAGCGTCTGCAAAAAACTGTAAAAAGTAAATATTCCCTTTAAGTTCGGTTTGAAGTGCTGTTCCGCCCGTCGCTTCGGCTTGAAAAACCGTCAAGCGTGACACAGGAGCGTGTTTTCCGGTTCGTGATTTCCGGTGTACGCTAGAGATGCTCTAAAGTCACTAGGGCGGCTACATGTTTCTTCAAATATCCCCCTTACAATATTATTTCCTCTAATTACTAGGACATTTTCCTACTATCCTATGGTTGGGCCATCAAAATAGATGTAGGGCACACCTGTCAGCCTCTTCACCCCGACTCTCCTAGATATTCTATCAAATATCTCATGTGCACGAACGCATCAAGGAAGCTACCCGTCAATCGTCATGGCCAGCAGGACTACGCAAGTCGGCTGCAAGCCAGCCACGCAGCAGCAAGGCCGCCCTCCCTACTAGTACAGTCTAGTTTGGAGGGTTTGTTTGCTGCCATGACGTGGTAGAGGTTGGCGAGATTAAGAGCGGCCAGGAGATCTACGCTCGCACTTATCCACTCGGGATGGACTAGCAACATATACCGCTTCTAAGCATGGTAGAGTTATTGAGCTTGTTGTATTAGAGTTATTGTAGTAGTCTAACCGAACGTCCAGGCCTATCGGAGGGAGGATAGGGCAGGGGAGAGCCTTATTATGACTTTAGGATATAGTCATTGTCTCACGACCACGAAAAAGACACTAAAACTAACCTAAACAAAGAACGAGGATAGGAACGAGAGGACCTTATTTTGACTTCAAAGGAACCGACATCGTCACCGGCGAGCATGACGAAACCACCGAGCAAGGTGATGGGTTCGTTGCATGGAAAACAAAAAAATTCTACGATAGCAACTGCCAAGATCGAATCTAGGTGGCAATTATAGCGGTTTTAGAAGGACTCACCTTTAAAGACCATAAGCAGGATAACATTTTCGCAAACAAACATGGTTGTTGTAGATGTACACGACTTCCTCAAGGACGTGCAGACGATGAGCTCTACAAAGGGGCAGTGCCTCCGTAATTGGTCACATGTTCGGTGTGTCGATGACTTCCGTCACTTGCTCTAGTTGGGCAGCGAAAGTAGGGGATCCTCCAGAACTCCAGCGGCACTACAACATGGTAGTGGTGGTGGTGGGGAAGATCTTGAACAAGGCTTCGCCTTAAGAACCGTGCTCGTGGAAATGGACAAGGCTAGCAAGGGGAGTAAGATGCCACTAAAGGGCATATGAGAAGGAGAAGGAATGAGTAGGAAAGAGAGGAGAACCACCCCTCCTTTTATAGGTGGAGGGGGAAGCCCCTCCCTTGGCCGGCGGCCAAGAGGGTGCCCCCTCTGACAAGGTTCGATCTTGTCAATGCCCATTGTTATGGACTTGGGTTTTGGAGAAGATGGGGATGCTGGAGATCGCGGAACGGTTAACAGACAAGCAACGCGGGACACGAGGTTTACCCAGGTTCAGGCCCCCGGAGGGAAAACCCTACTCCTACTTGTCTGCTCTTGATTACGGCGGAACCAAAGGTTACATGGGTGCGTAGATGCAATCTGGCGTGAAGGTGTGTATGCGGGGGTGGAAGCTATCCTTCTCGCCGTGACCTCCTGGCCTTTATATAGATAGGCAGGTCTCGGTTTCAGGTTGAGTCGGTTATAGATTAGAGTCTGTACCTTTTGAAATTCGGTCTACTCTAGTCTTGTTCTCCAAGGATCCGAAGAAATCATGGGCTTGGGCCACCCGAAATCTCCACAGGCCGCGTGTCTTGTCGTGAGCCTTCCCTTGGGCTGGACCAGGTATACCAATGTTGTGTACCCGTGGGGTATAACAATGTCAGTAGCCCCCGAGTGTTCAGTCGAATTATAGATTCGGATGAGGACTCTTCAATCTTTCGAGTGCAGTTGAGCCTGTTAAGAGAAAATGTTTTAGTTCATAGGGATTGCTGATGCGTGTGCCTGACTCTCCTGACGGATCAGGGCCAGTTAACTGTCATTGGACAAAACAACACGATCTTCTTTAGACCCAATTCCCCATACTCGAATCCGAAATGAATGCTAGCGTAATTCGACTCAGGTCGTTGAGGTCTTATAGGAGTCAAATCCCAGTGGTTTTCAAGTGATGTACCCAACACGTCCATCAGGATTTCCGTCATGCCTGTTGACACGGAAGTTTACTGGCAAAGCGCAGGCAGATGCGTTACCAGGCCATCAGATGATATCTGTAGGGATTATCTTTGCATCGTAGACATAACATCCAAAATTTTATCACCGCGGAGGTGTTTCGGTGGCCAAGGAGATTGCTTCTCCCTTAGCGTTGGTTTAGGGCAAAGTTGCCAAAAAATATTTTCTCGTATTTGATCCAAAGGATCGCAGTCGAAGAATTCATAGGGTGCGCAGCCAACGCTCCCTATGGGAGTAGCCCCCGAGTGTCTGTTCGAGTCGTAGACTCGACCAGAGACTTTAGTTCAGTTGTTTTTAGTTTACGTCCGAATGACACCATTTTTTTTGGATGCTCGACCAATCCTCCCTATGGGAGTAACCCCCGAGTCCATAGTGGAGTCATAGACTCAACGTAGGACACGAAGGTAGTTGCTAGGTGTAGCACCTTAGTCATTTCTCAGGTACGCGGCTAGCGCTCCTGATAGGAGTAGCCCCCGAGTAGTTGCTCGAATCGTAGATTCGAGTAAGTACTTGATTGATCAGCCGAAAACTTCTAGCTATTGCTGGCTAGGCCTTGATGACATCAGTGTTGATGATTGGTGATCTCAACCGCCTGCGGCGGCAAAGATGATGCGACGGGATGACCGTGGGTCCCACCGCCTGACTTGAAGTTGGCTCGTCACGTGCAGTGTAGACATGGCGAAAATTACGGTGTCTCCTCGGTTTCCGTGCGTAGTGGAAGGCGTGCTGGCGATGGTTCATTGGTGTGCTGACACATGTAGGATTGGATCTTGAGTGCGTACTAGGGCTTCTGGATGAACGGCTCGTGTTTGTCGTCTTCCTCTTTTAATACCGTTGGTAAATAGTAATTTTCGTTTTACCCTTTGCCATTTGTTCATCGCCATTGCCTCCATTTTCACGAGCCCTGCTTCTCTCCACTGCGCACTAGAAGTTCTTCGCTCCTTTCCTTTCTCGCTCCTTTCCTTCCTCTTTTCTTCGTGCTTGCCGCCTTGGCCTTGTGATGGGCAAGCGAAGAAGACCACCGGGCTGGCTTGGCGTCGCCCGCAAGAAGACCAGCGACCACCATGACAGGTGGGCGCATAGAGATCTTGTGACGAGGATCTGTGCAAGCTGCGTCATGCAGGATGACCCCCTAGAACAAGGGCGCCATCATCCCTGGTGATGAGGTAATCCCCCGCCCACCCGAAGGATTTCGGGTGATGTTTTTTGCTTTTGTCATCCGTGGCCTTTCTCTTCCTGTCCATGATTTCCTTCGTGGACTCCTTTTCTTCTATGGGATTTAGTTACATCATCTATCTCCCAATTCTCTCCTTCATATCGTGTGCTTCATAACTCTTTGCAGTCTTTGGCTCGATGTCGAGCTTTTACCCTCTTCCGGAAGCTCTATTCCGTAAAGAGGCAGTCCGGCGCCGGCGGAGTCTATCCGCTTGGCGGATGCATCATTTCCATCCCCCATTTCGTCCAATTCTTTTATTTTTCTATCTGCGAGTCCGTCCAGCAATGGCGTCGGAAGTGGTTCTACATCTGCGATGCTAATTTGAATGGGACTGACAACTCGACTCGCTCCTTGATTCCTCGGCGAGATCATCCGAAGAGATGGTGGAAGAACCACATCTGGAGGTGAGTATGAAGAGGTGGAAGCGGCTCTACTAGCGGGTGGAGGCTCTTCTGATGGTGCCAGTCAAGGTGTTCAATGGTGTCGACATCATCCGCACCTTCCTCAAGCGGCAAGTGCATCCACTCCAAGCAAGGGTGTGTCCGATGTTCCTCTACGCGGGATCCAGTGATCCAACAAGGGTTTGAACCGAAGAATTGTATTCGGGTGACCTGGATAGGGCCCTTCATCCCCTGCTGAAGGCCAAGGTCGATGAGGACCTCCCGGGGAAATCTTTGACTCCTCCTCTTAGCGCCAACAAAGGGGTTTCCCAGGTGACATTCTTTCGTGCGCATAGCGCTTTTTCCAAGTGTTCACTATTTGCTGTTGTTATTTATCTTGTGTCCCTTTTCTTTTTGCTTACAGCGCCTCAAGGTAACGGGCTCTATGCCTCCTTTGCCTGAAAAGTTTAGGGAAGCACCAGACAATGAGGAGGTGGACTTGATGCAGGCTTCCTCCGTTGATTACCCTCTGCAGATGCTCCCGAGGCGAGTGAAGGACAGACCCGAAAGCGCTCCCGGAGTGAGTCTTCGGATGCGTCTACTCCGCCAACTCCAAGAGTTCCTTCCTTCCTCAAGCGCCATGGCGAGGATGATGGTGCATCTTCTGCGCATTTTCCTGCTGTGCCCCTTCAAGCAGTGGCTCTGGAGTCGCCGGCCAAGAAGAATAAGCAGAAGGCGGCTCCCGTCTTCAACTTATCGGACATCAAGTCATAAGTGACTTCACCTGAATCATTTGTTGTCATCTGTCTGGGTAATGTAGGTTGTTGTCTGATCAAACTTTTACTTGCAGCCATCTTTGGAGGAGCCCCTTAACAAGGACACCTAGGAGGCTGTAGGGGAGTTGAAGCCAACGACTGCTGTCCCCCAGGTGGTGGCCGACTCTGAGGACTACAACCCTAACTCTTCCAGGCGAGAAGCTCGGATGGTCGTAGCTCAGAAGACCGCACGCGGAACTTCGGAGTCCCCGCTTGAACACGTAAGTATTTATACTTTATCTCTTGGGGGAAGCCCCCGAGCCTTTTTAGGTGACCTGTTGGTCATTTTGCTCTTGCGGGGCGGATCCCCCAGCCCTTTTGGGTGACCTGTTGGTCATTTTGCCCTTTCTGGGTGGAGTCCCCGAGCCCTTTCTGATGGTTTCTTTTGTTTCTATTGTTTCTGTTTCTTTTGCAGCCCTTTGTGCACAACACCAACATCCTTATCCAGCAGCACCTGGCGCTGGAGGCAAGCATGTAGCAGCTTCAAGGTACATAATTTGTTCAACCTGTTATAGTTCATTTGTCCCAAGGATTTTGCTTGTATTGATCAGGTGGTTCTTCATGTTGCATATGAAAACAATGCGGCTCTCTGAAGACTAGATGCTCTCAAGAAGAGCCTTGTTCGGCGGAGAAGAAGGTCGCGGATGCTACGAAGGCCAAGGGCGCTTGTAGAAGGAGGCTGCCGATCGCGAGGCATCTTCCATGAAGGAGATCTTAAGCAAGCTCATGGATGATGCCAAGGCTTTTCGGTGAGCTTCCCTTGACTGTCTGGGTCTTGTGTTTTTTATTGTGTCTTATCTGTTCTCATTCGGTGCTTTTCTTCTTTGATTTAGATGCTTGGGCATCACATTTGACCATGGTGTCTTTGGAGCATGAAGATCGTTGGTGATGCTACCGTGGCGGTCGAAGATCGTTCTTGCTACTAGCTCCTTGGCAAATGCCAAAGAGGTGCTTCTACACAGGAGGTCTTCCCCAAGGCGTTGCCCTTGAAAATCTCGATGCCCTTGCGGATCTTGTCGGAGGAAGCTCGGTGGCGTATGGCGCCAAGCAGGGCATCAGCACCTCCATGAGGCTGGTGATGGCCATGGCGTCTGGAGCTGAGCTGGATATGTCACACATCACGTCCTAGATACCGGCGGCTGTACATGGCTCGGAGGTAGCGTTCGCCCTCTTTTCCTCTTGCTACAAGCTCTATGGGCCTAAGCTTATCGATCTCCTAGATGAGTATGCGGCGAAGCGGCGGGAGAGGCCAAGCGGCGATCAGCTCGAGGCCACCCCGGATGTGGGTGCTTAGGCCCATGTGTTGTAGCTTTAGAGTATATTATTCGTTTGCTTCCTTTTGAAACACCATACTGATGGACAAGATCGATTATGCCACGAGGTGGCCTTATTTATGTATATAAGTCTATCTTTTGATCTACTGTCAGAAGTGCCTATGATGTTTATATTTGCCATTTGCCTTTAGGGTCCTTCGGGCGAGGTTCCTGTTGTCACTTCGGATACTTCGGAACTGTGACCATCATTGGATGATCGTCATGATTGGTTTCTAACGTGTCGCACTTGGAGAAGGACATCCTTGGCGTTCGAGGCCGCGAGATGTGTGGAAATCGAAGGCTGGCGAAACCTGCCGAGAGGAGTTCTTGATGGGGGAGTTGCGACATATGAGCAAGCAACTGCAATGTGAGTCTTCGTGGACTGTTGTTCTTTTGGGTGTAGTTTTATATCTTTGCTCGTTCCGTGCGTTGTGCAGTGTTAATATCATTCGAAGGAAGAGAAAGAAAACGTCGCGATTGGATGAATTGCACGGCATATGAGGACACAGAGATTGGTGGCTTCTTCTGGATGGACCGTGATTGGGCCATCGTCCTTGCGACGGTGCAAGATCGCATGAACCAGGTTTCCCGGGTGTTGAAGCAGGCGAGGACTTATCTGGCAGCCATTTGGGCCGTCATGTTCCCCTTGGATGAGGCGCCTTCCACCCTTTGGGGCCTTCTTGCGAAATTTCGGAACGTGGGCCATGTAAAAGAGTTGGTGCAGAGTTAGTTGATTGCTGGGGTGAAGGCTGCTTTGTCCCTCGTTCGGATGCATCATCGTGATGTCTATCTCGCGGAGGTGGCAACTAGGCCACCCCTTCGTCCTGATGGCACCCTATGGTAAATGCGCCCGCATTATGCGGCTGTGGCGCAGCATGATGAGGAGATCATAGATCTATTAGAACAGCGGGCAAATGTAATGCTCCAAAATAGGTAGATCTGTAAAGAAAAACTTAATGTAAAAATTTGTATTTATTAATTGGGCGTGTTGTGCCCTTTTTAATGGTTATATGTATTAGCATGTGGTGCTTTGTTATGTGCATGTCCTTTTGTTGCTGGCGTGGTATTCTCGGGTTGTATGCCTTGTTCTCAGTCGACGAGGTCGCGAGGTGAGGCGTAGCCCCCGAGTGTGTTTTAGCGATAAGTAATGCAAAGAAAAAGAGATTTTGGCCAAGGGACTTAGCTTTTATTCATAGCATAACGAGGAGATACATTGTTAATTTGAGTAGCCTTGGCTAATGTAGCCTTATTGAAAGTAAAGAGGTAGCTAGGCGTAGAAACGTCGCAAACGTGCAACATTCCAGGGATTGGAGTATTCGACTCCTGATGCGATGTCCATGAGGCGATAGGCACCACCTGGGATGACTTCTGTGACGGTGTAGGATCCTTCCCAGGGTGACTCGGGCTTCTTCGGCCGCTCTTGCTTGAGTCGCAGGACTAGGTATCCTTCGACGAAGGACCTTGGGCGTAGCCGGCGGCTATGGTAGTTGCGGAGGCTCTTACGGTACAACCCGAGTGGTTTGTGGCAATGTTGTGTGCCTCGTCGAGTGTGTCGGCGATG
Source organism: Avena longiglumis (assembly GCA_030063025.1). Lineage (NCBI taxonomy): Eukaryota > Viridiplantae > Streptophyta > Magnoliopsida > Poales > Poaceae > Avena > Avena longiglumis. Next base: position 38,181,547 of record CP125974.1, read on the forward strand.
TCTTTAGTGATACCGATGATTCGGACTCGTTGTGGCGATGACCGTGGGGCCTTGTGGCGTGCCAGCGGGTAGTATGGGTTCGGCTCCGTGCACCATGAAGAAGGCGTGAAGCGGTTAGGCTGTTCGGCATTATGCGGGATCCGGATGATGGAGGATAGCTCCTGCGAGCTCCATAAGCCTTTCGAGTGGGCATAGCAGCGCTTTTTATGCTGCCTATGAGGCCGTTGGCCTTTTCGACTTGTGCGTTAGTGCGGGTGCGCCATAGAGGCATCTGATATGTTGATGCCAAGGCCCTCGTAGAAGTCTTGGAATTCCTTGAGATGAAGTTGAGCCATTGTCCGTGATGATGTTGTGTGTACGCCCGAACACATGAGCGATGGACTCGAAGAACTTGATGCCGATTTTGCGCTTTAGTTGGTGGCGGGCATGGCCTCGATCCACTTGGTGAACTTGTCATTGCGACGAGGTAGGCGTGGCCTCCTTTCGAGGATTTGGACGGTTTGCCAATCATGCCGAGGCCCCATTGGGCGAAGGCCAGGCTAGTGGTATGGGCCTTAACTCCGATCTGATGCGTGCGGCTTGTCGCGTACCTCTGACGGTATTGCACCTTGGACGATGTCCTTGGCATCGTTCATGGCTGATGGCGATAGAATCCAGCTCGTGAGCTTTGGCGACTAAGCGGTTGCACGCATGATGGCCCACAGATGCCCTCGTGGATGTCTTGGAGGATGGTTTGCCGTCACCAATGGTGGCGCCTTTGCTGAAACACCGAAATTTTGCTTGTACAACTCGCCATTGTGGATGGTGAAGGCCTTGAACCCGTGAGATATCGCCCGAGCATCCGTCGGGTCATCAGGCGGTTGTTGTTTATCGGTACCAAAGAATGCATTGCGCCCATGTTTCTTCGACCGCCATGACCTGCATCAGGCTAACAAGCTCGGCCTCGGTGTCGAGATTTTCGGGTCCTTCCTGTCCTTCAGGTGGCGCAGCCCCTGAGTGCTCTGCTTCTTCGGTTGAACCCTTTGGGAACTTTCTCTTTATAGAGGGTACACATATTTGTTTGAGGAACACACCTGGTGGCACCTGTGCGCAAGTGGAGCCGATGTTGGCGAGCTTATCGGCTTCTTCATTGCTTTCTCGTCCGACGTGCCGAAGCTAGCAGCCTTCGAAGTCCCCTTCAAGTGAGTTGTAGAGCGTGCGGTACGCGATCATCTTGGCATTGTGAGCGTCACACTCCTTCATTGTCTACTATACTACAAGGTTTGAGTCACCGTAGATGGCGGCGTGTTGAGCATGATCTTGGTCATCTGCATGCCATGGATGAGGGCCTCGTGTTCGGACTCATTGTTGGAAGCGGAGACTTTCATCGAAGGGCGTATTTTATATTGTCGCCAGGAATGTCGATTATGGCCTTGCTCTGCTCGACCTCACGCTTGGAGCCGTCTAAGTGCATCGTCCATGATTGCGTCATGTCTGGAGTGTCCGGCAGCTGGTTTGATGGCCTTGCGCCGCTCATAGACTATGTCTAGAGGAGATAGCTCGATGCCCCACAAGGCTACATGTCCCGTGGCTTCGGGGTTGTTCAGAATGTTGGACAATGGGGCCTCGTTGACGACCATGATCTGGTGCTACTGTAAGTAATGGCTCAGCCGACGATCCGTCATGAATACGCCGTAGGCGAGCTTCTGGTAGTGACGGTACCTCTGCTTTGTTGGATTCAGTACCTCGTTGAGGTAATAGAATGGGCGTTGGACCCCGTGGGTCTTGCCATCTTCGGGTCGTTCGACCACGAGTACGGTGCTTACCACCTGATGCGTAGCTGCGATGTATAGCAGCAAGGGCTCTCGCTCCTTTGGCGTAACGGGACATGTGAGGTGGAAGCAGCTTGAGGTCCTCGAATCGTCAAATGCCTTGGGATGTCCACTCGAACTTGTCCGCCTTATGCAGCTGGTAAAGGGCGGGCCTTCTCTCCCATGCGGTGATGAATACGCTCGTGATTCGATTAAGACTAGCTGCTGGACACCTTTGAGGTTCTTCAGCTTATCCATGGCCAGTATGGCCCTAATTTTCTTTGTATTCGCCTCGATCCCCCATTGGGAGATGAAATAGCCAAGTAGTTGGCCAGATGGGACGCTGAAGGCGCACTTTTCTGGGTTCATCTTGATCTTGTAGTGATCAAGGTTATCAAACGTCTCGCGGAGATCGTCGATTAGCGTCTAGGCCTCCCTGGTCTTGATTACTATGTCATCGACATAGAATTGAATGTTGCAACCTATCTGGTTTTTCAGGCACACCTGCATGCACCTGTGGTACGTGGCGCCTGCATTCTTCAGCCCGAAGAGCATGGTGTTGTAGCAGAATACTCTGAAGGGCGTGATAAACGTTGTTTTCTCCTGGTCTTTGACCTTCAGCCGAATCTGGTTGTAGCCTGAGTAGGCGTCGAGGAAGGAGAGTTTCTCGCATCCTGCAATTGAATCGATGATTTGATCGATCTGTGGTAGAGGGTAGTGGTCCTTTGGACAGTACTTGTTGAGCGATGTGAAGTCTACGCACATCCGCAGGATGTCTGTGTCCTTCTTGGGGACTAGGACGGTGTTGGCCAGCCACTCGCTCTCCTTGATTTCCCGAATGAAGTTGGCATCGAGCAGTCTGTTGAATTCGATTCCAATGGATTCAACTCTTGGGTTGGACAGGCGTCGGATCGACTTCTTGACCAGTTTTGCGTCGGGGAACACATTGAGTGCATGCTCGGCGAATTCCCTGGGAACTCCTGGCATGTCTGTAGGACACTAGGCGAAGATTTCCCAGCGCTCACGAAGGAATTCTACAAGCGTGCTTTCCTATGCGGGGCTGAGGTCGTTGGTGATCAACGCCGTCTTGGAGGCGTCCGTCGGGTGGACCTGGACCTTTTACGTGTTGACCGTGGAGTCGAATGATATATCAGGTGTGTTTTGTACGCGAGGGGTGCCCCATTATACATCACCTCTCGAGCCTCGTGAGCTCTTCACGCATGCCGAACAACTAGGAGATTTTTTGAAGTCTCTATCGCGGTGTGCGATCGGGTGAAGCTTCCAGACGGTGATGACACCCCTAGGTCTAGCATCTTCACTAGCAGTGCGTGTAGTGCGGTACTACTAGGAATCTTGCGAATGCCAGCGAGGATGGCGTGGTATTGTGATGGCCAGTCCACCACTTCGAACTCCAGTCGCTCGCGCCTGAAGTTTTTGGGCTGGCCGAAGATGACGTCGAGCCATATCTTCCCTAGGGGATATATGCCCTTCCCTAGGGCTATGTCGTGGAACGTCGTGTCTGATTTATCCAGGCTGCACAGCGGGATTGCGGTGACCCAGCATACCACTTCATGATGTAGTACACTATAGTCGTTGACATAACACCAATGAAACATTGTTCACTAGTATTACATCCCTCAGAGTGGTACAACAGAAACACAGCAGGTCCAAGACATGACTATAGGTTACAACTCGACTCTTTACATAAGATCCATAGAACACTCTAAGTTTAAGAGAGAGAAAGGAACTTCTTACAAAGAAGAATTAGAAATAATCAACTCATAACCAACATACTAATAGACTAGTATTTGAACTATTGGGGCTTGCATTGCTACTATTGCAATACTCTATAGAAGTAGGTTCTATGGCTAGAGATTATATTTCTATCTAATCAGTAACTTCGTCTTCACTTTAATTGATATATATGTTGAATTCCTTGACTTCAATGAAGAGCTTGAGTTGTTGATGAAGATTCCCTTGAGCATAAGTTGATGTAGCGTTAAATGCATGTTGGCTTTAGAATCTAGCAAGGGTTAAGAAGATATGTTGAGTCTGGCGTACTCAACAAGTTCACTAAAAGGAGTGTTTGATGCACTATATATCAGACCACATACCATAGGTCATAGGCAATGCAGGTTTTTGTAAACATTTCTTTAAAGGTTGCTTTTATTCTGAAAAGCTATGTCTGTCAGCCTTCACGGGTTTACCAGAACTTTCATGGAGTTCCTTTCCCACCGTGTTCGTAGCTCCTTCCCAGAACAGGGAGTAACAAGTTGCAGTTCTTACACTCTGCAGAGGTGTGTTACTTTACCCATGAGAGACCTTAGCCTTTTTGCACAACCAAGTCATGAGCTTGTCCATACTTCCTTATTATGGGGCCCGATTTAAGATCTAAGCCAATCACTCCCCTCTCCGTGACCCCATATGTCTGCACGATCCTTCGGGGCTGGCTCACCTCCGTTAAGCCCCCTTTCGGTCAGGCTAAAACCCTGATGAGTTCCCGAAGACTTTGTGAGCTGGTGGTGCCCTGTTAAGTACCTTATAGGTCGGCTAAACCTCCGTGACCACTCATAGATAATCTAGACACCAAAAGCGGGTCCTAAGGGTTCCCACCCATATGTTGGATCCGCACAAGGAATCCTAGCGTCACGTTAAGATAGTCTTTCCTCCATACGAAAGGAATAGGATAAAGTGACTTCTTCGTCCCATTCCAAATCTCATGGTTAGCAGCGTAATATCTGCAAGAATCACTGGCGACATTGGTTGTTAAGTCCTAGATAATATGTTCAATTACCACCAGAACTTTCATAGTAGGTTATTACCTCATGGTAAATAACCTATAATCATATTATTGTGAAAATAGTGTTTTCTGACCTTTTTGAAATGCAGGTGATGACAACACTTGACATGGTTATACCCTGCGGGTACACGATCTTAGCATACCTAGTCTAGCCCAAGGAAGGCCCACGAGAACATCGCCAACCCATGAAGATTTTGGTGGCCAGGCCCATGGCGCCTTCCTATCCTTGAGAACAAGACTAGAGTAAATAGAATATTCAAAGGGCAAACCCTAAAACACATGTAGGCTCGATCATGCGGGACCGCCTACCTCTATATAAAGGCTAGGAGGGCACTGTGAGGAGGGCATATTCTCATCGCATACACACCTCCACGCGGATTGCATCTGCGCACCCTGTGCCCGGTTCCTTAGTAATCAAGAGGAACAAGGAGTAGGGTTTTCCCTCAGGGGCTGAACACAGGTAAACCTCGTGTCCCGTGTTGCTTGTTTTCTAACGATTCTGTGATCTCTAGCATCCCCATCTTCTCCAAAACCCAAGCTCATAACAATGGAATTGTGAGATTAAACCTCGTCGATTAAGCGTCGTCTGTGGGGAATTGGGCGCTGATTGTGCGATCGTGGCGGTCCCAACCAAAGCAATCTACAACTCTGGCTGACGGAGAGTCATCTCCTCTTGGCGCCTTGACTTCCCGCCACTTGACCACCACGAAGACTTGAGCCCATTGGCGGCAGACTCGAGATCTGTTCGAGATCTTTTGATTCTAGGTGGGGGAACCGGCACTCTCCGCCTCCCAGGCAGTGCCCATGCCTTGATCAGGCCGCTTCATGGGCCCCACCCCGTTCGCACGCCGCCATCAGCAGATCGTCCTATGAAAGCGGCGGCAACTCAAATCATGCGATCCACCATTGGAGGAAGGAACCTACGGTTCCGGATCAAAGCGGCATCGACAATCCAATCTCTGGCGCTACCAATGTGCTCTGATCGTCGAGTGGCGTGGATCGGAGCACAACCCGCCACCAACCGGAGGGTAGAAACAACGAACGGAAGAAGCGGTCCCCGCCCAAAGGGCGACACCGTCGGGTCATCCACCTCAGCAAGGAAGGATGGGCTCAAGCACGCGAAGCCATAACAGGCAACAAGATCCTGCCCGAGGGTGCCTCACGGGACCTGTTGATGGCATACCACATGCTCCTAATCGAGGAGCACAAGAAGCAGGTGAAGATGCAAGAGGTGCTTGACAAACGCAAGCAAGTAGCCTCGGAGTCCAGTACGCGGCGAGCTGCGCTCTCCGCCATGGGCATCGGCTCCAGCTCGCACGACAACCATGGCAACAAGCACCGTTCTCGCACGGAGAACATGGATCCCAAGGCACATCGCGAGGTGACTCAGGCCCTCAACGCGTCCTTCATGGAGATGAATCTGGCCAACAGCGTCATCGAAGGCGCCACAAACTGCGATCATGGCAGCCACGCGTACCTCGTCCCATCCACCTCGGAGGGACGAAAGGGCCATGCACAAGTCGCTTACCAGGCTCGGACTCGTTGGAGCTGCGCTCCACGGAGAAGCTCCCGCAGAGCCAAAGAAGAAGGCTGCGGTTAGGTTCAACCGCATCCCCACGCCCTCATCCGAGGATGAAGAGCATGACCTTCCTCGAAGGCACAAGAGCTCGCGCCATCGCGGCCAGCGCGATTATGATGCTCGGCGAGCTCACCCAGCACAAGATCGACAAAGGCGTGCCAGCGCGTATGCTCGTCCGAATCGAGGAGGATGGCGATGAAGGAGAACTCTGTGGAGCCCAATGCTTCCGAGCAGATTCGGCGGACATAGATGCAGCGGAACTTCAAGCTTCCGCCGGACACTCAAGTTCGGCCAACACAGGACCCCAAGGCGTGGCTCGGCGACCACATGTCGTTCGTCAAGCTACAGGCGGAAATAAGGACACCGCCTGCAATGCCTTGATTGCGGTGGCATGACCGGATCGCTCGGCCTATCCTCGGGATCCATCCGAAGCTAGGAGGAAGCGCTACAGTTCATCAAAACTTCAAAGGCACCGGCAAGAGGCCAGCCTCGATCGAGGCTGCGGGCTGCGCCAAACAGCGAATCTATTGGCTCGTACATACTCGCTGGTCCAACACCAAGAACTCCGTAGCACACATCTTTGAGGAAGGCGATCGATGCCTTCAGGGCGGCGTCAGCGCCGGACTTCAAGGAAGAACTTGGCGTCGATCCCAGACACTCGACCACCTCATGGACGCCAGCGGTGGGCGGATGGCGAGACTACATCCACCGGCACTTTCGGAGGAGGAAGATGACTACGACCAGCCATGTGAGCGCCGTAGCAAAGAGAAGATCGCGTCTACAGCGATCGCGATGGACCCGAAGGTCGCGGCTGGCTACGTCGATCGCGCGACAACGGCAAGCGTAGCGGCGGATAGCGGAAGCAATTTCATGACGGAGGGCGTAGCAGTCATGGCAGCGTCGCGGCGTGACGGACCCTCGGCATATGACAAGCGCCGGGTCCATGCACCATCCACTTCTACATCGACAAGCGGGATGGTAAAGAAGGCAAGCCACATGCTCAAGGACGCAAGTTCCGAGAAATTCAGCGAAAGCATGGCTCGGTGAGGCAACAAGCCTGAACCACAGGTGCGGAGCGCACCCGCACGGTGAGATCGCACGGGCTCCTCCACCACCACTGCGGGACCTTCAAACCACGAATCGCACCAGCGGAATAGCGGTGGAGCACGGGTACCCCGCAGAAGGATCAGCGATGATCAAAGGGCTCCCCAGCGAAAGGTGCGAAGAAAATCACCCAGTTAATCTGGTTGTGACCGCTCCACGCCATCCTGAGTACCTCGGCGGATCGGAGTCTGCATCACGTTCGGCCGTTCGGATCACCCTTGCAGTCCCTCGCCCGGTCATGCTGCCACAGGTGCTCGGCGCGGTCGGAGGGTTCGACATGAGCAGCGTCTTCATGGGCGGTGGCGGCGGCATCAATCGATGTTCGCGGTACCTTAGCAGCAATGCGGATCGGCTGTGCAACTGGAACAATCGATACAACGTTCCACGGCATCTTCCGAAGGGCATATTCCCCAGGAAAGATATGGCTCGGCGTAATCTTTGGCAAGCGAATAAATTACGGTGCGAGCGAATCGAGTTCGAAGTGGTGGACTGGCAATCACAATACCACGCCATCCTCAGGCGTGTAGCATTCGCACCGTTCCTGGCGATCTTTTCACGCATACGCTACTCTAGATGCCGGGACCAAAGGCGTCATTACGGTCCACGGAGCTTCACCGATTGGACCGCTGCGGCGGGACTTCAGCAGAATCTCGGTCATTACGGCATGCGGAGGAGCTCATAAGGCTCGCGGTGACGAACAATGGGGCACCCCGATCGCCGAGCGCACCATACATGTCGCCGACTCCACCGTCAACACAAGAAAGGTGCGAGTTCACCCGGCGGATGCCTCAATCGGCGCTAATCGCCAATGACCTCGGCTCGCGCCAGGAAAGCGCGCTCGAATTCCTCCGTGGCGCTGAAATCTTCACTGGTGTCCTGCGGACATGCGGGAGTTCGAAATTCACGAACACGCCCTTAACGTCTTTCGGGCGCCAAGCCCGTCAAGCAGTCCATCGGTGACTATCCAGCAGCGGGCGAAGCTATCCAGTCGAAGTCAGCAGACTACTCGGCGCCAACTTCATTCGGGAGATCAAGGAGAGCGAGTGGCTCGCCAACACCGTGATGGTCCCCAAAAAGGACACGGACATCCTGCGGATGTGCGTGGACTTCACATCGCTGAACAAGCACTTCCCAAAAGATCACTTCCCTCTCCCTCGGATTGATCAGATCATCGATTCGACTGCAGGATGTGAGAAGCTCTCCTTTCTCGATGCCTACTCAGGCTAGCGGATTTGAAGGTCGAAGATCAGATAAAGCGGCGTTCATCACGCCGTTGAATTCTACTACAACACAATGCCCTTCGGGCTGAAGAGCGCTTGAGCCACGTACCAGCGGTGCATGCGAGCATGCACGAAGGACGGATCGGCCAAGGAGGAGGAGATTTTGGTTGGTTATGAAGGAGACATGGAGGAGGACAAGCAACCCGACAACCGCGCTACCGTCGCAAGCATTGAAGTGGTGGAAAAACCTATCAAGCTTAAGAGGACAGCACGGATGTCTACAGGAGGAAAAACAACACGTCATATCCTCTCTCCACGGTCACCTCCTCCTCATAGCACTCACTCTAACCATGCAGAGAAGGAACACTCTAAGAAGGAAGAGTGGAGAAAGAATAATAAGGACTGGGATCCTCGGTCCGAATTGATCATGAGCTACATTGAGCATAATTCAGAATTGATTAATCTTTGTGACCTTTGATTTGGAAGATTTGAAGAAACTTATTGAGGAGCTTATCAATAGAACACCACCACCACCAAAGGAGTAATCCGTCATCAGGTTTGGCATCCCCTTGGCTTGTTCCAAGCTTGGGGGAGTGTCACGGTATCACCACCATCATCTTTTATCTTTTACCTTTTTAGTGGATTCATATCTTTGGTAGAGAGGTTATCTTATAGTTTGGTTTGCATGTGGAAGTATCCCTCCTTTAGTTGATTATCTATGTATCCCTTGGTGTGAGTGCCTTTATTGGAATATTAATGATAAGTCTCATCTTTTACTTTTTGCACTTCTTATTTTTAGTTTGCAAATCTCTATTATATGATGGATCTTGTTGATCAGTATTGGCATCACTTTGGGAGCATCAAGTGGATCTAAATTGGTTTTGGCAAACCGAGTTCTGGTCAGTAGAAATACTTTTTTGAGTTTGAAAGAAAGAAAGAAAAGAAAAGGCTACAATTATTTTGTATCATTTGTTTTCTTTCTTGTTGGCTCATAAGCTTAGTATTCTTTATTTAAGATCTTTTGTGTCTTCAAGGAAGATTGCATGTTTGGCTTTATCACTCCTAGGTTTGCTTGTTTCTTTCAACTCTCTTGCTTGCTACCCAGCCTTGCTAGCCAAAAACGTGTTTTGAGAAGGCATACTTCTCATGTTTACAATCCCTTTGAACCAAAAAAAATTCCATTTGTGTCCACTATATCTACCTAGTAGCATTATTGCTATTCCAAGCAAATTCTCAAGCTTCATCTACCTTTCGAATTAAAAAGTATTTTGTTGTGTGAAAACTAGTTAGTAAAGCTCTCACGAACTTGATGGCACACCTTATTTCTTTGACCCTAATAGACTTGAACCATTGTGCCATCAAAGTTGTATATGCTTGCATCTATACGTTGGAATTAGCGAGCGTGTTGTCACGGGAGCGTTTTCAACATTGCACATGTACTTTGTACTCAGTTGATATCATGATCTTTTGTCTATGAATGTCAGCGGTGTGAAATAAAGAGAATTTGTAAGTCCATAGATGTATTTTGTGTTAGAAAGCGCGGGACGCTAGCCTAAGCCATGCCTAATCATGGTGGAAACTTGCATCACCATAGTGAGCTATCTATGAAGCATCCTCAATAAAAGCTATGCATTTGGTAAATAAAAGATCCTTGAGATGCTCATTGTATGCTTGCCTTGTCATTTGGTTATGGGAAAGATCCTATACCATGTGCAGGCGTACCAGATTAGCGGTTCTCTATAATCGCATGTACTTACAATGACAAGAACTTACCGGTGACCAAAGTTGAGTAGCATGAGGAGTGGCCCTCGTATTCAAGAGACATGAGATTGCCAACTTATATTTCATCAAGCATATACACCATCTTTGTGCACTTTACCTTAATCATCTCAAGATGCCTATGATAGGGGCAATGAGGGCTCAAAGCTAGTAAGTAACATAATCTTTTGGAAGCTCTTTATGACTTGTAATCCCTGCTACCCTCTATGAAGGGACCTTTCTCCTATTTTCCAAGTTGAGTCAATAAACCTATTTCCTCTCTATCTCCAGCAAGCATTTGAGTTGTTGTGTTTCAAGCATTCATATGGTGATTTATTCAATCATGTTCTTTATCTTCCTTGTTTGCACAAAACTTTTATCTATTGAATATTACTTTGAAAGCCTTCACTTGTGAAAAACCTTTTTGAGCAAAGAGTGCTCCTGTTGAAAAACTTCTACAAATAGCTTTTTGTGAAACTGTTTGCCAGGTGTTCTCTCACCAAGAACAAGTTTGCAATTCCAATTATGATTTATCTTTATGCATCTCTATTGTGACCGTTGTACTTGGTTGCAAGCTAAGTTATATAATGGTGAGTTGCTTTCTTCTATGAGTTGTGTAATGGTAAGTGTGATCCTTCTTGTTTGTATTCTTTTATCGACACTTCACTCCATAAACCTGTGGACATGTTTACTGAGCTCAGTTTTTGCTTGTGGACAAGCGAAGGTCTAAGCTTGGGGGAGTTGATACACCCAATTTGCATCACCATTCTATGTCATAATCTACCTCTATTCATTGATATTTGTCTTATTATGAGGTATTACTTATGGCTTTTCATCTGTTTATGCATGTTGGATGATTCTTGGAGGATGAGCTAGAGATCTGGATTTGATGGAAAGAAGGCGTTTCGGTGCAATTTCGGGAAGATCAAAAAAATACCAAAAAAATATGGGAAAATATTATTTTTCCAGAATATTGAGGAAGCCACAAGGAGGGACGAAGAAGGGTCGCAGGGGGCCCACACCCCCTAGGCGCGGTCCCACCCTGGTCCGCGCCTAGGGCAGGTGTAGCCCACCTCGGCTCCGACTCAGCGCGCGCATATATATTCCATCTGAACCCTAAGGCTAGGGGGCGACCACAGATATATTTCCACCGCCTCTAGGGGCGAAAAACACCGAGAGAGACAGATCTCTCCGACAGACAGATTTCTGCCAGGGGAATTCCTTCCCGGAGAGGGGAGATCGTCGCCATCAACACCGTCATCAATCTAGGCTTCATCGGGATCATCATCATCCACACCATCATATCCACCAGCACCATCATCACCACTCTGTCCCGCTATAACAATTGTGTTGGATATTGCTTTAGTTCTTAGGGGAAACTTTCCCGGTGTTGATTACTATTGTAGTTGATGCTTGTGAGTGGAACCATTGGATGATTGTTTATGTTCATATTTTTATCCATTATCATATCATCTTTGATATTGATCCATATGATGTCTTGTGAGTAGTTTGTTTAGTTCTTGAGGACATGGGAGAAGTGAAGGGTTTCGCGGCATAGTAAATCAAAATTTTCTACGAATGCGAACAGAGGGAAAGCCAAGATCTAATCTAGGAGATGCAATCAACGAGAGAGATTGGATTAGATCTTCATACCCTTGAAGATTCATGCAGTGAGCGTCCGTCGGGCGTGGGTGATGTAGTCATACTCGCTTCTCCCTCGCGATCCGATCGATCTAGCACCACAAGTGGCGGTGCCTCCGTGAGATGCACGCAGCACCTCGGCGTCTCCTCCTTCCTTGGACCAGCAAGTATGGTGGAGAGATAGATTGGATCTACAACACGGCGTGGTGTATATGGTGGAGAATTTACAGCAGGGCTTAGCCTACAAGCGATCGGGAGGGTGAGAGGAAAGCTAGCAAGGCGGCTAGGGTTTGGAGGAGAGGTGTGGGGGTTGGTGCGCCCCCCCTCTTTATATAGAGGCAGCCCTAGCCCTCCCAAGCCCAAAGGATAAGGAGTGGGGGCATGGACTCTCCTCTTCTAGAAACCTATCTCTAGTTTAAGCGATTTAAACTCTCTAGGATCAATTTGGGCCCTATGGGGCCTTGTGCCCCTGGCCCAATGCGTCAGGACACTCCCTCATAGGCCCATGCCCCCTCCGGAAGGTGGGGCCAAGTTGGTCCCCTTAGGAAGGTTCTAGAAGCTTAGGTACAATCTGGAATTAACGGAACAATTAGAACTCCAAAACTGCCTTTGCCTTATATGAATCTTATTCTCAGGACCATGGAACCTCTCGTGATGTCCCGGATCCCAGCGAGACTCGAACAAAATTCATAAACCAATCTATCCTAGCGTCGAGATCGTTAAGTGTGTGACCTGCGGGTTCGAGAATATCTGACATGATCTTATCAATAATCAACGGTAAGTGCAGCAGCCATATTGACTCCACACATTCGCCGATGATCATATCGGATGAACCACGATGCCATGATTCAATCAATCCCATATATATATTCCCTAGTCTCGCGATATTTTACTTGCGAGATTCGATCGTCGATGCAGTCATACCTAGTTCAATCTCGTTCACGGCAAGTACTTTACTCGTTCGTAATCCGATATCACTTTGTGATTAACTCCTTAACCACATGCTTGCAGCGGTGTTGATATCGATTAAAGTGGGCCGTAGTATATCTCTCCGACTTGGGAGGACAAATTCCATCTCGATACATACAACCATGAGACACTTTTCGATCACAGAGACACCTTTATGATCACCCTCTCATAGGATGGCGTTTGATGACCTCAAAGCTTTCTTCGGTACCAGGGGGTTGCATTATATCATGGTCTAAGGAATACAATATTTGACATAGGAAAAGCTTACTTAAAGATGAACACGATGAAGCGATCTAATTGCTTCGCTTAGTTTGGATGCATCCATCATATCATTCTCCCAATGATATGATCTCATTATCAATTGACAACTCATGTCTATGGTTAGGAAACCTTAACCATCATTGATCAATGAGCTAGTCCTTAGAGGCGCAGGGACACGGTGTTGTTCACAAACCACACAAGTATTAATGTTTCCGCAATACAATTCTAGCATGGAATATAAACTTTATCATGAACAAGAATTATAATAATAACATCTTTATTATTGCCTCTAGGGCATAATTCCAACAAGAAGTCATGTTGTTATTAGTGGATTTGTGTTGAGTTATTATTTAATGGTTTAGTATTTAAGTTGTGGTGCTATTCTTCTAGTGGTGTCATGTGAATATCGACTACATGATACTTCACCATTTATGGGCCTAGGGAATGCATTGTGTATTTGGCTACTAATTGTGGGGTTCGGGAGTGTGAAACCTTTTTTTTTTTGAAGTTGGGTGTGAAACTGAACCCCGTTAGGACACATTTGCACAAGGGAGTGTAGGATCTCGAGTTTAAGGCGGTGGTTAGATTTATATCTTAATTACATTCTTGTAATTCACATTATGTTTGTAGGGGGTTTAATCACAAGTATGTATTAGTCCAAGTAAGGTCGATACATTAGCACAGGTTCACCCACACAACACTTACAACACCAAAGAAGAGTACTCATCTATATGAAGCGAAAGCACTTGACAGAATTCACATGTGTCCTCAAGAACGTTTATTCCTTATAAGTATTTCCACCGGCTTGTCCTTTGCTAAGAAAGGATTGGGCCACTTGTTGCGTTTGTTATTTGTTACTTGCACTTTGTTTTGTTGCCTTATCAGAAAACCACTAAAAATCCGTTTGCTAAGTATTTGCAGAAAGTTCATGCTCCATATCCTTTATTGGCCATACGCTCCTCGTTGGGATCGACACTCCTATTTATCGAAAGTACTACGATACACCCCCTATACTTGTGGGTCATCAATAGTCACCTCCGTGGATCGAGGGGAGGTCAGAAATGGAGAGAATCCTCGACACCTATGCCTAGGGTTTGCTGGCCGGAGCTCACGAGGAAGAAAGAGAAGAGGAGTGGCATGCTAGGGTTTCTCGGCGGCGTCCAGGGCTTCTTCTAGACGACCAGGAGCGGTGGCACGGATCTTGGCGCGGTCGGACAGCGGGGTGGCCGACAGCGAGCTGCTTCGCCGCATCGGGAGGTCGACGTCGCCAGGAGAAAGACGACGAACAGATTCCCTGAAGGGGTATGAGCCAATACTAGGCTGCGATTGGGCCAGGTGGTCCATAACGAAGTGGAAGAAAAGGATGGTTCCTGATACTCGTGGGCGGTAGATAGGTCAAGGAGAACACTTGGTCGGCCTGCTGCTCGGGCCAGGTTCCTTTTTTTCTTTCTGTTTCCTTTTATATTTTCTGTTTTGTTTTCAGATTTGTATATTACTCATTTGTTTGATATTTTCTTTATAAAATTTATTTTTTAAATGTTGCAGCAATAATGAATGGTATTTAAAGTCATTTTGTGAGCTTTTATTATATAGTGTTATTTTTTTATTTTCTTAATATAGATCCTTTTAATATTTTGTAAGGGCCTTTGTTATCAATTTTCTTTCCATAATAAACCATGGATTTATTATATGATATTTAATTATTTAATTATAAAACTTAATTCTAGTTAACTTATAGTTTGGAGGGAAACTTTTATATATAATGATCCTATATCATTATTTGATGCATGATATTCTAAGGAATTAATATGGTTAATATTATTCCCATGAATCTAGGAAATACCAAGGTTTATATTTTATTATAACCAACATAAGAGTTAAGATTTAAATTGTAAATGCTTACCATAAGTTTGTAAGAGATTTAATATACTTCTATTATTTTATATATGTGAATGAACATTATGGTTGAATACATATTCTCTCATGTTGGTGATCATAAATGATATCACCATCAAGGTAAAGTAGTGGGGTTGTTCTTTAGGCTAACTTATGAGAAAGAATTGATAAAGATAGTTCCTAAACACCTATTATTATGATGGTTAAAAATGGCAAGGATGTGCTTAAGTGATTTGATATAGGGAAGTATTCCCACAAGCTATTGGGGAAAAATGATGATAGATCAATCATATGAAATGGATATTATGTTTGGTTAAAGATTTAAGGTTGAATGTTTATCAGAATTCCTATCTTCCATACTTCACAATTCTTGTCTTCTACTTAATGAATTCCTTTCCTGGATATACTACTTCTTCCTATCCATCATCATGTGTTAACATGATGAGCTTTTCTTCACAAGAATATTCTTATCCACCTTTTATTCTTCTAAATCCATTTATAAATCCAATGAGCTTAGCACTAAATATTTTCATAATCTTCTCATATCCATACTTGGTTATCAAACTATTCTACTACTAATAATCTCCAACCCAGATGGTTATAGTTACCTCCATTCATACTCTTCCTTTATCATCCATCACCAACATTACTCTAGTAGATGTATATATCAAATTCTACTCTCCTCAAAGTTTACTATCCTTTAAGAGGAATAATACTACTTCAATAGCTCCATGCTACTCTAGCTTGACTTAATTATACTATCTTATCCTACTTATCTCTAGTAACTCATAAATCAACTTCTCATTATATCATGGTGACTTGTCATGGCTAATCTAGGATAACATATCTATATTAGGGTTTAATCATGTTGTATCCACCAATGTCACTTATACATGATATAATAATTCACTCTTAGTATTAGTGACTTGAGCATGATGATTATAATCCTTTGATCATTTATGGCTTAGGTTTCTAGTTGGCTAATCAAGGTGCATCAATACAACACTGTTGTATTATGGTTATCTTCTCAATGTATCTATCTAACTAAGAGATTATTCATTTACTAAACCGATTTGATTCAATAGGATTACTCCTAGTAACTAAATTCAATGTTCATCTTTATAACCTTCTTTGCTACTATATAATTATATCTTCTAGATAACTCTTTTATCCATTCAGGAGTGAGTATCTCCATCAATTATCTATTGATTTGATTCTCTTCAAACACTCCCATCCTATAGGTGATATATAAAACTAGCATTACCACTTACCTCTTCTTACTCCTTTCTTTATAGGACATAAGTGAATGCTATGATAAAGACAAGAGTTGATAGGTCAAGAATTGATAGGTTATGAATTGGTGAATCAATAGTTGATTACTCAACATTGATGAACAACAGATATTAGAATATGGTTCAATAGATATGCTAAGTTGATATGGAAAGAAAGATATATTATGAATGGTCTTGACTTGGTTTCTTTCCTCTTGAATCTTACTAAAGAGTTAAGGTTAGGTATTACCATGATACTCATGGTATAAGTAGACCGAGATTAAGATAGGTCAAGATTTACTTGTTACCTTCTTGCTATTTGGATTATATTCTTAGCTTGGTATTCACGGGTTTTTGTAATGAACACTATGATATGATCAATTAAGGATTTGATGTTAATCATTAAGCATTGTATTAGGGTTTAATTTTATTACATTTGATTTACCCTTAGATCAAATCTACTTTACCCAAAATAAGGTTTTAATAGAGGTCATATTGAAACTTATCATAGTCAACTTGATGATCTACTTCAATTCCATCAAGTTAAGAGAAGCTTCAATCACTTTGACAAGTTTTGTTCAAAAGCACGAAAATTATTCAGATTTTCTATGCATGAATGCAATGCACACATCTGTGTTCAGCTTATTTCTAAGCTCTAATGCTGGGATGTTAGAGGGATCTGCATTGCTGCGAGTGTGCTGGCGAACATCAGATTGATGCCGCTGTCGCCGTCCATGAAGACGCGGCTCATCTTGAATCCCCCGATCTGCGCCTCGAGCACTAGGGCAGCATGACCTGGGCGAGGGATCTGGCGTGGGTGATCCGACTGGTCGAACGTGATGCAGGACTCCGATCCACTGAGGTACTCATGGATGGCTGGTGGGGATACTACCGCCAGGCTGACTTGGCGGGTGATATTCTTTTGCACCCAGTTGGTTGGGCGTACCTTCTGGATCATCAGGGCCCCCTTCGGCGGCGGGTACCCTCCTATGTCGTTATTTGGCGCTAGTGCGATCGCTGTATTTGACGGTCCAGCGGGTGGTGGTGGAGGAGCTACGTGGGCGATGTCACCTGGTATAGGTGCGGGTCCAAATCCAGGGTTCACGATCTGGCGCCGTATCTGGGTGAGACCTTCGCTAAGTTTCTGTAATTCACGGCAGTATTTAAGCATATGGTTGGCCTTCTTCTTTCCATCATGTTTGTCGATGTAGAAGTGGATGGTGCAAGTACCAAACAATTTGACGTATGTTGAGGGCTTGTCGTCGCGGCTGCGACGTTTCCACGTCTGCGTGGGTCGCCCTCCGCCACGGAAGTTGCCTCCATGATATCTGCTGTTATGGTTGCCATCATTGCGTCGGTCAGCGTATCCAGCTGTAACCATGTCGACTCCGTCGCGGTCGGCGTATCCAGCTGCGACCATGTCGACTCTGTCGTAGACGCGTGATCTTCTTTTGCTACGGTGTTCTCGCCTGCGGCCGTAGTCATCCTCGTCATCCGAATGCGTTTGGTGGACGGATCTTCACCATCTTCCCATCGGTTGGTGATGTCCATGAGGTGGTAAGGCGTCTTGGGCTTGACGCATCCAAGATCTTCCTTGAAGTCGGGCTTGACACCATCCTTGAAGGCATCAATTGTCCTTTATTCCGAGATATGGGCGGCGGAGTTTTTGATGTGGGACCAGCGTAGTATGTACGAGCGAATTGACTCGCCGGTATGTTGGGTGCGGGCTCGCGGTTCCTCGATCGAGGCTGGCCTCTTGTTGGTTCCCTTAAAGTTTCGTATGAAGCTGTATGCTAGATCCTCCCAGCTTCGGATGGAACCGGGGGATAGGCTGCTAAGCCAGATCCGAGTTGTGTCTGTCAGCTGCAGAATTGTAGGTCGGTGTTATCCTCGTCGGATTTGGTTGAACACGCGCGTTTAGCGCGTGCCTTGTCGATCTTGCGTTGGGTGAGATCGTTTGACGTCGTAATCATTGCTCTGCTTGCCGTGGGATCTTGCGGCGTCGAGGCGGATCGTTCTCATCCTCGTCGGATGAGGGTGTAGGGTCGGTGAACTTGACCACAACTTTTTCTTTGGCTCCGTAGGGCGACCTAAATGGAAGCGGCTCGGCGAGTGCAAGACCAACTAAGCGGACTTGTGCATGGCACTCTTGACCACCGGAGATGCATGGGGCCTTGATTATGTAGTGGTCGCCATGATCGCGGCCTGTGGTGTCTTCGGCATGACGTTTCCGTTAACGTCCATCGTCATGAAGGGCGTGTTGAGGGACCTGGTGACTTCGCGACGTGCGGCGGGGCCCATGTGCTCAGTGTAGGAGCGATGCTTGTTGGCATTGTTGTCGTGCGAGCTGGAGCCGCCAGCAATGGAGAGCTTAGCTCGTCGCGCGCTAGACTCCGAAGTTGTCTGCTTACGTTTGTCGATCTCCTCTATCAGCTTCACCTGTCGGTTATGCTCGTTGATAAAGAGGAGGTGATATGCCATCAGCAGATCCCGTGAAGCATTCACGGGTAAGATGATGTTGCCTGCCACGGCTTTGCGCGCTTGGCGCCAGCCGTCCTCGTTGATGTTGATCTTCTGGTCGGCGTTAGCGTCACCTTCATTGGGCCTGAGCGGCGTATCTCCCCTGTTTCCCCCGTTCTCACCTTGCGGGTTGAGAGGCAGGTTGGGTGCACTCGAGCCTGGCGGTAGTTCTGCTTCGCTCTGGATGACCACGGTGCATAGGTAACGCCTTGATACGCCCAATTTGCATCACCATTATATATCATAATTCACCTATATTCATTGATATTTGTCTTATTATGAGGTATTACTTATGGCTTTTCATCTATTTATGCATGTTGGCTGATTCCTGGAGGATGGACTGCCTCAGTCTGGATTCTAATGGAAAAGAAGGCGTTTCAGTGCAATTTCGCGAAGATCATAAAAATACCAGAAAAATATGGAAACATATTATTTTACCTGAGGACGAAGGAAGCCAGAAGGAGGAGCGAAGGGGGCGCAGGGGGGCCACACACCCCTAGGCGCGGGCCCACCTAAGGCCACGCCTAGGGCGAGTGTGGCCCACCTGCCCGGCCTCCGACTCTCCCCCTTCGCCTATATCTTCCCTTCGAAACCCTAACCCTCAGGGAGCGACCACAGTTAGATTTATGCCGCCTCTGGGGGCGGAAAACACCGAGAGAGAAAGATCTCTCCGTGAGGCAGATTCTGTCGAGAATTCCTTCAGGAGAGGGAGACCGTTGCCATCAACACCATCATCAAGCTAGGCTTCATCGAGATCATCATCATCCACACCATCATCTCCTTGACACCATCACCACCACGTCGTCCATTGTAAAAATATATTGGATATTGCTTTAGTTCTTAGGGAAACTTTCCCGGTGTTAATCACTATTGTAGTTGATGCTTGTGAGTGGAACCATTGGATTATTGTTTATGTTCAAATTGTTATCCATTATCATATCATCTTTGATCTTGATCCATATGATGTCTTGTGAGTAGTTCGTTTAGTTCTTGAGGACATGGGAGAAGTCATGTTGTTAGTAGTGAATGTGTGATGAGTTATTATTCAATGGTTTAGTATTTAAGTTGTGGTGCTATTCTTCTAGTGGTGTCATGTGAACGTCGACTACATGATACTTCACCATTCATGTGCCTAGGGGAATGCATTGTGTATTTGTCTACTAAACATGGGGTTGTGGTGTGAAACCTGAACCCCGTTAGGACACCTTTACTGAGTGTAGGATCTCGAGTTTAAAGGTGTGGTTAGATTTATATCTTAATTACTTTCTGTAGTTATGGATGTTTGTAGGGGTTTAATCACAAGTATGTATTAGTCCTAGGAAGGCGGTATGTTAGCACAGGTTCACCCACACAACACTTACAAACACCGGAGAAGAGTACTCGGCTATTTGAAGCAAAAGCACTTGACAAAATTCCCATGTGTCCTCGAGCGTTTGGTCCTTATAAGTATTTCCAACGCTTGTCCTTTGCTAAGAAAGGATTGGGCCACTTGCTCGATTTGTTCGTTACTTACATTACTTGCTCTTTGTTTTGTTGCCTTGTCGAAAACCACTAAAATCGTTTGCTAAGTATTCCACGAGGATTACACTGCTCCATACCCTTATTCGATACGCTCCTCGTTGGGATCGACACTCCTATTTATCGAAAGTACTACGATGCACCCCTATACATGTGGGTCATCAAGACTATTTTTAGTGCCGTTGTCGAGTGAAGCGCTATTGAAGAGTGGGCGGTAAGGAAACTTTCACTATGAGTATTGCTTTTATTCTGCTTGTTACTTTGTTTCCAATATAGATAACCCACTTGGTTTATGTTTGGGAAAACTAATACCACTACTAGGGTATTAGATGAACCACCTCTGTTGAGATAGATCCTTTTAAGATACCTACGGTATTGTTAATCGTGTTATGGATAATTATTATTTTGGGGATGGAACCGTCCATCCGGTGATCACTTTCTTTTTATCCATGAATTATGCGGGTTGTGTAAGTGTGCGTATCCTGGCGAGCAGCAATTGAATAAGAAGTTACTCTCCATATCCTTGAAAGGGAGAGCTTAAGAATGGTATAAGGCTTGAAGAATGGACAATCCATGGAATGGGAGGAGATGTCATCTCTCTTTTACTCTAAATTTTATCCTCGGTGAGATTCATAAGGATAGAAATCTTATATATAACTTTTGGCCTCTTGATGGAGAGAGTACAGCTCAAGCTTGGGGGAGATTGAAGTTATTAATACTTAAATGTTCTATTCATGAACTCCCTAACAATATTATTCTCAATAACTTTTATGCTAGGCTTTCTCTTCATGATAAAGATTTACTAGATGCTTCTTATCTTTGGATCATTCACACGTATGAAGGAAGAAGCTAAATGGGATCTTCTAGACCGTATTCAAGAGAACATTGAAGCTTGGGAGAATGACAAAGGAAGAAAGTCAGGTACAAATTATGATTATGAATGCATTAAATATTTTATGGGCTGATAGCTTAGTGATATTATCAATGAGTTTGGTCTTGATTCCCAAAGTATTGCCCGACTATTTTAAGGCCTTTGCCTCTTACATTGAAATTCCCAAGAAGAAGTGGAATAAGTACCATGCTCCTTATAAAGATGTTGTTAGTCATGCTCTGTCGAGAAGTACTCAAGTTTGTTCTACTAATCATATTGTGCACGAACCCGTGTTGAGAAAATGCCTTTCCGGCTAAGGTAAAGGAGTATTCTATGATTATTAGTGAAAATAGCAAAGGTATAATGAAAATTGTGGAGCTGGTAAGCATTTGAGTGATGAACTGTGGTAGCTATTGTGAAAGACATTGTCACTAGAAATATAGAGGATGAGCACTGTCTTCTATGAAGACGTCTAATATTATTTCTCATCTGGTAAAATTAGAAAAGCTAGTGTCCACTGTGCTTCTGTTAAAATTGGTGATCATTTCTACTATGGTTTATGTGATATTGGTGCTAGTTCTAGTGTTATTCCTTATAGGCTTTACATGTAAATTATGCATGAGATTGGTCCTTGTGAGCTTGAGGACATTGATGTGGTTATTCATCTTGCTAACAAGGAGACCATTTGCCCTATTGGTATTGTAAGATATGTGGAGGTTCTCTATGGTAAGATTAAATATCCTGGCGATTTTCTAGTGCTTAATTCAGACTAGCAAAACTTGTCCTATCATTTTGGTAGACCTTTCTTGAACACTTGTTGAGCTATTATTGATTGTAGAAGGAAAAAATTTAACTAAGTTTTATGGAGATTCTTATGAGTTTAACTTTTCCAAATTTGCTAAAGCTCCTTGTGAAAATAGCTTGCCTAATAAATATTTGAGGATGCAACAACTTGCTTCTATTGATCGAGTCTATGACCTTGGACCTCTTTTTGGTGGTGTAAGTATGCTTATTCTGATGATAAAGTTGTTTCCGATGGCAGTTATATTGTCAACTTTATTCAAAGTGCTCTCTTGAAAGTTATTTTGAGAGAGGGAAACATGATTTTATGCATCTCAATGATGTTAATATTCCCCGTTTTATGTTGAAAGCTTTTAAGTTGCACCTGTTTTGACTTCCTATGCTTGTGGCCTTTTGTTTCAACAATTCGTTCTCTCATGATACCCCCATGCATAGGAAGTGGGTTAGGCTCAAGTGTGTTGGTTACTTGCTTCTTGTTGCTCTCTTTCACTTCAAATATTTATATCCTATGTGAGCATCTTTGGAAGTTTAAAGCCTAACTTAAAGGCATTAAAGAAAAGTACTTGTTGGAAGATAACCCAAGAGTTTTTGTCGAGTCTTGGAAGTTATTACCTCAGTAACAACCGCTCCTTATCCTTTTTGTTTTGGTTTTTGTGTCAAGTTCAACTACTTTTGTGAAGTAGAGGAGTTGTGAAAAGTATCTGGGACAGATTTTTTGTGCCGCATTGTAAACATTCGTGAGGAAGCTCAGTTAGGATGGAGTTGCATTTTTCTGAGATTATTCTCCAAGTTGTTACCCAACTTTCATCAGTTCTGCACTTTTTGATTTGAGCAACAGAAGGTCTTCGAAAAAAATCAATCTTTACATGCTAGTCTGTTTTGACAGATTTCTGCCGTCTTTTGCATTTGCCTCTTATTGAAGCTTTTGTGTTGATGGGTTTTCAGTTGAAGTGTGTACCAAAGGTTTATTGTTTTTGCTTACACTAATGTTGTCATTGAGTTTGTGCAAAGGTTTTGTATGAAGGAAATTCTCAGGAGAAAGAGGAAAGGAATCTGCAGTCAGTCTTTGAATAGGTAAAAGTGGTGAAAGCAGAGGTTAAGTGAAACCGAATCTTTTATATTTTTGATGTTTTTAATACATAAGGGAAATTCTGAGATGAAATTGAAGATGAAAGCGGGCCGGGGTGGATAAACCCACCCGGGCAGAACTTGACTGGTCGCGCTGGAGGGTTTGCCACCCTCGAACTCCGTCTCGCTTTGTTTTCGTGTCAAAACCTTCCTTATGCATTGAATCTTTGCAATATATAACCCCCCAGATTCCTCGAGGTTCGTGCATCGTGTTCTCGTCGTGTTTTTGTTTTGATCTGTTTCTGTCAGGAAATCTTCTCAAGTTTAGAGCACCATGGCCTCCGCCGATGAAAAAGGGAAGAAGCCCGAAGAAGAACCTCAAGTTCCAAAGGAGGAGGAGATTCCAGTAGGTTATGAAGGAGACATGGAGGAGGACAAGCAACCGTATACTCGTGCTACCGTCGCAAGCATTGGTTTGGTGGCACAACATACCCAGCTTAGGAAGACAGCACGGATGTCTACAGGAGGGAGAACTCCGCGTCATATCCTTGGTCCACGCACACTTCCTCCTAGTACCCTTGTTCTAGCAGATGCGAGGAAGAGGCGCTCTAACTTGGAAGAATGGAGAAAAGAATAACAAGGACTAGGATCCTCGGTTGAGTTGATCGTGGGCTGCATTGAGCATAATTGAGTTAATTTGTACTCTAGCCTTCGATATGGAGGATTTGAAGAAACTTGTTGAAGACCTTATCAAGAGAACACCACCACCGAAGGAGTAATTCGTCATCAGGTTTGGCATCCCCTTGGTTTGTTCCAAGCTTGGGAGAGTGCCACGGTATCACCACCATTATCTTTTATCTTTTACCTTTTTATTGGATTCATATATGTGGTAGAGGGGTTATCTTACAGTTTGGTTTGCATGTGGAAGTATCTCTCCTTTAGTTGATTATCTATGTATCCCTTGGTGTGAGTGCCTTTATTGGAATATTAATGAGAAGTCTCATCTTTTACTTTTTGCACTTCTTATTTTAGTTTGCAATATCTATTATATGATGGATCTTTTTGTATATTATTGGCACCACTTTGGGATCATCAAGTGGATCTAAATTGGTTTGGAAAACCAAGTTACGGTCGATGGCTTTAGTTTGTGAGAAAAAGAAAGAAATAGCTTCAATTATTTAGTATCAATTGTTTTCTTTCTTGTTGGCTCATAAGCTTAGTATTATTTATTTAAGATTCTTTTGTGTCTTCAAGGAAGATTGCATGTTTGGCTTTATTACTTGTATATGCTTGTTTCTTTCAACTCTCTTGCTTGCTACCCAGCCTTGCTAGCCAAAAACCTGTTTTGAGAAGGCATACTTATCATGTTTCCAAAATCCTTTGAACCCAAAACTTTTGTCACTTGTATCAGCCATATATACCTAGTAGATTTTGCTATTCCTAGAAAATTCTCAAGCTTCATCTACCTTTCAAATTAAAAAGTATTTTGTTATATGAAAACTAGTTAGTAAATCTCTCACGAACTTGATGGCACACTTTACTTGCCCTAATAGACTTGAAACATTGTGGACATCGAAGTTGTATATGCTTGCATCATGCTTTGGGATTAAGCGAACCGTGTTGTCACGGGAGCGTTTTCAACATTGCACTTGTACTCTATACAGTTGATATCGTGCTCTTTTGTCTATGGATGTCAGCGGTGTGAAATAAAGAGGGACTTGTAAGTCCATGGAGTTTGTATGATACGTGTTAGAGAAGCGTGCAGGCCACTATCCTAATCCATGCTTAATCATGGTGGAAACTTGCTGACATCACCATAGTGAGTCATCTATGAAGCATCCTCAATAAAATCTATACACATAGTAAATAAAAAGATCATTTGAGATGCTCATTATGCCTTGCCTTGTCCTTTTGGTTATGGAAAAGCTCTGTACCATGTGCAAGGGTACCCCGTTGGCGGTTCTCAATGATATGCAAATACTTACAATGACAAGAACTTACGGACCCAAAGTTGAGTATGCATGAGGTGGCCCTCATATTCAAGGGACATGAGATTGCCAACTTATATTTCGTAAAGCATATACTCCATCTTTGTTCACTTTAACCTTAATCATCTCAAGATGCTTATGATAGGGGCAATGAGGGCTCAAAGCTAGTAAGTACCATAATCTTTTGGAAGCTCTTTATGACTTGTAATCCCTGCTACCCTCTAAGAAGGGACCTTTCTCCCACTACCAGTTTGAGTCAGTAAACCTACTTCCTCTCTATCTCCAGCAAGCTTTTGAGTTGTTGTGTTTCAAGCATATGGTGATTTATTCAATCATGTTCTTTATCTTCCTTGTTTGCACAAAACTCTTATCTATTGAGTACTGCTTTGAAAGCCTTCACTTGTGAAAAACCTTTTGGAGCAAAGAGTGTTCCTGTTTGAAACTTCTACAAAAAGCTTACGTGAAGCTGTTTGCCGCGTGTTCTCTGACTAAGAACAAGTTTGCCAATTCCAATTATGATTTATCTTTATGCATCTCTATTGTGACTGTTGTGCTTGGTTGCAAACTAAATTATATAATGGTGAGTTGCTTTCTTCTATGAGTTGTGCAATGGTAAGTGTGATGCTTCTTGTTAGTATTCTTTTATCGACACTTCACTCCATAAACACTGTGGACATGTTCTTGAGCTCACTATTGGCTTGGGTACAAGCGAAGTCTAACAGGGGAGTTGATACACCCAATTTGCATCACCATTCTATATCATAATTTACCTATATTCATTGATATTTGTCTTATTATGAGTATTACTTATGGCTTTTCATACATTTTATGCATGTTGGATGATTCCTAGAGGATGGGTGCCAGTCTAGATTACGATGGAAAAGAAGGCGTTTGGTTGCAATTTCGCGAAGATCGAAAATACCAGAAAAATATGGAAACATATTATTTTACACGAGGCGAAGGAAGGCGAAGGAGGAGCGAAGGGGGGCACAGGCTCACCCCTAAGCGGGACCACCTAAGGTCGCGCCTAGAGGCAGTAACCCACAGCTCCGACTCTCCCCTTCGCCTATATCTTTCCTTTGGAACCCTAACCCTCGGGGCGACCACAGATAGATTTACGCACGCCTCTGAGGCGAAAACCGAGAGAAAGATCTCTCCGGCGAATGATTCTACGGGAAATTCCTTCCGTAGAGGAGGCGTCGCCATCAACACCGACATCAAGCTAGGCTTCATCGGGATCATCATCATTCATCCACACCATCATCTCCACCAGCACCAGCACCACCACTCCATCCCGATGTAACAATTGTGTTGGATATTGCTTTAGTTCTTAGGGGAAACTTTCCCGGTGTTAATCACTATTGTAGTTGATGCTTGTGAGTGGAACCATTGGATTATTGTTTATGTTCAGATTGTTATCCATTATCATATCATCTTTGATCTTGATCCATATGATGTCTTGTGAGTAGTTCGTTTAGTTCTTGAGGACATGGGAGAAGTCATGTTGTTGGTAGTGAATCTGTGATGAGTTATTATTCAATGGTTTAGTATTTAAGTTGTGGTGATATTCTTCTAGTGGTGTCATGTGAACATCGACTACATGATACTTCACCATTCATGGGCCTAGGGTAATGCATTGTGTATTTGGCTACTAATCATGGGGTTGCCAGAGTGACAGAAACCTAAACCCCCGTTAGGACACCTTTGCACAAGGAGTGTAGGATCTCGAGTTTAAGGCTATGGTTAGATTTATATCTTAATACTTTCATGTAGTTATGGATGTTTTGCGAGGGGTTTAATCTAAGTATGTATTAGTCCTAGGAAGGCGGTATGTTAAC
Organism: Avena longiglumis; assembly: GCA_030063025.1. Classification (NCBI taxonomy): domain Eukaryota; kingdom Viridiplantae; phylum Streptophyta; class Magnoliopsida; order Poales; family Poaceae; genus Avena; species Avena longiglumis. The sequence continues at coordinate 38,208,440 of CP125974.1, forward strand.
ACAGTTCACCAGAAAACACTTACAAACACCAGAGAAGAGTACTCGGCTATTTGAAGCAAAAGCACTTGACAGAATTCCCATGTGTCCTCGAAAGTTTGGTCCTTATAAGTATTTCCACTTGTCCTTTGCTAGAAAGGATTGGGCCACTTGCTCCGTTTGTTCGTTATACATACTTGCTCTTTGTTTTGTTGCCTTGTCGGAAAACCACTAAAATTAGTTTGCTAAGTATTCATGAGGATTTCTGCTCCATACCAGCATACGCATACGCTCTCGTTGGGATCGACACTCGTATTTGTCGAAAGTACTACGATACATTCCCTATACTTGTGGGTCATCATGCCTGCGGATTTGGTATTTGCTACCACAACTTCGGATCCGAACGTAGGTTCCTTCATCGAGGGAGGTCGCATAGATCCGAGTTGCGACTAAACTTTGTAATAGGACTAATCCGTCGGCGTCGGCGCGCGCCTAGCACCGATGCGATAGAGACCCATAAAGCGGTCACGATGGATGGTGGTGGAACCCGCTTTCGGGGAGGCGGTAGAGTGATGCGCACACAGGCGAAGCTCCCGAATAGCATCTCGAGCCCGCCATGCTTGAGACTCGAAATCCCACAGGGTGGCGGCGAGTGGGCGGTGAAGTCGAAGGTGCCTAAGAGGTGACTCTCCATCGTGGATGAGTTGTAGATCGCTCGGATGGGACCATCACGATCGCACAATCGCCGTCCCCAGGTTCCCAGATGGAGCCAATTGGCGAGGTTCGATCTCGTGATGTCATTATTATGGACTTGGGTTTTGGAGAAGATGGGGATCTTTGGAGATCATGGAATGGTTAGCGAACTGACCAACACGGGACCACGAGGTTTAGTCACTGGAGAAAACCCTACTCACTGCTTGTCTACTCTTGATTACGGCGGAACCAAAGGTTACGAAGAGTGCTTGGCAGATGCAATCTAAGCGTGAAGGTGTGTCTTGAAGTGGAAGCTATCCTTCTTGCCATGCCCTCCTGGCCTTTATATAGATAGGCGGTCTTAGGTTTAGGTCAGTCGGTTATAGATTAGAGTTTGTACCTTTTGAAATTCTATCTACTCTAGTCTTGTTCTCCAAGGATCCAAGACATCATAGGCTTGGTCCACCCAAAATCTCCACAGTGGCCGTGTATTGTCGTGGTCCTTCCCTTGAAATTTTGGACCGGTATATAATATTGTGTACAGCAATGTGGTATAACCATGTCACCCTCCTCTCCCCTCGCATGTCTAGTAGACTCTCCACTCAAAAATGAAGAGCCATTTTTCTCCATTAAATCTCCACTCAAAAATCAGCAGTCATTTCATTAAGATCACTCTTAATTCCTTGGTTTAATGTTACTCATTTAATGAACACTTCATTGATGAACCGTCATTTAATGAACACATTAACAATTCAGGTCCTTGTAATATTTTGATACACCAAAACTATTACGGCAGATTTGTCGAATAATTCATGTGATGTCCATTATTTTCTCTCCTGTGTTTGCTATCCACTCAAATGTATTTGGCTACCCTTAAGTGTGTATCCCTCTGAGGATTGAGAACTATGTGGAAATAGTCGAGACTCTCAGATTGATAATAATTAAGCGGGACCTAGATATCCATAATGACCTAGATATCCATAATAAAACCGGTGATCGTGTGAACCTTTTTTTGATAACCAATTCTTTTTGTCTGCCGTGATATTTTACTTGTCAGAGATCGATCATTTAATTATCATCCATACCTAGTTCGATCCAGTTACCTACAATACTTTTTATCGTTCCGTGATATAACATTCTTAGTGATTTTATCGGCAAACATCATCCCTTAAGCGACATACCTTGTCGAACTATGAAGTGAATACAGCATCATTCCTTAAATAGTCGACTCAATTCTCGATCCATGATATGTGATTCGGGCCATGCTTTCCGAATCATATCACCACGAGAGAGACCTAGAGAATATCTCTCTAGATGGAGGGCAGAAATTCCATCTTGGTTATTCACATCATGCATCTTGATTCTCGATTGACCGAACTCTGCCTTTATAACTGCCCTAATACGGATCGGTAATTTGATAGAACCTAAATCGGTGATCCACAACTCGGATTGTGCAATAACCTTAGGTCTAAAGTTACATTGATTGAGACATACAAATGGCGACTTGTTACGTTTGTGTCTCATTATGGGTCAATCCGACTCGCTAAACTCTTTAGCGAATCTGTGTAAGTAAAATAGCATCACCATGCCCATGACCAAGTGGAACGGAGTCATCGGTCAATTTCACATTAGTCTAAGTTTTGTGTCGGGCCTGTATAATAACCAAGGATATTTAGTATGAACAACATGAATATATAGTTTCACAACTGAATCGCATATTCAATGATATACATCAGATGTTCATGCAAGGATAATTAATAAATTTATGAATACAATGGGAATTACATCATACATGATTGCCTCTAGGGCATATTCCCAACACAAGGTGGTATTTGTCCATCACGATGATGGAGACATATACTCTGGGCACTCTCGGTGATATCACATTGATATAGCTTGCAAGCAAGTGATGAGATCATTAGAATGTTATATCACGGGAACAAGAAAGAGTACATATTAATACTTGATATTAAAATAGGTATGGGGATACCAATGATGAATATCGGACATATGTAATATATCGTAGAAAAGGTATTTAGTTATGAAGTTGAAGGTTCCACCGACCACTAAGTCATCATTGAATGTGTAGAATCGATGCGGATCTCTAGGTCAGCTGCTGATTGTTGATCGGAGAGGGTCTCGATCATGTATGCATTATTCGTGAACCTTAGGGTGACACATAAAGGATCACAGAGCACCATTTGGAGAAAATAAGATGCCATAGAAAGAAAATGAAAGCGTTGGAATTATTTCAATGGGCCAATTTGAATTGTTTTGGGTGAAATTATTGAAATTGGTTTTGTATGTGATATTGAAATGTTGCAAGGGGTTTTGTGTGAATGTTTTTTAATTAAAGTAATTAAAAAATTCTGAATAAAATAAATAAAAATGGTTTTTATTAATGAGAGATTGCATTTATTTTGGAAAATAAATGCAACTTTGAGTGAGTTGGATTAGCGGTAATGGGTTGGTGGAGCTCCACTCACTGTTATGGAGGAGAGGTGGGGCACCTCCATGGCCAACCATGCCCTTAGGCAGACCTCCTCCCCTATAAGGAGGCCTCCTCCTCTCCACTCCAAATATAGCAAGATCTCTCTCTCTAAAATATTCCATATGGTCTCGGCATCGAGATACATGTTTCAGTGGTTTTTAGAAGCCAAGGATTTGATGCTTCCGCTTCTTGGAGCAAGACTGGGAGGTTTCAGGGTGCAGGGCGTGTGTGCGATCACGGATGCTGCGCACTTTGTGGTGATAGGACTTCATCACGATCCCAAATTGAGATGCGACTGATGACGACTACATCATCATGAGATCAAATCTGTGCAACTTTGTCGCTCTTGAGGATAAGTTCTATGGATGTATATCCACTTTCGTTGATTGTATCTAGGTAGATAGATCTTGTGCCTATCTATACGCTCATGTCGCCATTGGAAATTTTTTGTTTCTATCTTTGCAAACCCAACATGTGACCCATGACCTGCTGGCGACTTGGACGATTTGGAAATTAACTCGCAATGATCAATCCAGTAACAGCTCCTGGCGAATGTCCAACTCATAAGTCGATGTCGATCGCAATGACTCCTGGCAAAATGTGCCAACTCACAAGGTGTGACTTATACGAGCTTTTGCCTCATAGATGGCTACCTTATCAAGCTAGAGTTATGTTATGCAAAAGTAGCTTTTGCCTCATGATATACCTTGTCGAGCTATATAAGCGAATTATCATCATCAACTAATAGCTCGACTCTTATTGATACTCCCTCGTTTCAAAATATGAATCTTTAGCTTTGTAGAAACAAATATATCTGAACTCTTTGGTATCTTGATTCACTAGCGTTTGGAATGAATCTACACATTAAAGAAGTCTAGATACAATTCTTCCTAAATCAGTATCTTATCTAACGAAAAATGTCGATATGATTCATCTGGTAACCATGATAGATTCGCCTAGTGCTGCGTAATGTCGACTGGCATGGTCCATACTTCCAAGATCATATCATCAGGTGGGCTAGAATATCTCTTCGATCGGAAGGCAAACTCCACATCTTAGTTATCCACATCATATGGCTTGATTGTCGTGACCGAACTCTGCCTTGCGTTACTGGCTGTGGCGAATTATCATCATCCTTTAATAATCAACTCTTATTGATACTCTCCGTTTCAAAATATAGATGTTTTGCTTTGTGAAACAAATATATCTAGACTCCTTTTAGTATGCAGATTCACTAGCGTTTGAATGAATCTACACATTAAAAGTCTAGATACATTTCATCACAAATCTAAAACATCTTATATCTAAACGAAGAATATGTGTTATATGATTCATCGGCCACTCATAGTCGTTAAGCCCTAGTTAACTTACGTAATCATTCGGCGCATAGTCCTTTCGAATCATATCATCTGAAGGTAGGCCTAGAATATCTCTCCAGTCGGAGGAGCGAAACTCCCGTCTGATTATCCATCATGCAAAAGCTTGTTAGCCAATAGCCCGAACTTTCGCGTTATAAGCGGCGTATTTGTGATGGAACGTGAATTTGACAGAACCTAAGTCGTTTGATCCAGACTAAGTTGGTTGATCCTGGCAAAGTTAATATGGCAACCTCAAGATTCTAAAGACCCCTCGGTCTAGGAACATTGGTTAAGACATGCAAATGATGATTTACTCCTTCATGTCTCGGCATGGAGTCCGATTCAGATCGCTAAACTCTTTAGTAAAAACCCATGTGAAATGCAAGTCAAGTAGCATCATCATATTATGCCATAAGTGGAACCAGCATCGACATGGTGAAACTTTTCACATTTGTCCAAGTTGTGTGTCCAACTCTACCTCGGCGACTAAGTACATTTAGTATGAACACCATGAATAATGTGGTTTCTGGCTGAATTCTGACGGATCTTTAGCGTATTATACATATCAATGTTCGCACAGACAACAACCAACTTTATGAATATATTGGAAATTATATCGCGCATGGTGCTTTCTATGCATATTCCCAACATATTCCTACGCACCAATTATGTTCTTCTCATTGGGTCCTTTGGTTTAAGATCAAAAGGATGCCTAGCACGTTTAATTCCTAGAAGTCTCATAAAAGCGTTATGTAATGTACTAAAAGGGTCCAATCTGATTAGAGCTATGAGGGGGTGAATGTCACGATTTATCAGTTTTAGTTTATTTTTTCAATATGGGGACTTAACAGGGCGCAAGAGAATAGATTGTTGTTTTAGATGTGAAGACTGAGGTGACAATCCTATATGATGAGGAATAAGCAGAAAGCAAGCACAAAATAATTACAAGTAGTAAAAGTCAGAAGAGCAGAAGTAATCGAAGAACTAGACACCACGGAGATGTAATTTCCAAGTAGTTTATTAAATTTTGCGAGGAAAAAGTATGTCTACGTTGGAGGGTGTGGCGCCATAAAGGCCTACAGCATACAAAGATTAGAGCTCATGACCCACTATCTCGGCATTGGCCTTGAAAGGCGATGATCAGAAACCTTTACAAACAAAAATGGGAGCGATCTCTACAACTAAATTGGGCTCCCAACATGACCACAAAGCTTCACAACAAATGTACAAGCTCCATGGGCGACCACTTGATGTGGGTTCCAAACAACTCAAGAGTAACAAGATCCATAAGGAAAAACAAGGGAGATCAAATTTCCTTTGGTAGAGAGTGTAGATCTAGGTAATCTCTCCTAATCTTCAAAGATTAAAAAATTGGGTGGCTAAGGAGAGAGATCTAGGGATTAGAATCTTAATCACTAATGGTGAAGAGAGAGTGTGTGAAGAGACTGGTAGGTGGAAGGAGGAAGGACTCCTTTTAAAGGGTTCCAGAATTCAGCAGTTGAGCTCAGAGAATGTCCCTCCAACGGCTCTAAAGGAGAAGGTGAGGGGACACTACTGCATGCCGTACTACCCAGATTAAAGCTGAAGGAGCGGTAATGATAGGCGTCAGTCTCTGGCCTCACTACGGTAAAAGCGAACTGGCCAAATACTTGCGCGACTCCATGATGTTGACGGAACTACCGGGCCGGTAGTACGGTTGGGCAGTTCTATGGCCTCACTTATAGTAATTATTAAAAGCCATCCGTCTGTACTGGTTGGGTATGCATTTCTTGCTCTTGACCACTTACAGTGGGGCTGGACTTCCTACCAAATAGCGCACCTTTTACAAAAAAAATCAAGGAGAGCAGTGGTACACCACCCCACATTGGAAGAAAGAAAATCATTTGAGTTCATCCATAATCACTACAGAATACCCTTGAATGGAAATATTCAGAAGATAAAAAACTATAAAAAAGTCTAGCTACATGGCTATAACAGAAATCCCTTACGAGGAAACAACTTGATTTGTTATTTTATTTTGAGCTCATCCTCTTCTTTACAATTTCTTGAGACTGATTAAATAACATTGTGACAGTGAGGAAAATCTTTATGCAGCTTGGCATTTGAGGAATCTAAAACTGTATGGCTGTCTGTTTGATCTACTATTCCCATCCCGTGTTGCACATTGTATCGCATTTAGTTTCCGGGTTCGAACTTTTTTACCAAGCTAATTGTGGCTAAACTTTTAGTCCTTGTTTAAATGGTGTTCTACTGTTCTGTTACCACTCGTTCAGTGCTTATGTTTTATGAACTGTATGCATTGTGCATGTTCATTTGTACAGGATTAGATGTCAGGAGGGTTTAACAACTAGAGCTTCATCTTATTTAAATTAAATAGTCCATTGCATTATACCCTTGAGCTCTAATCCATCACAGCTATGTAATGCAAAGCCTGTACTATTTGTGGTGCTACTGATCTGGGTTCCTATGACATCTCTTGCCAAACTGATTACTATTATTCTTGTGCCTCTTCTAGTTTTCATTCTTTTGCGTTATCGTTAATGTCATTAATGCCTTTCTTCGTAACTGCACTGAACATAAAACACACTGGTAGTGTTATGCAACTTGAATAGACGAAATTGTACATGAGAATATTAACAGCCAGTTGGTTCAGGTTCAGAGGCATGCAGAACAGATTAGCCATCACGAAAACTTCTAGGTTTTGTTATGATCTTTTCAGAATCTGCGGACTATAACATTACTCGTATCGTACTGTTAGTTCAGGGTTCAGAGGAAAGACAGAGGATGGTGATGCGGAATTTTCAGTCACAGCATCATTTATTTAAGCTAAGAAAAGACAGTCACAACACACTAGCTAAAGTGGCAGCAAAATTCACAAGTTGCGATAATCTAATCGACTCCGATTTGCTGAAATAGCATACGGACAACCTCACATACTTTCGAAGAAAAGACTACATGCATTGCCAAGCATATGATCGATATAAGATAATCTAACCTTTTAGCACAGTTCTAAACTTCCGAGAATCTGTGTGTTTTGTGTTGAAACGTGATGTACTAATTCATTGGATAAAATAGAATAGGTGCTGACAAATTGGCACTTGTATTACCTTGGGAGCAGCTAAAGTTCTCTGAATAAACACTACAGATATTTGTGATTAACACTTTATCAGAAAATAAACACTGTGGATGAAGACAGCCATTTAAGTTGTACTGTAACTATGTAGATTCAAGATTATACAGCAACGGAGCAGGCTTCCAGAAACTTCCAGGAGCTGTGGCCCGGAAGCCAAGAAGAAGCTTCCAAGGATCTGCACACTCAACATAAAACGTGTAACTACTGCATCCACAGAACTAAGCAGTTATATAAACAACAAAAGTACGTTCAGGTTCAGAAGGCTGGGATTACAAAAATGAGGATTAGATTGGCATCATAAGCTAAAGATCAAAGACAATTTGAAATACTCTAACTGGTGAAATCACATTTCGAGCACAAAATCACATGAAGAAGAAGAACAGACATCAAATCAGATAATCAAGATTTCCATTGCTGGTGACAACAAGATAATAACATCAGACCACGCCATTACACAGACACCATAGCAAGAACAAAGTAACTTCCTACAGCACTAGAACACCTCCACTACTCAGCACAGGAGCTAACAACGACCTAACATCTCTGCCCGGGTGCAGTCACGAACGACATCCTTGGCCTGGCGCCTAAAACCCTCCTCTCGCCACGGATGCGGCGTGCGAACTGGATGTCCTTGGGCATGATGGTGACGCGCGCTTGGCGTGGATGGCGCAGAGGTTGGTGTCCTCGAAGAGCCGACCAGGTACGCCTCGGCGGCCTCCTGCAGCGCGGAGACGGCGGGACTGGAAGCGGAGGTCGGTCTTGAAGTCCTGCCTGCGATCTCCCAGGACGAGGAAGCGCTGGAAGGGGAGCTTGCGGATGAGCAGCTCCGTGCTCTTCTGGTGCTTGCGGATCTCCCGGAGCGCGACGGTTGAGCCGAGGCCCGGAACCGGTGAGGGCTTCTTCACGCCACCGGGGTGGCCGGGGCAGACTTTTACGCGCCGCCTTCGTCGCCAGCTGCTTGCGCCCAGGGGCCTTGCCGCCCGTGGACTTCCTCGCCGTCTGCTGCCCAGGGTGCGGGCCATGGCGTGGTTCTTGCGGTGGGGGGAGGGAGGAGCAGGGAGGTCGATTGGGATTTGAAGAGATTGGGTTTGGGGTGAAAGGGAGGGAAGAAGGGGAGGGGCGGTTTTAAATAGGCGGCGCGCGGGCGGAGATTTTCAGGCGACGGTGGCGTCCTGGGCGCGTGAGCTTTGTGTTTTCCGGGGAGGAGGAGTGCGCAGCGTTGGATCCGGCTGGCAGTTGTGGACGGTTCAGGATTGGTTTTGTGGGGGCTGATCCGTGGGGAGAGTGGTTCCCGGTGACCTGATTAAATTTAGAGATGGGTGAGGACGGATCGAGGAGGCGCGCTGTAATGCCGAAGGTGTGTTCCTGCCCCGTGCTGCTGATTTTGTCGTTCAGTCAGAAATACGAATATGACCTTGGAAAAGAGCGCGGTCATATTTGTTTTTTTATAAGTGCACTTGTTCAAACATAATATTTTCTTCTAGGTTTCTTTTCCGTGACATGTGTACAATCTGTTAGAAATATATCCTGCATTGACAAATAATAAAGAATGTTTATTATCTGTATTTGATGGTTTACAATAGTTTTATACCATGCTATAATAATGTCATTATCAATGAAACTTATTTGATACACATGGCGGAGTATACTCTCGACAAACCAAATCATAATAGCCTCCTATTCAACTAGTTCATTTTGTTAACTGATGATGATCAATGGTTTCCCTAGTCATGGGCATCTATGTCAATTGACAATAAGAGATTATACCATTAGTAAATAATATGATGGACATGCTTACCCAACCACCGGTAGTGTGCCACGATCCAAGTCATAAATTTTATCGTTGCAATAATTGGGGAAAGCAGTATCCTACTCCTTATTTGGCCCCGTAGAGTTCATATTTTAATCACTATCACCCAAGACTACATTGATTGCATCAATCGTCATATACCATAACGGGTGATCATAAAGATGTCTCAGCGGAATACTCCAAAGGAATAGGTTAGAGGCGTATGCATCAAATCAGGATTTGTCTCCCGTGTGGCGGGAAGATGTACCAGAGCCTTCTTGTATTCATAAATATATATACTATATACTGCAGGGCTTCCACCTTACTATCATGATCTTAAAAAAAAGAATTGCGGGCCCACTCAGGAATGATATTGAAGGATTAGCATTTAGAAACAACAAAAAAATTCTAGCTAAAAGCGCGCTTTAAACACCAATGCCAGAGAATATATCTATGAGTTAATGCGATGCTTGAATATGGTGTTTTGTGACATACCCTTATAATTTGAAAGTGTTGTATTCATGCTTGAATGTTGGTGATGTGAAATGCGTACTCATAGCCAACCTCAAGGTAACGCGTTGATCACGCACATCATCTCTGGTCCTTACACAGTGCACGACAGTGAGCACTTTGAGTAATGGCGGCGCCCCAAGAATGTCGCCTTACCGTCACGGTGTCCGCGATGAAGCTCTCGTTCTCCTTGCGATCTATGTAGAATCAATACACCCTCTAGAGGCGGGATCCGGTGCCTTGCGACGGCGTGTTGGGTGGTGTTGTCTCCCATGCGTCTGTGAGTTCTTCTTGGAGAACCCGCATTACGTGAGATTCAATGGGGAAAGGAAAAAAATCCCTAGAGAGAAAATGTCTTGAGGAAATTCCCTTTTATTTATTGTGTATTGAATCACCAATACATACCTTATTATATAGGGAAAGGGTAGGACCCTTCTCCCCCAAAGAATCCGAGTGGAAGTGGCTTGGCAGTGGCACAGGCGGTGCCTTGGAGTCGGCGGGAATTATTGCCCCCGCTATGCGCACATAGCCAAAGAGGGCTGCGGCGGCAACTAGCACAGAGTGGGCCCTACCTTCACTTACCCAGCATTGGACCCAAAAGGCCCGAGGCCGAGAAGGAGTGGCGAGTCATTTGATGACCCGGCATAGCACTACATTATGAGCTAATTACCTATAATCGTTGACCTGCTTAACACCAATAGAAACATCGATTCACTAGTATTACATCCCTCGGTGGCTGCCATGAAACATAGCAGGTCCAAGACATGACCTGTAGTTTACAACTCAACTATTTACACAAGATCGAGAGAACTGCTCTAGGTTAAAGAGAGAGAAAGAATCTTCTTACAAAGAAAGAATGATAAATAATCAACTCAAATCCTAATACGAATAGACTAATATCTAAATTATTGAGGCTTGCATTACTTTTGCTATCGCAATACTCTATAGAAGTAGGTTCTATGGCTAGAGATTCTATTCTTATCTAATCGATAACCGTTTTCACTTGAGTTGATGCTTATGTGTTGACTTTCTTGATTTCATTGAAGAGCTTTAGCTTTTGATGATTCACGGAGCATGACTCTAGATGTAGTGGATATCATATGTCTTTGGCTTTAGAACCTGTAGCAAGGAGTTAAGAAGATACTTTGAGGTAGCTGTACTCGACAGAGTTCACTAAAAAGGAGTGTTGATGCATTATATCTACAGCTTCTGAGACCAACAAATTAAGTAGGCAATGCAAGATTCGTGAAAACATTTCTTCAAAGTTTGCTTTTATTAGAAAGCTATGTTAGAGTCGACCTTCCAACGGGTTTACCGGAACTTTCATGGAGTTCATTTCCGCCTTGCGGATTCGCCCAGCTCCTTCCCCGTGAGCAGGGGAGTAACAAATTCACAGCTTCTTACACTCACCCGCATGGAGTGCGTCACTTTACCACATAGTGATCTTAGCTGTTGCACATCCAAGACTGCGAACCCGTTCACTACTTCCTTGGTATGAAACCCAAATCAAGACCAAGCCAATCAACGCCTTCTCCAGCGACCCGCTCTCCTTGTGTATGCATACGACCCATTACGCTATTGAATTATGGCAATTAGCGGTGCTGGGCCCAAATGCGAGATATTTGGAAGCTTGCTCGTGTTGAGACGTTGAGGGCTCCCACCCATATGTTGCATATCCTCTACAATTACCATATAAGCTATACGCTACTCCAATGGTGATAACAGCCACGTACCCTTTGTCCGGGGCTCCATGCGAGAGGAAAAGATACGGTGACTTCTTACGTCCCATTTCCAAATCTCATAATTGACTATGCGTAATGTACCTGACAAAAGAATCACTTTGGCGACATTGGTTTGTTAAGTCCTAGATAATGTTTCCCTTTACCGCGGAACTCTTATAGTAGGTTATTACCTCATGGTAAATAAATCTATAATCATATTATTATGAAAAATAGTGTTTTCGACCTTTTTCAAATGCGGTTGATAGACAACACTAGATTTTGGTAAAATACTTTCTGAAAATAATCAAAGGACATGAGCAAGTGTGAATTTGTCTTTTGTGATTGAAAGATTATGTTCACTCCACAGGTCTTCAAGACAATATAAGATCCACAATATCGAAATCGGCATCATTGAATTAGAGGTAAGGACTAATGTTTAAGCAAAATGCTCTTATGCATAAGTAATGTAATGCACTTTATGTAGTTTTAACCTGAATCCGGAATAACGTTGATCTAGGTTTTTGAATGCTAGGAGCTGTTTTGCTTATAATGTGTTTCCCTTTTAGATTAAGTTTCACACAATATGTGTTTCTTATTAAAGGCTTGTGAGGATGTGTGAAACAATATGTAATTATAATATCATAAAATAATGAGATACACACAAATGTGAAATGCTACTCAAGATTGCTTATACTATAATTGTTTATCTTCAAATTGTCTTTACAAGTAGTGTCACTTAGAACCCAGCGAACTTAAGTATTATCAATCCTAAATATACAAGTAAAAGCATATGTAATGTGATTATTATTAATTGTCATTTGTTTATTTGAAGTGGCAAAAAGAATAACATTTGAAGAAAATCTTGTAACTAAGTAGAAAGTATTTAAACTTTTAAGTTAAACTTATGAGGTTGCGTTCTTTTCTAGTTATAGTCTTTAAGTAAGAAAGAATTACTCCATTTGAATAATGACATCAAGTATTTGAGACTTATCTATCCTTGGTTTTTAACTTGGTTAGTTTGGTATTAAGATACTTTATAACCCAATTATAATACAATTCAAAGTTAACTATAAAAGTATATAAAGAAGGTTTTTAGCATTATATTTAAGAGTCTCTTGTAGACTAAAGTTAACTTTAAAACATAGATGGACTTTGGTATATTGCTTATGTTGTCATCACCTTGTGTACTGCTTTTATAATGTTTCCTTTAAAGTCACTTATGAGCAGTTATACTTTTTTTTTATTTGGTGTAGTGGTTTCTTGATTTTATAATGGAATAGAATAATTTACCTTTTGTAAATGAATGGTTATAATTGGTAATTAGGAAATTTCATTGTACCTTAACTACTTATGGTTCACTATAGGGGTTTTGATTTGTTTTATAAACTTGTGTTAAAATGTAAGTTAAGAGAGGTTTTATTAATCCCAATTATTCTTGAAGATTTTTATACTTAATAAAGATCTTTTTAGAAAATAAATTACATAAATATAGTTGAAGGATAATTCCAATAAGAATTGTATTTAAATGGTGTTAAATCATTTTGACTTCATAATTTTTGTTCTTAAGACTAATACTATTTATTAGACCTTAATTAGTTTATTTTAGAATATTTACCAAATTTTTGTTTACTCCTTATATGAATTATTAACAAATAAAGTTTAGAATTCAAGTCATTAAAGTAAGTTTAACTTTATTTAACTCAAAGTGGAATATTATATTTTTATCATATGGGTATTGTTATTTTTGTGATCATTTTGGTATATTACACTTGTTTTTGTGATTTAAAATAATAAGATGCATGATTTTATAATACTTATTACTTTATAAATATTTAATAAATATCAAATATTTAGTTAAGTGGAATAATAATGCATGATTATAGTTTAAAATTATAATTATTATTTTTCTAAGATTTTTGGTATTTTACTTATATTTTTAGCATTTGCTTTTATTAAAATATTAATTTTCAAAGGTATTAATGCTTATAAAATCTTTATTAAATAATAATTATTTAAATTGTTAACATAATAATGTTTGATAATGGTTATTAATGGGTTATAGATTTTATTTTCTAAAAAAATCATATATTACATGTATTTTTCTGAATTACAAAACTAAAGATATTAATTTATAAGGTTTTAATCATTTTTAGAATTTTTTTAATTAAATAACTAAATGTAATTTTCTATTAGGTCATCTTGATGTCAGCATGAAGTGAGAATATGTTTTTCTCTTACACAAATAATCTCTACGATCCTTGGTCAGGGACCCTATGCCATACGTCATCTTCTATGTTTCTTTATTTATTACGAAAACATTATCACAAATTCTAAAATAATAAAAACATGAATATGACATCAGCGTATTGATATCACGCTTCATTGGCGTCCACTCGCCTCCCCGATCCTCTACGGTTGATGATCAAACCCATGTTGATTGAGCACACGGAGTTGTACTTAGCTTATTGGAAAAGAGGAGGATGCTGAGTCTAATAGTAAGGCGGTAGCCCATTGGATTTAGATCGGCCGAACGGTGAATTGGCGTACACCCATGGCTACGTGACGACCCCCGCTTCAATGAGCAGAACCCTCGTCGGGAAGCAAACTAAGGAGGAATTTGAGAGGTGCGTGAGCACCGATTAACTCACCACAATGTGAAGAAGTAGCAGTAGAAGCGCTGGACAATGCGGCGTGATCTGGAGGAAATACATGTGGTGGCGATCCAGCGATGAAGCGGCGATATGTTCTTCCAGGCGGTGGAGATGGAGGTGTCAATTTGCTTTCGAGAGATCCCGATTTGCGTGAAGTAGGGGAAAGCGGACCTGGAGAAGATCACGGTAGCGTCGATAGTTTCTACTTCCGCGGATCAAGGGTGGTCGAGAGATGGTGGGAAAGGTGATCTTTGACGAGGTTGGGTTCAGAATGTTTAAGCGAGAGAAGAAAGAGCGCGGAGGTGGCATGCTAGGCTCAGGGTTTATCCGTCGGCGTCTAGGGGCTACTTATGAGCGACCCAAGCGGTATAGCGAGATCTTGGCACTTTCGTCGGCGGCGAGGTGCGCGCCACCTGAAATTGTTTACTGCGGCTTATCGGAAGGTACGGCGATCAAATCACGAGAAGGCAATGCAATGCAGAGACCCGCATGTAGAAGAGATGCAACGTCAACCCCGTTGTATTGAAATTGCCAAAGCTGGGGTCAGATAAATTTGTACGTATCGGGCCAATGCCCTTGCGGCATACAGACGAAGAGTAAGAAGGGAGAGAAATGGGCCATGGCTGCAGATCGATTCCTCTATTATTATTTTTTTCTGTTTGTTTTTCTTTTTTCGATTTTATTATACATGCTTTCTTTTCTAACCTTTTATTTAAACAATAATTTTGACTTTATCTTTATGGAATTCTTGCTAATACTTTTGTAATGATAAATGGTATTTAAAATCATTTTGTGAGTTTTATTATATAGTGTTATAGTTTCTTTATTTTCTTTATATATATATACTTTCCTATTATTATATGTAAGGGCTTTTTGATATGCATTTAATTGAGCTAATATTCATAAACTTATTATAGAATGCATTACTATTAACTCATGATTTGAGTTCTCATTAACTCATAATATTAAAGAGATTTTTATATATGATCCTTTTATTATTTGATGCATAATATCTGGATTTAATATGGTTAATATTACTCTCATGAATTTAGGGAATAACAAGGTATATATTTTTTATTATAACTAACAAAAGGATTTAGGTTTTGAATTGTAAATACTTATCATGAGTTTAAGTTTAATATACTCATATCCTTTTATTGATGTGAATAAGTATTAATGGTTAAACACCATTGTTTTTATGTTTGTGATTTTCAATGATATCACCATTTAAAGTAAAAAATAGTGGGATTAACAGGATAACTTATGAGAAAGAATTGATAAAGATGGTTCTTAAGCACCTATGATAATGATGGTTGAAAATGACAAAGATGTGGCAAAGTGAGTTGATATAGAAACTATTCTATTAACCATTGTGGAAATAGATGATAAATCAATCATTTGATATGGATAGTTTTGGTTATAGAATTAGGTTTTTAGTGTTTTTAAAATTTCTATATTCATAATTCACAATCACGGACTTCTAACTGAAGATTTCGCTTTCCTAGATATACTACTTCTTCCTATCCATCATCATGTGTGTTAACGAGGATGAGATTTACCTCATAAGAATATTCTTATCCTTTTTATTCTTCTAACTCCTCATAAATCTAATGGGCTTGACACTAAAGCACCATAATCTTC